>CAMXCT020003746.1:177500-350000 GCA_947184155.2 Cladocopium goreaui
TATCTGGATATGTCTCAAAATGCGGTCTACCCAAAACTTTGCCATCACATAACACAACAGATGGGTATGGGTCAAAATTAGGTACCCCAATTCTTGGATGGTAAATAGTAAACACAGACTTAAATCATCTTAAATCTGTGGTCCCCCAAGTCTTTAATTTTGACCCAAAGCCAGATGGCGATAAACCAGTGGATGAACACTCCTGAGAGGTGATTGATGGCTGCGATGGCTGAGGTTCCACTCGACCCGCGACCGGTTCAGAACCCAAGGGTTATGGTTTTGCTCAAGCATCACGTATCATGATGTCAACTGCAGATTAAGACACCATTTGTTCATAATCAATATTGAAAAGGTAGCTATATATGGTACCAATTTGGGTAATCAATTTGGGTACTTATATTTTCTTCTGCTACTAATATGGTACCTTCCCAAGGATCAACAGCCCAGGAAGTCTGGAAAAATGAGAGTGCCAACCAGTCAACTTCTAACGCCAATGCTTGCAATTGCTGCAATGCCAAAGTTCCAATGGACAACGGGAGTATCAAAATGTGTAGTCAGTGAGAGTCTAGACATTCCAGTTCGTAAATCACTATAGCCGATTTGATTGATATGTTTGATATATGGTTCATTATTAACATGCCTGGTCACCATGTAACCATATACCCACATCATACACCAGCTAAAATGCTGTGATAACGGTTCTCAGTTGTAACACATGGTACTACATTAAACGGCTTATAATTTGTAATGACTCAAAGCTCATAGCCATGGTCATTATCCATTTACATGACAACATTAGTTTATCTGAGAATAGGGTACCCCAACATGCAGTGCTTCATGATTTTTATCCCTATTAGAATATGTCTAAAAAAGGCAAACTCAGATTTGGATTGAATATACAATGCATATAGTTCTGAGCACAAACTCACATATATCTGGGTAAATGATAATATTTCACTAACCTGAATTAAGGCCACCAACTTCTTGCGGTCCCTGCCCACCCCCCGCTGACGCCAAGGGCGAACAGGTTCACCTGAATTAAGGCCATTTGGGGATGATTCCCCTTATTAACCATGATTCCAGTGAGGTCGCAGTGAGGTCGTTATAATTTTCCCAGATTTATATACCCAAATGGAGGTGTCCTAAGTCATAGAGGTACCCCAGCCCGTCGTCAGTGGCCCGGCCTCCCTTGCCGAAGCGGCTCCGACTGAGGCGATACAGGAACCTGGCCGGCTAGGCGGCCCAGGTACCTACCATTTTTTTAAGGCCTAAATTTCAGGGAACATCCCCATAAACTATGGCCAGAAATATGGATCTAACGTACCTCCATGTATTGGATCCTGAAGATCTCCCATTGATACCCTCTGGTCAACTGTTACATAACTATGAAAGATCCACCATTTGCAATGGAAAAATCCACTATTTCGACTGGGCCATTTTCAATAGCTATCTATTTGTTTTTTTGAGAAAACGCGGCTCATCCCACTAAAATAAAGGTTTTTTGTAAGGGCTTAACCACCAGCCACTGAGAACTGCAAACTGAACTGCTCTGGGATTCTCATCCCAAGAAGGTTATGAAAGCACCAAGCAGCGGTTATGAAACATGATGAAACCATCTGAGCTTCCTAAAAACATGAGTTTCATGGATGGTTCCCATGATCCATGGTAAAATGTTAATTCTGAGTTGTGGCAATTCCCACACCAAAAACACTAAACATTGACAAAAAACATGTGTTTTGTTGCTGGTATCAATTATGTCAAAGCAACATTTCATCAAATATTTACCCACTTCATGGTAAATCCCCCACTGTTTCATGGTAAATCCATGGTAAACCCATGGTAAATCCATGGTAAATCCTTATCCAGTTGCTTCAGAGATTTCCCCAGCGTTTCTCGTCTCAAAAAACCACCGCCATCGTTCCGTCGAGCAACTCTTCCGGGGATTCTACCATGGCATCTTCCAGCGAGGTGCCTGGCCCAGCAGTGAGGAATGTACAGAACAAGTGGCCCAACTAACAGTTATAAATGGACTTGTAACCCATTTAATGGTTTGGAACATTCTTTATTTTTCCATATATTGGAAAGAATCATACCCATTAATATTAGTTAGTTGGTTATATAACTAGTTCTCTTACAATGGGTTTATAATGATGTATAACCTGAGTTATAGGAGTTAGTTCATTCCATGTAGGCAGTTAAATGAATTTATAAATGGAATTGTAACTTCTAGAACTAAAGCTATGTCTGGTTGGTGGTATACCTACCCCTCTGAAACATATGAGTTCGTCAGCTGGGATGATTCTTCCCAAGTTTAAATTGGTTTATAATGATATATAACCAGAATTTTAGGAGTTCTGTCTTTCCATTTATAACTGTTAGTTGCGCCATAACTGTATGTTTAAATGGGTTTATAGGGATTAACATCGGACTAACAAGAGTTGTTAGTTGTGACTATGGGTTTAAGAGTGGTTCCTATGGCCCATTTATAACAATTGTTTAAACGCCTTGGTTATGATTATAGGAATCATAATTCCGTTTATAGCTAAGGGCCATGACTGTATGATTAATGCTTATTGGATGATTGTTTATGGCTATTGGATGTCATTGGTTAATGACAATAAACCATTAACAATGATGAATGGTCAATGGCTAGTGGCAGCTATTGGTTCATGATTTGTTCAATGGTTGGTTGATATCTATATATATAGTTTATGGTTATTTGATGTCATCATAAACCACAATAATAGTAATAACTAATGACAACATCATGGCTTATGACAAACCGTTATTGCAGTGTTATTGTAATATATTATTAATAATAATATATAATAATAATAACTATTATTAGTATCATTATATAATGATAATAAGCCAAGGTTAAATAATATGAATGGTAATAAACCGTTACAATCATAATGATGAACCAAATGCGGTTATAAACAAGCTATCAGATTTTTTAATGGAGTTATGTTATTCCATTTATAACTGTTACGGGCCACAACTGTATGATTAATGATTATGGGATGGACGTATCTTAACTGTTATTGGTTAATTATAATAAACCGTTACTAATAATGAATGGTTAATGGTTGTTGGTTCATGAATTGCGAAATGTTTGATTGATAGTTATGGGCAATTGGATGGTTGTTGGGTGAAACAGGTGTCTGGGGTGTCTGGACAACCAGCATGGTCCGCCATAATGACCCCAATCGCCCTATTTTGTTTGCAAAATATTGTTTAGTCAATGATGTATCATATATGTGTAAATGTGTAAATTATTGATATCTAAATATATATGAATTGTTAAATATTGAGTGATGAAAAAGCATGAACGGAAAATTGTTGATACAAACCATAAATGGTTGAAATGGTTGATATGCGTGGTTGATACAATTAATCAGTTGATAGTTGTGAATAAATAATGTTGGATGTTGTTGGTTATATCTGGAAATAGAATCTACTTCATCGCATTCTCCAGATACACCAACGATTGCACATCCCATTGTATTCCTTTATGCAAGTGGTTTATAAATGTTTATAACTTTATAGATTACTTTGGGGTCTACCAAAAAAAGGCCACCTAAATAACTGCAAATAGAGGACAACTGGCTCAGTATGTCCACAACACAACGCCAACACAGTTTGCCAACCTGGGCCGTCTTGAGGAATTGCAAGATGGACAAATCCACTAATATCTGGTTGGTGGTTTCAACCACCTTGAAAACTATGAGTTCGTCAGTTGGGATGATTATTCAATATATTACGGAACATAAAATTCCATGGTTCCAAACCACCAACCAAATATAAACCATTATTATTAACCATCATTAACCACTAATATTCACCATTATTAAATTATTAACCATTGAAATACCATTATTAAACAAATATACTTGTAGAATATCACAATTTAATGTCGCAAATGATCGAATCATCGAACCATGGCTGGGCCATGGTTTCCACATCTTTGTTTACACAAACGTATTGATAGGATAACTGGTTGGTGGTTTGAACCCCTCTGAACATATTAGTCAGTTGGGATGATTATTCCCAATGTATGGAAAATAAAAACTGGTTTGCGTTCCTTGAAGTTCAGGGGTGGGGATCAAAAAACAAAAAACACGGGTGATCCTATAACGAGAATCTACGTATTTCAAACGATCCCATCCTCCCACTATTAAACACCCAGTGTATGGTCCCGAATCATTAAGTGTAAATACCTTACTAAACAACAGCTTCTAGAAGGTGTTTAATGAGTTGTGCAATATTACGCGGGTGGCATTCCATTCCAATGCTTCTAAGTCTCATCTTTCATCTTGAAATTATTCCAACATCCCTCCACGCATCACCACGCCGACTAGGTACGACTCAACCCGATTGTGGATATGCCTATCGAACCCCAGATTTCGTTGGGACTCAATATGTTGAACAGTAGATATTTTTATGTTGTGTGTTTCCAAAGAGCCTGTTCGACCCGATCGTGGAAGATGGTAATCAACTGATCAATCTATCATATTCAGTAACTAGTTGATCTAGAAACTTCAGATTCACCACCGTTTCATATCCTAGCCTCCAAAAACCATACTTTGCCGCGGGCGTACCTTCTTGCGGCAGGGCCTACTTTATCAATCTGCCTGGGATTTCTCTGTCCAGAAATCGCTGCCACGAAGCATCCTGCTCCTCTAAAGCCTTTGGCTGACGCAATGCAACGACACTCAAGGGGTCCACCTCGAATGACAAGTCATGACATTCCAGAAACGCAACAACGAACCTTGCTGGGACGCGGCAAGGGCTTGTTTTTCACCTGCCGTGCGTGGCGTGCGGCCAATCCGTCGCTGATCTGAGAGCAAACACACTTTGTCAAGGAATAATGAGTAGTTTCCAGCATTGTTGAAACACTGGTATACAACATCTGCATCACCCCACCTGGTTTTTCCGCCTCGGTTCCATCCTCTTGATCCGGGATGCTTCAGAGAGACACTCCGCCGCCTGTGCACCTGCTCGGAACATTGCCTGCGTCCCGGCCCAAAAAAGAGCCACTCTAGCACCACCGTGGGCTCCGCCGAGAGTTTTTTGCGTATAGTATTCAGGTTTCCTGTTTTGATTCAGGTTGTACCAAACAAGCTGCGCTTAGCAGCGGGATCCGTGGAGGTGTCCGTGGACTGTGAAAAAAGTTGGCACGTAACATGTTGGCCAAGCCACACGTCTCCATCACCCTCCAGCCAAAGCTTGGCCATGTCGAACTCATGTGCTTGATCCGGTGTCGTCCTCTCTATCTATCTATCTGTCTAACTATCTATCTATCTATCTATCTATCGATCTATCTATCTACTTTATCTATCTACTCTATCTATCTACTCTATCTATCTACTCTATCTGTCTGTCTGTCTATCTATCTATCTGTCTATCTATCTATCTGTCTATCTATCTATCTATACCTATCTATCTATCTATCTATCTATCTATCTATCTATCTATCTATCTATCTATCTATCTATCTATCTATCTATCTATCTATCTATCTATATGTCTATCAATCTATCTATCTATTTATCTATCTATCTATCTATCTATCTATCTATATATAACAATATTTATCAAGTTATCTATCAATATATCATTATATATATATATGTATGTATGTTTGTGTGTATGTATGTATGTATGTATGTATGTATGTATGTATGTATGTATGTATGTATGTATGTGTGTATGCATGTATGTGTGTATGTATGTATGTATGTATGTATGTATGTATGTATGTACGTATCTATGTATCTATGTATCTATGTATCTATGTATATATCGATCTATCTATCTTATCTACACATATATCTATTTATCTATCTATAGATCTATCTATCTATCTATCTATCTATCTATCTATCTATCTATCTATATATCTATTTTTTAATCTAAATATATATATATATATATTGTTTTATCTATCTAGTTATCTAGTTATCATCTATTTATCTAGTTATATTTATCAGCGATATACCTTGTTATCTATCTATGTATCTATCTATGGATTTGTCTATATATACATATATCTATCGATCTATCGATCTATCCATCTATCTATCGATCGATCTATTATATATATATTGGTCTATATATCTATCTATCTATCGGTCGATCTATCTATCTATCTATTGATCTATAATTCTATCTATAGATCTATCTATTTATTTATCTATCTATCTAGTTGTCTATTTATCTATTTATCTATATATCTATCTATTTATTTTAAATATATATATATATGTTGATTTCTGAATCTATCCATCTATCTATTTATCAATCTATATATGTATCCATCTATCTACCTATCTACCTATCTACCTATATATCATTATATATCTATCTACCTACCTATCCTAATATCCCATTTATGTGAGAACCCATATATACTGTATCTTCATATATGTATATAATGCCATCATCGACTCAGCAAATCGGTGTCCAAACCGCCTATGGGTTCTCAACATCCCCAAATCGGAAAGCCATAGGAAAATGGTGATGTCATCAGGAAAAACCATAGAACACTCATTTCCAATCTGGTTAATATACTATTAATAACGGTTAATCTATAGTTATTATATGGTTAATGATGATTAATAATATTCTGTTTGGTGGTTGAGCCTACCCCTCTGAAAATATGAGTTAGTGAGTTCGTCAGTTGGGATGATGATATTCCCAACTGAATGGAAAAATAAAACATGGTCCAAACCACCAACCAGGTTCCTAGTTCTTAACTCTTAACCAATGAAAGAGATTGTTATGGCTCGAATCCATGTTACAAGATGTCCCCCAAGTTATAAGTTGGTTTATACCCCCCCATAACTATAGTTCTATCCCCCTAATCAACCCTAGATATTGGAGTGTTGTCCTAACTTAGCTATCACAAATCAGGTATAGATCCAATAAAAATCATCATAGTATCATATGTGTTGCTCAAATCACCATTTTCCTATGGTTTCCTACATTGTGAGGCCCCCCAGTTATAAGTTGGTTTATAAGCCCCAGTAACTCTAGTTATAACTACCATAAACCATAGTTATTGGACTTCTTTGCACCAACTGAACGCTATCGAACGGGGGCCTCACATTGTATGGACAATATATCCGATAATATCATGATATATCTATCATAAATATCCATAACCCATGGGTACTGCAGCCTAGTTGTAAACCTGCTTAACTATCCTTTGGGGGCCACCTTCGTGACAACCCCTCCGCCTGGCGGCACGTAGCGGATGCTATCGATGTGGGCCCCCGACGGCACGATGCGACCGCCAATCTTCACCGCCTTCGTCAGTGCCTGTGGGGATCACGATGCCACCGTTAACGTTTACGGTTAGCCATAGGGAAACCATAGGAAAACCATAGGAAACCATAGGGAAAATGGTGGTTTCATCAACATGAAAAATGGTGATTTATTGGGATTTATGGCCGTGATGTGATAGCCAAGTTGGTGAGCACAACTACAATTTCACTAGTGACTAGTGTTTATGGTAGTAGTAACATGTAGTAACTATAGTTAGATGGGGTTAGAAACCAACTTTTAACTAGGGGGGGCCAAATTGGAAAAATGGTGGTATTGGCATAATCATCGGGGACAATTCTTGGGAAAAAACGTGGGAGAATATGAGAATTTATTGGCATTTCATGTGGGTTTAATGGTGATGTAATTGGTATAACAATGGGAAAAAACGGAACAAATGGAGGTCTTAGCAACAACAAATAGGCATTATTTTGGTCTGGGATAATGGGACAATCATGGGATTTATCCGTGTTGCGGTGTCATCAGCTCAGTGGCTTGGAATTTCCCAAACTCAATGGAGGTTTATTGGGAAAATCATCGAACTAAATCAATGGTAATTTCAGGATCCTAAAATGGAGGTACTGTACCATGTAAGGCCATATTTTGTGGGGATATTCCCTTAGATAGGCCTTACATAGGCCTTATATACGGTAGGTACCTCCAATTTAGGTTCCTGAAATGACCATTGACTAAATGGGGAATCGTCCAGCAAGACACGTTTAAGATGACTGGAGGGTAAAACCATGTAAAACCAACCATCTCAGACTTGGTTAATGGGAAAACCTGCAGGGTACACCTTTCTTTTTGAGGGTTAAAACTATGGCTTCCTGTTCTTTATTTCCCTCAAACAAACCCAATGAAAGCATCATGGATATTTTGTCGTGATAGCATCAAAAATGGAGATTAAATCAACATAGATACTGTAAGATCCTTTAACAGTCAACATCAATAAACATGGCTGAAACGGTGGTTTTCAACCTGAAAACATCGTGATTTATCACAAAAAATGGAGGCTTAACCATCCACACATCAGGATTCAGTATGATTTTACCATCGAAACCTCTGTATTGAACGAGCCAAACTGTGGTAGAAACCATACATCATTGGTAGTCAAAGGTTGGTCACCAAATCCATCACCACCATATATATATATAATTATATATATACACACGTATATATACGTATATATGTGTATATATATATACATATATATAACGTATATATATATATATACACATCCATTTCTCACTCTGGATCACTTGTAAGAGTCCTGTTCCACGGTTGATACTTGGGGATCGTGGCTCTTTTCGTGGCTCGGACAGAAGGATGCGGAAAACCCGAAGAAACACACATCCACAGGGCCCTTAACAGTTATAAATTGGATTATTCGATGATATATTAAAAGTTATAAATGATTTATGGGCTTATTTCATGACATTATATATATATGTATATATATATATATATATCTGTAATATTTTATAATCTTAGTTCTAGGAGTTTTAACTGTTAAGGGCCACAACTGCAGAGACCCAGTTTTGAAGTCCCCTCATTTTTAGGAGAAGCTCCATGCGCAGTTCACACAGGGGCTCACGGCGCTCCGATAGCTATCGTTTGGAACAGCATCAAATGGGGTGACGAACCTAAAAGAAATGAGGTAAAACAGGATTAATATTAACTGGATTAGTTACCCCTAAACTAGGATTATATATTAGTTACTGGATATAGTATCTGTAACCATATATTAGTTACTGGATATAGTATCTGTAACCATATATTAGTTACTGAGCATCCTGGATATAGTATCTGTAACTAGGATTACTCAGTACTCTATGTTCTGCATGGATTCTTGGAAATAAGGAAGCTGGTAAAAGGCCATTAAATATATTAAATTCATGTGTTTCACATATCCTTATAACTTTTCATACGGAAACAAAACTTGAACAAAATAAGGATATAAATTTTCAGGATATCTTCCCAAATTTTGGAATAAGATGATTTTCCAAATTGGGGTGGCTTATTTTTGTTTGACCCCAGTATATCTCGATGCCACTATCCCACGCCTCTATTCTTTGCTGGTTAGGCCCTATTTTTGGTGTTAAATCCCAATAGTTGCTAAGTAAATACTCAATTTCCCTAAGTGATTTGGTGATTTAATGGTTAAACTTAGGAAAACTGAGTAATTACTTGGAAATTAGGAGGTTAACCGTTTAATTCCCAGTTTTCCTAAAACCTTGTTGGAAGTTCATCGTTTAATTCCCAGTTCTTCCCATTTGTTCGTTAATTACGTTAAGTCCAACCAATCAATTGTATAAATCCCCATTGTTGCGTTATGGCCTAACTAACATAGTTCTAAGTGGGTTTATTTCATGCTAGTTATAGAAGTTATAATTACCATCTGATTATTTAACATAGCCATGGAAAATCACCATTTTGAATGGGTAAACCATCTATAAATGGGCCATTTTCCATGGCTACGTTAAATAACAAGGGGGTAATTCCATTTGTAACTGTTAGTTGGGCCCAAACTGTGAGTTCTTTGAGTTCATCCCCATGATGGAAAACACAGCTTCAGCAAGACTCGCCCGGCACCTTCATCTGGAACGCACCGGTGCCAGGCTTCTGGCTCACGGCCGAGGCCTTTTTGGGAACCGAACCCGGCGCGGGGGAATTGGGGTGAAGAACTCAGGGAATCGCTGAAATGCATTTTTAATTACCCTCTGGTAAACTAACATAACTATGGAACATCACAATTTTTAATTGGTAAATCGACTAGAAATGGCCATGTTCAAAAGCTATGTTTGTTTACCAAAGGGTAAACTGATTGGTAATTGACTCATAATATGGGGATATGATTGGGATATAGTGACATATAATGGTGATATTATAGCATATATATAAATACTGGAATATGGGATATAACTTGATAAAACCAACAACATAGCCTGGTTGGTGGTATACCTACCCCTCTGAAAAATGATGGACTTCGTCAGTTGGGATGATGACATTCCCAACTGAATGGAAAAATAAAATTCCTGTTCCAAACCACCAACCAGTAAAGGAATAGTGAATATAATTGAATAATTACTCTATGGAACTATTCCTTATCACTGAAATAATTCATCTATGGAACTCAGTATTGAAAGGAATCAAATGCATTTAGGGATAGAATTGCATAGAATTGCTGAGCTAAGAACCATGTTTTTGTTGGCTCCAAGGCCCAGTCGCAGTCATCTACTCCTGGGTTTCTATACATCGAGAAAAACTCGAAAACATATGAAATTGTCACTGAGTTGTCACTCCTATCTCACAATGCCTTCCATCTACCCATGAAGGCTTCAATCCTCCAGGCGTAGACGCTGAAGTCTAGTGCTCACGCAGACTGGTAGGGCACGCCCCAACCCGCCCTGCCAAGGTGAAGCACCATGGATGTACAGCCACTAGCGAGAGACAACACGGAGCACGGATCAGAGTTCAAGGCCTTCTGCGGCTCACGAGGATCAGATGACCGGGCCATGGTGAGCCTCTGTGGCGAGCCGGCAAACCAAGTGAACCGGACATTCTCGGAAGGCCATTCCTGAGCATCCACGCTCCGGGGAAACCATTTCCGCCGTAGTCGTAACGGTGATGTTTGTGTCAAAGTGACGGAACCCACATTTTCTCTCAAGAGCTTTCTGTACTTGCCCCTCTAAATGCGTATATACACTGAAAACCGACATGGTAAATCTATAAAATTCAACAAATGCAAAATATGTAAAATCAAATATATATATATATACATAGGAACAAAAACATGTGTGATTTAACTGATTTCAGCAGCCAAAATATAGGTTTTAAAATGTTTGGCCTACCCCAAATGGGGATTAAGCATGAACAATGGTGTTGGCTCTTGGACAAGCGGCAATATATTGATGCATCGGATGATGCCCTTATATGTGGGAATTCAAGTATCAACAGTTGGGATTTGACCAGCAAAAATGGAGATGGGCATTACCCTCTGGTAAACTGACATAGCTATTGAAAATGGTGATTTATAGTCAGTTTACCCATTGAAAAACTGTGATTTTCCATGTAACTGTTTACCAGATGGTATATCACCATTGTTCACCATAAATTATCATTATTGACCACTATTCATATCTAGTACTCACTATTAAAAATTGTGATTTTCCATAGTTATGTAACAGTTTACCAGAGGCTATTGAAAATGATGCATTCCAACAGTTGGCCATGTGATGGGTCATGGGCTACTCCTTTCTTGGACCCCGAAGGATGGGGTTTTAAAAACGTACTAACCATTCGGCCCAGGTACAAAGGCCGGTTGGTGGTTTCAACCCCTATATCAACCATTATATCAACCATTATACTATACACATATAAATATATATATATATATGGATTACCACTGGTTGGTGGTTTCAACCATCTTGAAAAATATTAGTCAATGGGAAGGATTAAAACAAATATAATGGACAATAACAAATGTTTGAAACCACCGACCAGAAGGGATCATTGTGCAATGTGCAGTTGATCATGACCTATGCAAATTCAAGAAGTTTGGCAGATCTCGTAAATGCATACTTAGTGGTAGCCAAAACCCAACATCAATATCCGTCACGCTTATTCTAGTTTTTCAGACGCTTCTGTTATATCAAACATGTCAATTGCACAGCCAGCAATTTTGCAACTTCTATAACATTATACGTTTTTGACGCTGCAGACACATATTTCTGATTGAAATGGACTGACCATCCAAATCTTGCTTTCTGGTGTAGAGTTTGGGAAAATCATCATCCCTGTTGATGAGACTGGCTTAAATCACTATTTCAGGTGATATTCATCCCAAACAAATCCCATATACATATGCCGCGTATGCGGTATAAATACATGGATGTGTCTTAAAAAAAAAAGCAGTATACCATTCCATCCACCGATTAATCATCATGTTCCTTATTCAAATGCAAGTTTGAGGGTACCCGATTTTCAAACATACCCAAATAATCACACCATGTTGTTAGTTATTCCTATTGTATCCCTGTCATACTGTGGATGGAAAAAAATGCACCACCTTGGATGGTTGAAACCCTATGAATAAGGGGATGTTTACCATCTATCAACTGGTGATTCGGATTTCGCTGGCCCATCCACTGTATCCCTGTATTATGGGTGTCGCAAATCCATTGTTCATTGATGTTCATGGATTAAATCTCCCTTGACAGAGTCCAACTGTTCTGACATTTTCCCAGTTCAAATCTTAATTTTTGGGATGGCACATTTCATGAATATGCATTAAAAACATCCCAATATGTCCCCATCATATCACTATCTAATCCCATTACCCCCACTAACAATTATATCTTAATCTGGTTGGTGGTTTCAACCCCTCTGGCAAATATGAGTCAGTTGGAATGATTCGTCCCAATATATGGGAAAATAAAAAGTGTTCCAAACAAACCACCAGCCAGATAAAATATCCCATTGTTTGCATAAAACAAGCTTCTGGTAGATTGGTAGTTTGTTAACTCCCATCAGCTGAGCCATCACAATGCCCCTATCCCATCTCATTCGACTAGGCGGTTTTAATTAAGGTTTCCCTGGTACAGCTTAGTTCGTAATCATCACCAGGTAGTATACCTCCTTACTATAACGAATCAACAAGGCTACTTGGTGACCTATCCCGGCAGGTAAGTAGGTGACAATCCTATATAGTTAGAAGTGGATTCACCCTACACTTATCCCACTTGTAAACAGGCTTATTCAGCACTGAGTAAGTGGGACGCTCCTGAAACCACATTTATGGCCCCATGGCATGTATAATCCCATAGAAAGAACCATTTAGAATAACATTTTGAACTGGCATTTAGCTGCATGGTACTGTGGATGGTTGCGAAATCCTGCGCCACCTTGGATGGTTGAAGCCCTGTAAATAATGGGATGTTTACCACTTATCAACCGGCGCAGGATTTCGCAACCATCCACAGTATCATCGAATACTTGTGCTGACACAATAGTAAACCATCCCAAAATCGGTCTAAACATGTATGTATAGACCAAGAAAATATGGGTGGTTTAAGATCATGTTAACTATTAAATAGCCATAATTAAATCACTATTGAGTTGCCATAAAACCACATTTTCCTATGTCTTCAGCATTAAATCACCATAGTAAGCATCTCCAAAAGCTCCACACCTGTGTCGCTTGCGTTGCTTGGGTGTTGGTGGTCACCGTGGACAGTCGCGGCGCCATCTCCGATTCATGGCGATCTTCGAGCGTGGAGAACATGGAGAGGGTGGAGTACCTTGGTTGGAAACGGATCTACAATGTGAGGCCCCCAAGATAGCTAAGTTGGTTTATAAGTCCAATAACTATGGCACTATGGTTTATGGTATTTATAACTATAGTTACTGGGGCTTATAAACCAACTTATAACTGGGGGGCCTCACATTGTATGAAATGTTGGTTATTTGATTTCCAGTTACCATAGATCTCGAGTTTATTTCAGATTTCCAAACCACTAGATCTTAGATAATCAACGGATCTCCAGTTTATTTGATTTAGACTTTCATAGTGGTTCATAGTGATGATTTATGATCATTTATGGTGATTAATGATGATATACCCTCTGGTAATTTACCATAACCATGGAAAATCACCATTTGTCATGGGAAAATTCACTATAAATGGTGATTTTCCATAGTTATGTTAGTCATTATCAGAGTGTACTTCATAGATTCATGGCCCTTCAACTATTCATAGTTGATAGAGTACTATTTGGAATAGTATTACTATTCATAGTAATGGAATCCACTAAAGTACTCAGATTTCCAGTACTTCAAGCCATTTTGTAAGGTGCAGGAAAAAAAGGCCCTAAACGGATATAACTGGGCTTATCATGAGATATACTCTCTGGTAAAAAAACATAACTATGGAAAAACACAATGTTTACTGGGTAAATCAATTATATATGGGCCATTTTCCAAAGCTATGTTAGTTTACCAGAGGGTAACTTTTCTAACCAACTAGTTATAGGAGTTATGTCATTCCATCCTTAGGCCCTGGTTTTGTGTGGCCTCTTCACTGTGGTTGGAAACGGATCCAATCACATTTCTGCCGGAAAATCCCGGTTATAAGTCAGTGGTAACACCATAAATTGGAATGATACCTTAATGATAACCCCATTTCAAACCATGGGATACCAATTATAGATTATAGATACTACTAATACTATAGATACCATTAACATCTATTAACCTGGTTGGTGGTTTCAACCTACCCCTCTGAAAAATCATGGACTTCCTCAGTTGGGATGATGAAATTCCCAGCCACCAACCAGTCATTTTCCCATGGTTTTTCCTATGGTTTTCCTATGCTTTTCCCTCGGTTCCGTTAACATTTTTTTGGGTGTTTTTCAGCATTTCCATATTGATCCACAAACTTGATATGGCATCTGATATGGAAAACACTGAGTTGATAGTTCTATTGCTATACAGTGGCTATACATCATGGATTGATCATTGGATGAGTAGTTTACATCTTGATTGGGAACACGAATAAATAGGTTACTGTAATAGATAAAACTGGGTGGATTGATGCTTCGACGAATATATAGTTGAATCTTGATAATAGATCCGTGAAAGATGGCAAACCATGTTTTAATCGGAGAACATATTGTTTAAAGTTGGGAACACCATTGTTGTTGTTTTTAATGATCCAGGTGGGCAAAATAAACTTCGCTTCATGAATAACTGGACCAAAACAGTTTATAACTTATAACTAGGTTTACAACTAGGCTTGCAGCTAGGCTAAGTGTTGGGTTTATGGTAAAGACATCTAGAGGTAGTAGGGTTTCAAAACCAATTTCTTTCACCGGCTTGCTCCCTGGCCACCGAAATAGAACAAGAGGCCTGTTTGGCTTTGAAACCATCATCAAGTACCAAGTTGTCTCCCACGTATTGCGAGTGACAGAGATAGGGATTGTCCCAGACTCCCAGACCGAAACCACTGGTTTTAAGGTACCAATGGCATGTGTCTCCAAAACGGCAACTTTATATTAGGGATGATGATGACAAACCATCAATTTCGGGCGTACCCTGTTTTCAGACAAACCCTCAGCCAGGCTCAAAAAAAAACAATGATACAGTGTGGAAAATATTAGTCAATGGGAAGGATTATTCCCATATATTATGGAAAATAAAAAATGTTCCAAACCACCAACCAGCAATGATAGGATGTGAACAACCACCCCCGACTTGAAAGAGACAAAAAAGTCATTCACGAGAAAACACTTCCCTTCGCATCTTTCATTTGCAAAAACATTTGACCATTCTACACTTATGGCCCAACTAACAGTTATAAATGGAATCATAACTCCTTGAACTAAGGTAGTTATATTATCACCAGCCCATTTATAACTGTTAAAGCTCATACCCTCTGGTAACTTGTTACATAGCTATTGAAAATGGTCCATAGAAATAGTTGATTTCCCTATAAAATTATTTTCCTGTTCGCAACATGTAACAGTTTACCAGAGGGTATATCACCATTAATCACCATAAATTATCATAAATTATCATTATTAACCACTATTAATATATTATCACAAGCCCCTTTTATAACTGTTAGTTGGGTCATAACTCTAGGGGCTCCTGAATAGAAATTCGCGGTGTCCAAGGAACACAGAGGGCTCGTGGGATCTTGGAGTCATCACATCATCCACAGAAAAGCTGTCTCGCTCATGCTTTGGTGACCTTGGCGATCTGAGCCGTCAGGCGACTCTTTTTTCCACGGTTTTTTGGAGAGTGAAACAAAAAGTCTGGGTCCAGAACCAGGAGATACCCTCTGAGAATTGGACATAGCTATAGAACATCAGCATGTTTAATAGGCAAAACATCTGTACACCAGCCATTTCCCATCATTATTCATCATTTTCCGAAAACTGTAACAAACTGCCGGAAAGTACCATTTATTTCACGGGTCCGGAAAATTGGGGGTACCACAGGGGGCCCTCATCATTTGCTGATGAACCATTACAGTAATTAGTCATATTGCTACATTGGCGCTTATTGTTGAAAAGGATTACCCTCTGGCTATTTAGCATAGCCATGGAAAATGGCCAATGGCCTATTTATAGATGGTTTACCGTTCTTAATAGCATGGGGTTTTTCCAGTTCGCTATGTAACAAATAACCAGAGGGTAATATTGACTGATATCCCCCACGTTGCTTGCTATTGGTTGCTACGACAGTTTTTTATCGGTGAAATCCAGAGTTCTGGGAAGAGAACTGGTTACCGAGACAGTCAGGCCACATCTGTGAGCCAGTCACGACCTCGAAATTGGTGAGCACTGCAAACATTTTTATCCCAATTATTGATGATCAGGGAAAGCTGAACTGACCCCCTTCCCACCTACCCCTTTCATCATAATGGGGGCACCAAGAAACCACACAAATATACATTTGATCTGTCTAGTTGTGTTCCCAATTCTGGCTGCATCAGGTAGATGTGTGCATACTGCTATGTTTAAGGTGGTCGGTCCAGAAAACCGTATTTTCCCAGTCAGTTTGGCTGACCCCCTTCATCATAAGGGCTCATAACCACTGATAAGGGGTACCACGGGGTAGTAGCACAGGACTGCTTTGGTTATGAATATCTATGAAGACTTATGAGTTGGAAAAACTGGTCTTTTCATTGGAAAAGCTTGTTTGGTTCATTGTGCTGAATGAAACCCCAAAAGTGCTTAGTGAGGGGTTCTGAAGGGTCATGAGGTGCTATGAGTGTAACAGTTTTCACAGCATTTCAGCCTAAGTTGGCTGTGTCTGAAACTAGTGTAACCCTCAACCCAATGGTTAATGATCATTATCCCTATTAAATGGCTATTTCATTGGGAATATACCCTATTTTCAGACAAACCCAGTTGAAGGGGGTATGTCCCAAGGGGGTCGGTCCAACTCCCTCTGAGATGATGCCAGCTCCATTTCAGTTGGTTAAAACATGTTAAAACCCGACGTTCCGACGTGCGGTTTGAAGCGTATCATTTCCTATCCCCGTTCCAAACAACTCTTCAAATTGAAATAGACAGTGAATCACTATCTGGGTAAATCATAATATTTCACTAACCTGAATCTTGCGGCCATTTTGGGGATGATTTCCCTATACATTCACCATGATTCCAGGGCTCGCAATTTTCCAGTTTGCTATCTTAAATAACCAGAGGGTAATGTCTATCAAATGGAAGAAATCCCAATTTCAGGACCAATTTATGTGCTCCATGCATGGTAGTATATTTATTTGCCAACATGGCCCCCAAAAAAATCGCTGAAAAATAGGAACACCCACTACCATGGAGCCCATGGGAATGATCCAAGAACATAACATATAGTGGTTACTTAAAAACCAACTATGGTTACTAAACCAAAGTGAACTAGTTAACTATATAGTAACCAATGTAACTATAGAATACTATAGATATAAAGTAGAAAAAACATCTGGGTAAATTATAACGACCGAACCCTGAAACAGCAGAAGGATGGATGCTTGGCTCTTCTCGTTGCTCCCCTTACCCTTGGTCTCAGACTTGCGCTTGACCAGAAGAACTCCAGGACTTTTGAATGTAAAGGAGCAAATTGGATCAAGAAGGCTGGAGGTAAATCTTCCAAAGCTTCGTGGCTGTAGGTTTCTCCAACATCATCATGAAAAGCGATTGAGTTTCCCTCCAGGTGATTGTATTCATTGAACAATACATGGAACGTACCAAATTTTAACCGATGAGGCAAAGCGGCGTCCTGTGGAAACAAGTCGGCATGCACCATGTTCTTTATCAAACAATTTTCAAACAATTGGCCATGAATATGAGCATTGGCTGCCCTTGGGCACGTGGCTCTTTTCCACTTGCAATCACCTCCAAAGCTGATCCTGCAATCGCAATTGCAGCCATTGAGAGTTGCCTGGCGATAGTATCGGGCCGCCTTCCTGGTCCCTACAACATCGTGAATGTGGTCGGAGACCTGACACGTGTGCCCATTGTTTGCTTCCCAATTCCGCTGGTCCTGAAAATGTTGAACGAAACCTCGATCATTCTAAGATCATTGACGGCTTGGATTCCACGAACAAAAGTCAGGAAGCAAGGCTTATCTTTGAATATGCTTGAAGCATCATCCATTAAAAACCTCCATTTCTAATGGATTTTCCAGTTCGCTATGTTAAATAACCAGATTGTAATTTAAAATTAGGAAATTTACCATATTTGGTGGTGTATCCAATATATTTGGGGAACTTACATGGGGGCACCACCACATAAATTATCACAAGTGTAGCTTTATCAGCAGGGCTAGCACTCACGAAGTTGCTAAACGGTGTTCAGTAGCAGTCGCTCACGAAGTCGCTGCTTTTTCCAGAGCCATTGCGCAAGTAGATCGATCCCACCCACCTGGCGAAGGGGCATTTGACCCGGGGTGGCCACAAATATATATATACATGGCAGGCGAAGCGAGGCAGGTGGCTTCAGTGAATTGCACATGAAACTGACACGGGCAGTTGTTTAAAGTGCCGTTTGTCAGTGTGAGAAAAAAAAAACTTGCTCCCTCAAACGTTCTTCGGCATCATCATGGTCAGCGGCCTGTGAAGGCTCTATCAGTCACCATCGTGCTGTCTCTAGGGCAGCAGTACTCACAGTGGTCATGTTCTTGGACCAAGTGAGTTCTATTCAGGGTGATGATTGGGCACTCAGGGTCGATGTGCCACAGCGAACCATCCAGCGTCGGCTGCACCGGACTGTGTCACCAAGCGGGCATGGAGCTTGGTGGTTGGCTATCAGGCTTCGAAGTCTATCGGTTCTTGCTTGCAGAAACCGAATTGCTTCGATTTGAGAGGCCAGCATGATCGCCATCACGTTGGCGTTGCGTCTTGTTGCTTCCAGTTCAATTGCGACCTCATTGCGGCGGCCAGCCACGTCATAGCATTGACACGGAAGTCGGCGAATCAAATCCGCCTCCAAAATGGCGAAAAACCAAATTCCGCTCTGTCCATGTTCATGGTCCGGAGCAGCATGCATTGCTGAGGTTGTAGGCAACCAGGTCAGCGCCGCGATGACATACTTTATCACCTTGGCATTCTTTGGGGTTGCTACGTAGGCCTCGACAGGCTCATAGGGCTCGACATGAACGTCGTCATACGCAGGTTCATAGGTCTCTTCATTCATGTCTTCATCTTCCATCGTGTAGAGCTCGGCAGGGTCCTCTGGGATCTGCAGCTCACAGTTTCCATCATCCATGCGTTCATGTTGAGGTTGTGATGTAGGTGAAGGTGAGGTGAGAGGTTGAAAGTGAGGTTGTTGTTGATTGGATTCCTTCCCTTTCGCAAACTCATTGCGGCTTGCTTCTCTTTCTGAAGCATCCTTGCGTTTCGCGCTAGTGTAGTTTGGGTCCCACACCAGCTTCTGTCGATGATGTCGAAGTCTGTCGGCCAGCAAAGTTCTGGTAGAACTCTTTGTCAATCCATCAGCGAACTGCTTTTCGCTGCTCATCCATTTCAAAACACCACCCAAAGCTTGTAGTTGTTCTTTTCCAACTCGTATCTCCAGGGACGTCCTTTTGTCGACGGACGAAGAGCCAGTCAAACCTTCTTTGTTGTAGCTGTCGTAGAGGGCTTTCGCATCAGTGATCATGACGGGCTCAAGGTCAGATCGTTGGTCAAGGCATTCTTTCAGCTTTGAAGGAAGGCTGAAAAGGCAAATCCAGTATCGGCATATGAATTCCACCATATCAGCAGCTTGGCCAAACGCTTGGGCTTCAGCGCTCAGACTTGATCTCGCCACTCTGGGGAGCTTGAAGCTGCGCCACTCAATCAAGTGGTAAGAGGTCTCCTCCTCAAAGATCTTCTTGGGCGCGACGAAGATCAGGTAGCCACCTTGAGAAGTGGCATCTTCTCGGACTCCATGGGCAGCATCAAACATCGCACAGAGCCTCAGGTCGGCAAGCGAGTCAATCTCCAAGGGCTCGTAGGTGAGCTTGACATCGGAATTTTGCTTTGCAAAACGCAAAAGTTGGTTGGCTTCAATCACAGCACGTAGTTTTCCAGTTTTCTGCTGGCCACTGATGAGGCTTGCAGAGCATTGTAGGTGCGGTGCAGTCTGCACGGCAGGCCATTGCAAGGAGCCAAGAAGTGCTCTGAGTTGTGACCTGTCGTGGTCATTCATTTCATTTTCGGCCACGCGGCCTTTGTGTATGGTCACGGGCTTGACCTTCTGGATGTAGTCATGTTGGTTGACCTTCCAGCAGTGGTCATGCCTTTCAAGTTTCACACCACAGTACTCCAGGGTCTTCTCATCAGTCTCAAAAGTCCTGAAGTCAAAGGCTTTCTTCAGGGCAGTTTCGGCATCCACATAGGTTTTGGAGTTCGGGTCCCCAGCTGCAAGCATGTCATCAACGTGAAGACACAACATCCCCACGAGTGTTGGGCTTGACTCCTTCTTGAAGTCATAGAGGCAAAAGCAGCAAGGGTCAAGCGCATGTTGTTGCCATCCAAGGCTTTTCAGTCGGCGGACTGCTTCCAAAAACCATCTCCTCGGAGCATCAAGTTGGCCATAAACTGGCTTTCGTAAAAACATTCTTGTGTTGGCGGTGGCTCCAAGGATCTGCAAGGCTTCGTTGGGAAGCTTCAGCCATAGTTTTCGTTCTTGAGGTAGGCCTTGAAGGAAGGCAGTGCTAACATCTGCAGACCAAGCTCGCCATCGTAAGTTGGCGGAAACAGAGAGCAGCAGGGATCTTGAAAGTCGGCTGGTGGTTGGTGACGCTGTCTCCAAGTTGCCCATGAGCGCCTCCACATCATTGAAACCACGCACAACAAGTCGTGCTTTTGCACGAGGGCTACCATCAGCATTGCGACTCCATTTCAAAAGAATCCTGCTTGTAAGTGTTCTCTCTGGTGTGGCTTCTTCTGCAGTGCTAACTCCCAAACGCCACATTCAAAAAAACTGCGAAGTTCTTTCACCTTCGCTTGGTGGAACATTTCTCTTTCAGTTTGGTTCAAGTACTTTTCCACCACTTCGCCTTTGTTCTTGGCCATCTTGGTGACATCTCGACGTTGTTGTCGTTGATGTTGGTTCTTGAGGCCTTGGGCGACCTTCTTTGCATTCTGAACGTGGTAGCAGTGGTTGCTATCGCTGGAAAACATGTTGAGCTCTTTTCTGGTTTCAGCATTGATTTGAAAAACTGTACCCTTCCATGTTGATGGCAGTTGATGCTGTCGCAGGTTTTTGTCATGCTGCTGAGGATTTCGGAAATCATCAGTGAAGGTCGTGGCACTGCCGTCACGGTCAAAGTGAATGGTGACCCTGACGTTGTCAAGCTTGTCAAGTGGAACTGGGATGTCTGAGCTGCCAGCAGGGTCAAAGAGAGTGCGCCGTTGGTGGCAGTGATGTCGAAGGAGGCATCCAGCTTTCAGCTCCCAGAAATCACGTACTCGGGCACCTTCACGAAGCTCAAAGTAGCCAGTCCCAGGCTTGAAGCACCAGTCACCAGGCAGTGAATCTTGTTCCATGTCCTCCACATTGAAAGCCATGTTGGCAGCAGCATCATCATCGCCACGTGCAGGACGATCATATGGAGTAGCTCCATGAGAGCTTTGAAATTGTGACCTGCGGGGACCAAAAGACAAAGTTTCTTGGCGGTCAACTCGTGCTCGTCGTTGCTCAAAAATCTCTTGTTGTGGTACTTGAAATCTCTCAGCAGTTGCAGGGTCTAAAACTTGACCAGCTGCTGGTGTTGGCGGAAAAACTTCTGCTGAGGGCTCCACTTCATCAGTGTTGCTGATGGGCAACGTTGGAGGTAGAGGAGGTTCATCAGCCATTGGAGCTGTTGGAGCATCTGGTGGTCCCATAAGTCCAGGGGGCGGAGAAAGTCCATCATGTTGTCCCAAAAGTCCAGGGGACGAAGGTGATTCTTCAGGCAGTCCCATAAATCCAGGGGACGGGTGATGACCATCATCAGGAGGTTGATCATCATCACCGGGAACATCATCAGCAATTGATGGCTCGTAGTCATCATCACCTTCAGCTCCATCTTGAAGTTCAGCAAGTCGACGACGCTTGGCCTCAGGCACATAGTCATCGGCCTCGTGGTCTGAAATCATCTCTTCATCTTCATTGATGTCGTCAATGTGTTGGCGATTCAGGCGGTTCAAGTCCAGGAACCTTGTCACGCCACGAGACTTGACTTGTCGTAAAACTTCTTTGGCTTCAAGCAGATTGTCCACCACGTTGTTGGTGATCTGGCGGAAATCAGGGCGGCAGTGGTGAGGAGCACAACGCAAAAGTTGGGTCTTGTGGCAAATCCAGTAGGTTGAAGCGTTGCCTTGCTCATCGTCCTCAACCATGAGAACCTTTGCTGGTCCGCGCCATCTGATCTTGACAAGTAAAAACGCCAGTAAAACATAGTCCGTGCCATCTGTTGAGCATCACGCCAGTAAAAACATGTCTGACCAACAGCAAGTCGTATGTTGGCGCCGGCATATCTTCTGAGAAGGGCACGGCGAAGTCGATGGTCAGTATCAGCTTGTTGAAGGGCTGACTTGGCTGCATTGCGACGCATCAAAGCATCTTCAAAGGAATGGCCTCCGGCTAAGTGCACAGGGGTGATCTGGTCAGAAGTCAAAAGTCCATTGACCTGTGGTTGATACCCCAGGAGCCATTGTGAAGGGCTGTAGCCGGAAACTGTGGGTTGAGCATTTTGTTGCGGCACTATGTAGGTCAAGGCAGATCTGATTCCATCAGCTCCATGAAGTTGTAGATCTTGCATGTAGACCTCAACGCTCTTTCGTAGAACTGCATGTCGCCGTTCCACAAGACTCAGTCGTGTGTGAGCTTCTCTTGGAGCAACATCATGACGGATCGAGTGCTCATCAGTCCACAATGCCATTGGGTCCGAAAGCCATCCCCTGCCTTCATCAGTGACAAGGGTTTCAGGTGGCCCAAAATGGGCAATCCAGCATCTTTCCAAACCAGCTATCAAGTTGGAGGTTTTCTCATCAGGCACCAAGGTTGCAGTCTGATACTTGGTGGCAGAGTCAACGCATGAAAGAACCGCAAACTTCTTGTCACCATCTTTGATCCAAAAAACATCAGCTTGAAGTCGTTGGTTGAAGTGGTCGCTTTTGGCCAAAGTAGATGGTGCAGTTTGATTGGGTTTCTTGTAACGCTGACATGCTGCACAAACATAGGAACCAGCAACTTGTAAAACATCTGGACTCGCACCTCTGGAGCTCAAAAGTTCAACCAAAGATGCCGTTGAAGGGTGACCAAGGTTTCTGTGGAGCTTCTGCACAACTCGAAGGGCTGCAGACTTGCCTTCGACATGGAGTTCCACGAGCTTGCCAACGTGCTCGGTGATCTCTTGCACGGCGTAGCCATGTTCCCAGTTGTGTGGGGCTTCAGGTGTTGCCATAGCTGCCGCAAGAGTTGATGCCATAGCGGGCTGGTAGTTCTCCATGTAGGTTGTGCGATGCACTTGAAATCCACGAAGTGAACCTTCAAGACGGCAATGTTGATGATCTCCAGGACATTGTCGATTCATGGCTTGGGCCACGGCCAGCTTCGTTGTCAAAAGAGTTGTCCTTTCGGACTGGCAGCCATTGCTCGTTGTCGTTCTTGCACATAGCGCCATACTGGCATTGGCTGAACTTGGCACGGTGACCTGGCAAGGTTGACAATGCGCTGGTGCGCCATGACAAAGCAGGTGTTGGCTGTTCCAAGTGTGCATGTCGGCCTTCATTGACCTGCTTCAAGTAGATTCTTCTGCAAAAACGCAGATGAACTCTGTGATGCCAGTCTCGTAGTTGTTGAAGTTGCTCTTGACGCTGCGGCGTCTTGGCATGATGTTCTGCATTGGAGACCAAGGTCCACAAGTGGGCGATAGAAACACTTCTTCAGGTTGGTGTTCATCCAGCAGCTTCATGAACTCGCGCTGGTGAGACTTGTAGGAAAAGTTCCAACCATTGTTGAGGCCGAAGTGCTGCGCATCCATGCCCAAGGAGGTGGCAATCTTGGTCATACGGCTTTCGCCACAGTAAACTTCCCACAGTTGCCTCGGTTGACGTAAGTCCATGTCGCGCAAGGTCTGTGAGATGTAGGCTTCTGCTGCATTGAGTTGGGTCAGCACTGAGGTGTCAAGAGACTTCAGCTGCTTGGTCTTGAGGACGTTGGAACCTTCAGGAATGACTGCATCATCAGTCACATAGATCTCTTCAGACTCCTTGAACTCGTCGAGGTTGTAGTTGGGGCCCTTCTCATCTTCAAGCACCAAGTCAAACTCAGGGTTGTTGATATCGATGGAAGGGTCGTAGTCCTCAGTCAGAGGCAGCAGGTATTCCATGTGTCTGCCCAAGGTTGCAGCGCGCCATTCACCATCATTGTATCGCAGTCGGTCGTTGAGGAAGTCCACAGTCAGTCCAATTGCTTTGGCAATGGGGCGGCCAAGCAACATCGGTGTTTCACCTCGAAGTACAAAGGCTTGGACCAGACCAAACTTGTTGTTGAGGTAGATCGGCAAGTGGACTGTCCAGTTGCTGACAGCCTTGTGATCGCCGCCAAAGTGAAAGGTGCGATCTGCCTTCTTGAACTTGATCTGGTTGATCGGAAATCCAAGCTTGCCCAGGTGCTCGAGGTATCGCATCAGCGGTCCCATGCCCGTGAGGAAGGACGAAGCTCCAGGGTCCATCATCGCGCAGTCAGGTCGTTCAGCTCCTGTGGAATCTTCAAACATCACCATGCCGCCTTCAAGTTGGAAGGCCATGCTTTCCACAGCTTGGCGTTTGCCATTGCCAGCTGGTGCTGACTTTGGAGTTGCTTTGGAACCCTGAGTGCAGTTGGCCGTCTTATGGGACGACGACCCACATCGCAGGCATGGAGCGTGAAGAGCAGCTTGAGCACGTCCTCGAGGATCAGGTGTTTTCATAGGTGGCCGTGGCGGCCTGAAGTTGTTCTTGCCTTTCCCCTTTGGCTTACCTTTCTTGCCCTTGCCCTTGTTGGACTGCAGCGGCATCTGAGTTGGTGACGTACTCGTAGAAGACGCTGAAGGGTCCAAGGCAACCACAGGGAGAAATCCACGGGCCATGCGCAAGTCGTTGAATCTCTTCCGGGCATCAAGGTATGAGGCATAGCAGGAGTCGTACTCGGCGACGTCGAACTCATAGTCCAGCACGGGGTCAGCGCCAGAAGCATCATCTTTGTAGTACGCCGCATCATAGTCAAACTCGTGGTCCTGCCAGTTGGTGTCGTCCTCGTCATACTCATAGTACCCATAGTCATCTTCATCCCAATCAGCCCAGTCATCAGCGACGGACTCCACGGTCTCATCGTCAGCGCAATAGCCACGACCTTTTCCAGAGGATCGCATGGACCATCGGGAGTTGGGAATTCCATGGCCACTCTTGTAGTCCTGACCCAAGATGGCAAACATCGACTCTTGGATCTTGGTTCTCTTCAGCGTGTTGGCCTGGGTCATCACCATCTGTTTCTGTTCTCGGCTAAGATTGGCACGGTTGAGCAAGTACCAACCTTGAACTTCAGCAGGAAGGACAACTTTGTGCTTCTCCAGGCGTCTCAGCTTCTCGTCATGCTCCGTCACAAACTGAAGCAAGGATTGGCCGGGACGTCGGCCTGCAGAGTCAAAGTAGGCCGTGAAGTCGGCTGGCATCTCAACTTTGTTGTCATACTGGAAGGCTGCATCGAGCTGTTTGAGGATATTCTCAAAGGCTTCAGGGTCGTTCACCTTGTTCAGGTCGAAGTCTTCGACGATCCTCCAGGCGGTGCCTTGGAGCGATCCAAGCAAGTTCAGCACAGCTTCCTGGGTTCTTTTCGAAAGCTCCATCTTCTTTGCATATATCACTATCCGCTTTCTCCATTCTCGATACCCAGTGGTGGTACCATCAAAGGTCGGGATGAAGCTATCCCGAAGGCTTTGAGTGTCCAGCTCGGCGCTAGACTTTCCATCACTCGAAGTTGCCATAGTGCTCGTCAAGAGCGGTCAGCTCGAGCAACAGGTAGAGGAAGTTCCCCTTGAAGGAATCCAGGGTGAGGTTGGAGGTTATGGTGAAGGTTAAGTTGATGAAATGGAGGTTGCGCAGTGGTGGAACGCAAACAGGCGCTCCGCTACCAATGTAGCTTTATCAGCAGAGCTAGCACTCACGAAGTTGCTAAACGGTGTTCAGTAGCAGTCGCTCACGAAGTCGCTGCTTTTTCCAGAGCCATTGCACAAGTAGATCGATCCCACCCACCTGGCGAAGGCGCATTTGACCCGGGGTGGCCACAAACGTGGTGGCTTCAGTGAATTGCACATGAAACTGACAACAAGCATTTGATGATGACAAACTGAACCATATTATTATAAATCATACCATAATTGTATACCCATTCTATCCCACAAAATCCCATATATTACTGCACGTTCCGACATGTTTTCACATGTTTCAAGATTTTCCCACATGTTCCCACATGTTCCCACATTTGCCCACATAATTGACATATGCCCTGAAAGTTAGGGGAGTCCAAAACTCTTTCGCAAATCCCATCCGCAGTCGCCACGCCACGATTGCGAAGCACTTTGACGCTCACGGTGCGTGGCATCACTCAGGGCGTTTAACTGCTTCCTGGGAACATCGGGACATCGGGAAAGGGACCGCAACGGCAACGCACCCGACATCGGATTCTGTTGGTAAACATCAATAGCTTCACAGGGGTTCTTTCTACTTCAATGGAGATATAGACCAAGTAAGTTAGATGCATTACTGCATTACTGTAACAATATCTATATGCTTAAATAGATGAAAATAGATGGATATACACACCAACTTGAACTTGTCTGTTTCATTTGGATGACTGTAAGATTTTCACCGAAAGATGTCGGTTGAAAATTGGCACCTCACCAACAAAGCTTGAATATTTCCAACAAGGGTATTTCGTGACTTTTTCCCACCAAAAACGGTCAAATAATCAACCATGTGTTTGTTTATCAGGAGTTCACGGATGGTCAGTTGATCAAAACGGGGTATGCCACAGCTATGGCCCAACAGTTATTTTCATGGGCTTATTTCATGGAACCAACTAGTTATAGGAGATATCATATTCCATTTAAGGCCCTGTTGGGCCTCTTCACTGCATGTCAAGCAGATTCAAGCAGCGCTGTAGCTTCCGTCCTCCGCGCCGCTCCCCTCCCATCCCCATATGCGAACCATGGTGCTGGAATATGAATCCCAACATTTGCCCTTGCCCAAAATCACCCAGTTTTGTAGGTAAATATTCCAGCACCATGGTTCGCATATGGGATCCATGTTCAGGTCGTTGTCGGTCGGGCAATTTCTACCGCCCTTGCTGACATCAATTGATTGCGCCAGTCCTCGCAAGGATCCAGTCCTGGTCATTTCCTCCAGGGAATCACCCTTGAAGAACCACATTTTCTGGGCCATCAGCATCCTGTTTGTTAGTGGGGGCCCAGATAGCTAAAATAGACTTGTAAATTGGTTAACTATGGTTCATGAAGATAGAACTATAGGCTATAGGGTTATAAACCAACTTATAACTAGGGGGGCCACCCTGTAGGATAAGCCAGTTCTTGACTTTATCTGGTTATAAGAATCAGGTAATCAAATATGGTTTGCTGGAAAATCCACAATTTACTTCGAAATTCAATGATGTTCTCATTCAAAGCTCCATACCAATCGGCGATTCCCAAAACAGACATATTTAATTACCAACAGGCGGCTAGATAGAAGCAGATCCTGAAACTCACGTCCTCTGTTTGCCTGCCCATATTTGATAGTTATGTCACGATATCATGCCATAATTGATGTCAATTGGTGATATTGTCCTATTGTGTGCTTGCCAGGTACACAGCGAATAGCAAATAACTAAAGTGCTGCATGGTGCTGCACCCTGGGGGAAAGAAAACTGCCATTGCAAGTTTCGAGTCTATCTCAAATATTGTGAGCTCGATCCCAGGATCATCTGTTATATCCCGGTAAGATCCCACATTCATACAGTTATGGCCCAACTAACAGCTATTTTTGTGGGCTTATAGGAGTTACGTCATTCCATTCATAACTGTCAGTTGGGCCCTAACTAGTTATACCCAACTGTCAGGAGTTATAGGAGTTACGTCATTCCATTCATAACTGTCAGTTGGGCCCTAACTGTAGATGATTTTTCCATGAACACCTCCATTTATCGGCTACGTTTGATTCCTGAAGGCTATTCTCATCCGATCAGAAGAGCTTCACTCGGCCACAGTTATGGCCCAACTAACAATTATAAATGGAATGACGTAACTCCTATAACTAAAGTTATATATCACTAAAAACCCATAAAAACAATTGTTCCTTGGGCCATAAACTGCAGATACACTTTGTCCCAACCGTGGTGGAATACGGTGGATCCAGAAACATGTCGTGGGGGTTTTGTACGTCGAAATCGGCTGGCTCCAAAGGGATCGGGGAAAGAGGTGCAATCTGCAGTTATGGCCCAAAGAACAGTTTTTGTTTATGGGTTTATAGTGATATATAACCAACTAGTTATAGGAGTTACGTCATTCCATTTATAATTGTTAGTTGGGCCATAACTGTGAACATGGTTTGTACCACCAAAATGACAATGTAATCAAATACCCATATGCGAACCATGGTGCTGGAGTATTTACGTACAAAACTGGGTGATTTTGGGCAAGGGCAAATGTTGGTAAATATTCCAGCACCATGGAGCATATGGGATAGGGAAACTTATCATAATACTCCATTTGAAGAGGTTTAAACTATGCAGTGTGGGGCCCCTAAGATAGCTAATTTGGGCCAAATAACTTTTGATGTACTGTAACTACAATTTCACGTTTGCGTTTCTGGTAGTTATAACAAACTAGTTAGATGGGAGTTGCAAACCAATTTAGTTTCAGACAACGGCAAACAGGATTACCCTCTGGTAAACTAACATAGCTATTGAAAATTGACCATTTATAGTTGAATTACCCATAACAAATCGTGATTGTCCATAGTTTTTTGATGTTTTTTGTATGTTTACCAGAGGGTACAACCCTCAATGTGTCGAGCTTCAGTGTGCTGCGAAGCAACCTTTGATCACTGCAAGGAACTGAGATCCTGCAGGCGGACAGTGGGAAGGGAACTCCACGTCTTTAAATCTTAATTGCCATTTCAGGGACCGATTGATTAGAGGTACCTACCATAAGGCCTATTTTTCAGGGGGGAATAATCCCACAACATATTGCCCATCCTTTGGAGATCACCGTTTCTGTCAGCTGTCATCAAGGCCATGGTCGGTGAATGGACCCGTTCAAATAGGTAGCTCCATAAATTGGATCCTGAAATTCCCATGGGTTGAAGGGATAATCGTCTAAGCATGGATATCAAATGATGTTCCATTGCGTCGCCAGGTAGATTGCCAGGGGGATTCAATCGGTGATAAGAGGTGGAACATGCTTGAATTCACCAACAATGTTCAGGGAAAAAATGCAAAGAAATGGGTTCCTCTGAAAACAGTGCATCCATGTGTATCCCCAATGTTCATGGTTTATCACACTTTTTTCTTTTCAAGTTGCCAAAATTGGGGCGGTAAATTCACAATTTTTGTACCCAACTGTGACCAGACTCTCAATCATCTCAACCCCAAGAGCGACCCAAGCGTATTTTGTTGCTTGTGGGATGCGTATGGAGACATCACAAGACTTCACACTTGTATCCTGTCAAGTGACTTAAGTTTCAAAAGGTTGAGTCATGTCGATTCTCATTTCTGAAGCGCAAAACATATATTTCTCAACGTGTGCTTCAAATTTCGTTGCTGAAATCATATCCGTCGCAACCAAATTGCCACTGGGATCCCACCTGGCTATGGATCCACTACAGGATCAACAAATATCGCACAAAATGGATGGTTTCAGATCCCACCCTGGAAAAAACACACAAAATATGGGTTGGCACCCTTTTTGCAAGCAAACATGCCTTGCGTGAAAAATCGATGGTTTAATTTTTCACAGCTATAAACCTCCATTCAGTTCAGGGAATTCCAAGCAACGATGTTTGATGACAGAGGGTAGCTCTTGTTCATAGCCCATGAAATATGTCTACACTTGGTGAAATTTTTGTTCTTCCCGGTTCAATCCCAAGTAATGTTAATAGAGCAATAGTAAAACATCCCCAAGTCTACCATGATACAAACCATGAAATTATGTGTGGTTTGTTATTGCTATACTAAGATTATCCCAGTCTATCCCAAGTATTTCACCATTGTAACCTCCATTTATAGAGGTTTAATCACCATGTTCCATCATTTTTGATGGTTAAATAAGTTAAATCCCTATCTTTGATTGTTAAATTCCAATTTGTTGTTGGGCAAATCAAATTTTTCGGATCCGAACATCACAGTTATGGCCCAACTAACAGTTATATGGAATGAAATAACTCCAATAACTAGTTGGTTATAGTTATATCTGAATATCTGTATATGTATGTATATATATACATATATACATATATACATATATACATATATACATATATATGTATCACTGTATCACGAAATAAGCCCACTTACAACTACTGTTACCAGTAGTTGTTATAAATCATGACAGTCACCCATAAACAAATCGCTGTTACACGTCCTGAGACGTCCGGGTAAATCGCCGCCACGGCGTAGGCGACATGAAGGGAGCAGAGGGAGACCCCACTTGCCATGGAAATCCACCTGAAAGCCACAGGAGATGGTTGGAGCAGGGCGTTTCCAAGTCATTTTGGAGAGCCTAGTGAGATTTTTTTTGGGATCAATTTATTGGGGATTTATTGTTTTTTTTTAATTATTTTGTATAATAGTGATTATTTTTTTTAGCAGATCAATTTATTGTGATTTATTGTTTTTTTTCCTGAAAGTGCTGTTGGAGTCATTGGAACAATAGAAAAATGATAGTATTGGCATAAGAATCATAAGAATGAACAATAACGGTGATAATGATGGGATATAATGAGATTTAACCAAGCAAAATGCGGTATTTATTAAGATTTAATGTAGATGTGATTGGCATAATGGGCTAAAAATGGAAAACCTGGAGGTACAACGAGAAAATCGGGATTGTTTGGAGGACATATCATTGGGATATAATTGGGAGAATCATGGGCTAATAATGGAAAACCTGGAGTTTAAACCAACAACAATATAGGGATTTGTTTGAGGATATAATTGGGATGATGGGATAATCATGGGATTTACCTGCAACGGTGTCATCATGGCTGGAAAGTCAGGCTGCTGGGAAAATGATCGAACTAAATTGTGGGTTTTCCAGCAAACCATGTTTGATTACCACAGGCTATTAGAACTGGGTCCTAACATGTTTTGTTCGCCGCGACCATTGTAAAATTGGGAAACTAAGTTAGTTCGAATGATAGAAACCCTTGGACCCAACTCATTGAAATTTGAGATATTGGATTGTAACATGAAAGATACCTGAGAATGGCAACTAAAACATGGGGAAAACAAAGACAAACCCATTTCGGATCTTGGGGTGGTGTATATCCAATCCAGTGTCACTTAAGAAGGTGATTGGTATCGAAAATAAGCAGCTGATACTGTGGATGGTTGCGAAATCCTGCATCCCCAAACGGATGGTTGAAACCAAATATCCTCTGGTAACTAACATAACTATGGAAAATCACCATTTTCAATGGGTAAATGCACTAGAAATGGCCCATTTTCAATAGTTATGTTAGTCATTACCAGCGGGTAAATACTCGGATGTTTACCACCTATCACCTGGTGCGGGATTTTGTCCACCGTATGTCGAAACTAAGTCAGACCTTTTGATAGGTGCTGGAGTCTGTCAAAGAAATCCTGGCTGGTGGTTGACCTACCCCTCTGTAAAATATAAAAGTCAATGGGAAGGATTATCCAATATATTATGGAAAATAAAAAATGTTTGAAACCACCAACCAGAATCGATTTTGTCTCTTCAATGGAACTCTACACAGCTCCTTACCCAAAAATCCAATGTGGACCAAACAAAACACAAGGCCCAAACATATGATGAAATGGCTAGCAGCTTCTATCCACCCGGAACCCCAATCTCTACACTTGACAGTTGCGATGAATCTATGTATACAACGTGTACAACTTCCATTCAAAATCCCATACATCATCCCATACGAAACACAATCGTTTACAACCTGAGGAAAAAGGATAGGGATCAGTGTTTTGCTTGGTTTAAACATCCTTTTCCTGTGGAATTCCAATGGTGTTCCTATGTTTTCTACCGTTTTCCGACGCTCAAATCACCATCCATTTGAGCTGCGCCAAGTGACATCGCCCCCTTCTGCATTCAAAATCTGCAGCAGCATCGCCGGAGAACGGACCGTAATGCCAATGCCCTGGCACGAGGAACGATGCCATGATGGCTACATGGCTGGGATAATGCTATGAAGTAATGAGGTTTCACCAACAACAGCATAAGAATGGAACATTATGGTGATAATAATATGTCTTTGTTGGTCAAACCCCCATAATCTTGTTGGTTAAATCATCCAGTGAGTAGCCCATGTTTGCTGTAGATTATCCACTTAGGAATCCACAATAATCAACATTTTTGCTTATTAAGCCCTCCATTGTTGGTAGTGTGATGATTAAATTAATTTAATCGCAATTTTTCGTTGCAAAATTAATCCCTTCCTTTGATGATTGAACTCTCCATTCTTGCGGCTATTAAACATCTCGTTGTGCAGTTGTGGCCCTTAACAGTTATAGATGGGCTTATTTCATGATCTATAAACCCATATGCTCCATGGATGGTATATGTACCTACATTTGGGTAATTTTGTTCGCAAATGTGGGTAAATATTCCAGCACCATTGAGCATATGAGTAACCTTAGTTATAGGAGTTATGTCATTCCATTTATAACTGTCAGTTGGGCCCTAACTGTAGATGATTCTCCCATTAAAACCTCAACTTATAGGGTACGTTTGATTCCTGAAATAACTTATAGGGTAATTGTTAAGGACCATGACTGTGATGCATTTGACACCCACATTTTGGGAGGATCACCGGCCCACCTGCTCTAGGGTCAGCTCCATATGTTGAAAAGCACCTGGCATGGAAGCAGGGCTACAATCCAACAAAGTCCCATGTGGTGCCAATTTTTTTTTGTTGGTTTATAACCCCAGCAACTGCCATGTGGGGCCCCCAAGATAGCTAAGCTGGGCCAAATAACTACAATAACTAGACTTTATGGTACTTCCCCAAAAATGGGGTTACAAACCAACTTATAACGTTTGGGGGCCCCACATTGTATCTATATTAATGCATCATAAACTCGAATCCTTGGAGTTCCGGCCTCCAGCTTAGCTAATTATGGGGCACCAGGAAAATATAGGGACCTGTTGGTTGATGGGGGGGTCCCTTACAATGCCCGTACTGAAAATCGGATTCAAGTGGCACTAATATAGCTGAGTATGCAATGAGGCATGCTTGAGCTCGGGTGAGCTCTCTGTGAGTTAAGTGAATGGTTTTGCAGGAACCAAATCCGACTGCAATTGAACATGTGTCATCGGTACAGTTATGGCCCTTAATGGAATTGTAACTCCTATAACTAAGGTTATATATCACTATAAACCCATTTACAACTGTTAAGGCCATAACTGTAGCTTCTTGAGCCAACCCCCTGAAAACCAGGGAATCCCAACCCCGCCATGGTGCTATTCGAGGTCCATGTGTTGAGATGTTGGACGTTCACAATCATAATCAACAACAAAGGCTAGACATCTCTGTGCCTGGCCGTGTTCCATTCAAAGAATACTTGCATGATCCTTAAAAGCGATTCAATCCTATTCTTCTTGATTAAGTCCAGTGTTGCTTGATGAACTCGCATGTTTGTTCCTTAAGTCCAGTTTTTCTCGATTAGGTCCAGTGTTTTTTGGTTAAGTCCAAATCTTGCTGGCTAAATCCAATTTGTCTGGCTTAAATCTTTTGTTAAATCCAATTTGTCTGGTTAAAATAATTGTTATCATACGGCCAATTGGGGATGATTCCTCAATCCTAACCATCAACATTCATCCAAAACAATTCATCCGAAACAATCACCAGTTTGGATGGTGATTAGCCAAATCATAGGCCAAACGCTATCCAATGTATGGACATAACCAGATTGAAAGCATGGTACAAGTCAAACAACAGGGTTGCTCCCAACATCTACGAGGAAACTTCCCCCCAGGAGAGCTGATCCTCCACAATGCGGCCATCAGGGCTTGTGAGCAAGCGACGAAATGGCAGCAGGCACTGCACCTCTTGCACACAACAGAGTAAAACTGAGCGCACAGACGGGTGTGAATTCTTTCCGCATGCCACCCTGCCGCGTTGGCATGGCTAACTAGTCAATGGCTGCGAGGCTCAGCCACTGATTCTTCGTGCCCAGGCACCCTCTTTGATTACCTCATTGACATCGCTCACATCCTCCATCTTTCCATCTCTGTAAAGCCTTGCCAAACAAAATAAGCAGTCGGTTGATGTCGCATATTTCTTAATTGCCCAAACGAACATGCACATCATCTCAGGATTCGGCGCATCCACCTCCCCAAATAGTAGAGGGGTAAATCAATGGCCATTCCAGGATCCTAAATTGGAGGTATCTACCATATAAGGCCTATATAAGGCCTATGTAAGGGAATATCCCCACAAAATATTGCCTTATATGGTACAGTACCTCCAATTTAGAATCCTGGAATTCCCATTGAGTAAATTGGTCAGATAGAAAAGATGTACCATCACCAATTACCCTGCCGCGTGGTTATCATTCACCTGCAATTGGTCGGAGCCACCCTGAACAATGTGGTTAGGTATGAGAATCACCACGTGACATGGGGTATTGAGGGTGTTGAGCCAGAAACCCGTATTGATTTCCATCGATTTCCCGTAAAACCATCATTTACGCACAGGTTCAGTTATGGCCCAACTAACAGTTATAAATTCCGATCAAGCTCATTAAGGTTGTATATCACCCATAGGATCCATGGTGCTGGTATATATGCTAACATTTGGGTATATTGATGGGATCCATGTTACCATATATAGCAGCACCATGGATCCTATGGGTCATGAAATCATCATCATAAAAATTCCATATATCATTAAGGGTATATATTATGAAATAAACCATAAATAACCATAATAAACCCATACAAAGAACTGTTAGTTCGGCCATAACTGTACCAACAGCTTGATTTCCCCTTCCCCCAGTCATGGCCAAAGGACTCGGATCTTTGGAAGGAACTCCACGACTGGCGCAGGTGTCCTTAGGCCAAGTGCTCGGTTGTTGAGTTAAAACAAGTTAAAACCATGATTGAAAAATACTTTCCAAGTCAACCCCAGTACTTTCTGTAAGAGGTTTGTTGAGTCCGATATATGATATATATATAATTATATATATATATATTTAAATATATATATATATGTATATATATATGTATTCCAGATCGAAGTAAGAAGGTGTTCAAAGCCAGTCACTGATGGGTCCATGCCTTTTAGAACAGGACTCTTAACAAAAATAGAGCATGAATGGATACTTGGAATGGATATACTTGGAATGGATACTTGGTGGCCCATCCCATTGACTCAGTGCCTGGAACTTTTCGTGAGAGAAGTAGGGTTAATCTTCGGCCACAACTAGGGATGAGCCACAGTTTCATCCCAAATGCTCACCCAAACCTAGGGCTTTCAGCACTCAAATGGTCTCATGACTGGACGATGAAGTCGCTATGGCTTGGCCACGTCCATCTCTTATTTGGTGGAAAACTAGTGAAAATTAATGATGGAAATCTATGAAAAGTGGTGGAACATTATAAATTCTATGGAAAATTACAGAACATCTGTGGAAATCTATGGAAATCTATGTTTTGTGTTGTCGAAATTCAATTTATTTGTCTGTCTTATCACTCAATGATGCAAAAACAACTCCCTAGCTGGTATATCTGTAAAGAATAAGTTCAACTGGACAGTTCCGACTGAAACACATCAATCATAGTGACAGAGCCCATACAACATCATACAACCACCCTATGTGATAACATGTACAGCATTTACCATCTGGCAATTCAACATAGACCCTGCCATGTATTTTGGGGGGTTGGAAAATTACCTTTCACTGAAAACGGTCTATTTTCAGGGTCAAACTGTTACTTTAGTGGAGGGCAAGCAACACTACCAAAAGGGCGATTGAACTTGCTTACTTCAACGTACTTTGCTGAAAATGTCAGTCCCAAGAAACCGCTGGTGATGGCCATCTTGTTTTCGGCTGCCCAGTTTGAACCCAAATCCATATGTTTCTTTATAATCAAAACTCTTTTGTGGTTTCAACCCGCCAAAATTGTATAGGAAGTTTCTGATCATCATGCAAGATAGTTCTTTTTCACATTTGCTGAAAGGTTTGAACTCACCAACAAGAAACACATACCCTCCGGTAATCAAACGTGGGAATGGAAAATCCGCCATTTATGTCTATATATATATACACATACATTTAAAGATTTGTTTACCTTTATATAAGCTTTAAACACCCTCATTCATAGGATATTTTCAATTGCCAACCGGGACCTCAACCATTATTGATGAGGATTGACCTTAACAAAAATAGTGATATTCAATAGTTATGTGGCTATGAGTGAAAAACCCTGGTACCCTAGATACCCTAGAATAGCTGGTTTATGGATGGTTATTCCCGTAAATGTGGTTATTTCATAGGTAGTTTGACACATCCCCATATTAGTTTACCAGAGAGTAAATCAAATTAGCATCCCATTGTATCTTTTGACCATGGCATTCCTGTATGGTTGGTTGAATGATGTTCCTATTGGAACTATAAATGCATAAACATGAGGGTTCCAACAGTAAACTGAACACAACTACAATTTCACGTTTGGGTTTCTGGTATAGTTATAACATATTATAACGAACTAGTTAGATGGGGTTGATAAACCAACACACAAAAAATGGGACTTCAATTCCATTCCGATTCCCATCATCCTGTTCGAAGATTGCCTCATGCCAATCCCATTTCCAACTATTAATTCCCATCATTGCATCTGGTTGGTGGTATACCTACCCCTCTGAAAAAAAATAGTCCGTCAGTTGGGATGATGACATTCCCAACTGAATGGACAAACATGTTCCAAACCACCAACCAAATAACCATGGATAAACCCATTTTTCCACCATTTATCATTAATAACCCCATTAATAAACCATGGTTATTAACCATATAAACAGTCATCTACCAATCAGTATATTAATCATTGATTAATTATCATTATTAACCACTATTAACCACTATTAATATATATATATAACCATTGTTAACCATTATATAACCGTCTATATAATCCAAGAGGCTACCAACCAGCTATGAATTCCCAGCACCAGCGGTCACCAGCCTCGCTGCGCTGCCAAGGTGCCAAGGGTAATCTGAAACACCACTGCGCTGCGACCGGTTCATCTGGAAGCCTTGGTTCAGAAACGACCGCAGTCCACAGTTTTGGTTCATCACGACCACAGGTTTGGTTCATCCAGTTATGGCCAACTAACAGTTATTTTAATGGGCTTACAGTGGGGTTTATTTCGTGATATATAACATTATATAACCAACTACTTATAGGAGTTATGTCATTCCATTTAAGGCCCTGTTAGTGGGGCCATAAGTGTCTGGAAGACATGGTTCTTCTGGAACTATGATGACTATCAATGGATCTACCAGTTTTAATAAAATTATGAATGGATCTACCATTTGTAAATTGGTAAGTTACCCCATCCATATTGGAATGTATAACCCCATGTTTAACCATTTATACCTGGTATTTCGGGCTTTAACTGCAAGAATTCATGGATCCGGAAATTTTGGAAACTTCGACGAACTTGAGCAGTTTGACTAAGCGTTGTCCGGGTAGAAATCGGGTATGCAACGGTTATCTACAAGATGAAACCAATCGTCATATATCAAATGTGAGGAAGAAACAATGCTAAATATACAGCCAGAATGGTTTCATTACCAAAAACACATGCAAATGTTCATCCCACTGATTCACTTGACAATCTGCAGTTATATGCAGTTGTTTGGTTTGTTTCCTTTTCAGAGACGTGACTGGTTAAATTGTCCAATCACATATCTATCCGCCAGGATCTCAACGAATACCCTCTGGAAATGACTAACATAGCTATTGAAGATTGCCATTTACAGTTGATTTACCCATGAAAAAAAATGGGTACACTTATGGGGTACCATTTCAACTATTTAACTATGATTTACCCATTTATAGTTGATTGAACATAGCAAATGTTAGTTTTACCAGAGGCTACACTTCACTTCGAGCTTTGCATGATATCGAAGCCATCACCATCTCATGTGCCGACCGGCCTTCAGCTACTCTCAGCATCAAGACCCGACCGGATTCACAATGAGCTTGTGCTATAACTAATTGGTGGTATACCTACCCCTCTGAAAATTGTGCCGAATTGAAAGTTGGTGGTGCAATAAGCATCTTGAACCATGATGGAGTGAGTTCGTCAATGGGAAGGATGACATCCCATATATGAAATGGAAAATACAACATGTTTGAAACCACCAACCAGATAAACATATCAGAAACATATCGTCAACATATCATAGACATCATTCAGTCATTCAGGGACTTGCCTTCAAGTCATCCAACCCCTCCTTGACGAATCTCCTGTCACATCTCCCGCCTTCGGAGTTGGATATCTCATGATATCTCATGTGTTCACATCGACCCACATTGCAGATATCCAGAAGAATATAACTGGTTGGTGGTTTCAACCCCTCTGATAAATATGAAAGTCAATGGGAAGGATTATACCATATATTATGGAAAATAAAACATGTTTGAAACAACCAACCAGTGATAGACTGTGATATACAAAGAGTTTATTGTTTATTTTTTATTTGTGCCATGATTTCGTTTTGGAATAATTGATGGAATAATAAAAGATATGATTTGACAGGAAAAACAAACATCAATTCTACAGCTTCCTGTTGGTTAAGTCCCAGGTTTCGATATTTCGACTGAGAAAATCTTGAAAATCGCAGCGCAAACATCGCTGGTGAATACATGTTGATCGTGGTTCTGAAACTATACCCTCTGGTAAACGTTTACATAGCGAACTGGAAAATCACCATTTTTAGTGGGTAAATCAACTATTTCTATGGCCATGTTCAATAGCTATGTTGAAGTACCAGAGGGTAAACCCATCATATTTACCCCATCATAAACCCATCATAAACCATAACCCCATCATATTACAGTAAACCCATCATAAACCCATATTACCAGAGGGTAGCTGTTCCGTAGTGTACCCTGAACGAATCATGGGACTTTTAAGGGACTTTGTGAAAACAGCTTGACCGCCCGTATACGTCTCCACACCTCACCCCAGAAGTCGGGAAGATCACTGTGGTGTCCAGTTCGGAAGTTGGTTTATTCCAATAACAAGGGTTTAAAGTTTATAGTAAATATATCATCATATATCTATCTTCCATGGGATCCGAAAATCAATTTCTACCATCCAGTCATTTAGCTATGGAAACCATGGTCCATGGTCCATTTAAGGATGATTTACCGAACTTTTACCTATCAAAAATGATGATTATCCATGGCTATGTCGTTATGGCAAATCCTCGAAATCCACCAGTTGTCTAGGCTAAATCCCACAGACCCACCCAAACCCACCATTGTTCCAGGGTAAATCCCATAAATCCATATAAATCCACCATGTTTTGTATGGCAATCCCCATTGTCGATGCCGCACCAAGTGGCAATTCCTCGGGCGAACTCACCACGCGCGTCAGCATCGAAGCATAGGCATTTTTACCTTCTGCGTGATGTTGGTTGGTAGTTCACCCCATGAATGCCATAACTATCCTATAACTTAAGAACACAAACCCTACAAGGTGGCGCCCCAGTTACTAATGGTTTGTTGGTTGATTGTTGTTGGTTGATTTTTTGTTGGTTGATTGTTCTATATAGGCACTTGGCAATCCCCACTTACTAGTGTTATACTTGGTGGCGAAATACTACCACGAATCCTAAGGCGATGAGTAATATCCCTGGTTTTATCAGAGGGATAAGTAACAAGTATACGTTTAATTCACACAAATCACATCAAATAACTAGGGTGAACTAACCTACTTACTAAGCAGGATGAGCCACCACTGAATACTATAGTCAACTATTGTTGGCAATTTTTTTTTGGCAAATATATATATATATATATATATTCATGGTAGCTAACAGCTGATAAGCCATAGACCCAACAGTTAACCAAATTATAAGTCAACATGAGTCAACATGGCTAAGCATGGGGCACCACCTTCGGAACAGGAATTGCTGCTGCATGAGCGTGATCCCACTGGGGCCATTGTTTCGTTTCAGTAGTAGAGAAACCCCAATAATTCTTGGGGGTCAATGGGCCAAAGTCCATATGGCCATGGTCCAAGCCCTGGTACCCTGGTTTTCATCAAGCTGGTAAATGGATGTCCAACCCCAAAAAAAATCGTATCATAGCTTTGAACCCTCCCCATATCTGTGCTATCCTATATACAAAACTAGGTAAGGACTCCTAAAAATAGGATTTATTTCACTAAGTTTGATAGTTAAAATCCTATAAAAAAAAATCCATCATTTTTGCTTTCAAAACCAGTTGTTGCTATAGGATGCTATAGGTAAATCCCATGTTCTCCAGATTTGTATCGTAAATCCCTGCATTTTATGAGGTGAACTCCCACCAACAAAGATGGCCTTCCGGTACACCCGTTTCCTGACGAAGACCGGAAGATCGAGAGTTCACCAAATGTGGGGAAAATGGTGACAAAACCTCTATGAATGGAGGTTACAATGGTGAAGTACCCTCTGGTAATTTAACAAAGCTATTGAAAATGGTCCATTTAACCATCAAGGATAGGGATTTAACTGATTTAACCATCAAAAATGATGGAAAATGGTGATGAAACCTCTATACTATAAATGGAGGTTACAATGGTGAAGTACTTTGGGTATACTGGGAGAATCTTAGTAGAGCAATAACAAACCACACATAATGTCATGGTTTGTATCATGTTAGACTTGGGGATGTTTTACTATTGCTCTACTAACATTACTTGGTTCATTCATTCCACTTAGCAAGTAGGTTACAACCCTAGCGGTGGATGAACCCTACTTGTCGCACCTATAACTAGGTGACAACCTACTGAGTGGAAAAAAACACCAAATAGATGTGGAAGAACCATGGTTTTGCGTTCGGAAGATGATCTACAAATGTGTTTTTGTTGTTTTGTCTTCCTGCTGTTATGGCCCAACTAACAGCTATAAATGGTATTATAATAAGATATAACCTTAGATATAGGAGCTATAATTCCATTTATAACTGTTAAGGGCCATAAGTGTACATCTATTACATAATCTATGTTCGGATACCCTAGGATAACTGATTTAATCAGCATAAAATGGGAGGTTTAACCAGGTCATGGGTTTCTGCTGGATGTCGTTTTCTATGGGGTTACAAACCAAGTTATAACTGGGGGGGGCTTCTTGCAGCAAAACAATGGCAAGGCTTATGGATATGACACATGCATGTCTATCTATGTATGTGATTTAAGTACATTGTTCATGAAACAATATCACACAATATACCTAGATGATCCTAGACATGTGCAACTGCCATAAATACACACACACTATAACATGTTTTCTTTCTTGGTCGCTCCAGCCATGCCTGCTTCCATCCCCATGTGGGCCATCTATCACAATTGAGAATGATGTTGTTTGGACAGGTCGTTATGTAATATAGGTCAAATATATTTATGATGGTTGTTTGTTGATGTTTCGTTGGTTGGACATATTTACACATACTACCTATATAACCTATACATACAATGTGGCCCCCCTAGTTATAGTTATAAGTTGGTTCAACCCCCATCTAACTATAGTTATAACGTAATAACTAATATAAACCCTAGTAAAATTGCAGTTATTTGGCCCAAGTTAGCTATCAATCGGGGGCCCCAAAAAATGTATGCTCAGTTGCAGTGGCATCCCTGTGGATTTGGATGGATCTTCATGGGAGACCAACAGCCAACAGCTTTTCCAACCAGCTTACTACCCTCTGGTAAACTGTTACATAACTATGGAAAATCACATTTTTTTATGGGTAAATCATGAATCAGTTATAAATGGCCATGTTCAATAGCTATGTTGAATTACCAGAGGGTATTGGAGCAAGTGTAAGATCCCATCCATGCATTTCATACACGCTGGTGTGCCGCCAAGTTATAAGTTGGTTTACAAAACCCATGAAACGATACAATCTATAAATATATCTACCATAAACCATACTTATCCTAGGCAAATAAGCCCTATATTTTTATATCTACGCCATACACCGTACTTAACCGAGCGCCAACGTTAGCCATCGTTTGGCACCACCTTTCTGGAACAGCTGGGAGAAATCTTCCCGGAAGAACAATAGCAAACAATGCAAACAATAGTACATGTCTGAAAATAGAGTACCCAGAAAATCCATTTTGGGTTATTGCATGTTATCACCGTTGTTATCACCGTTTCCGCATTCACATGGCGACAAATTGGGATATCAGACTAGCCCAGACATGGAGGAACCTCAAGACTCGGAGGCGGCGACGGCGATGCGTTGACCGGGTCTGGTATCGTGGGAGGTCAAGCTGCTCCTTCGTCAGCTTGGCCCTAGGGCTGTCCCTCGCACGCTGTGGAGGCCTCTTCGGAATGTCGATATGAAGCTTGTTTTGCAGCCTGAAAAACCTGGAGAAAAGGTAACTTGTGGCGCTTTATAACCATGGTTCATGTGGCAACAATAAACCATCCCCCAGTCATCACCATTTTTAGAGGTGGTATGTTTACCATTCCTAGTTTTTTTTATTTTTATGGCATTGTTTTACGCACATTGATGATCATTGTTAACAGCTAATAATCACCATTGATCATGATTAACCATCATAAACCATGATTAACCTATGTATCACCCACATTGTTCCAGCATCCCATTAATATCCACTATTATTCCATATCCCATGGATAGCTCTATTTTGTTGGTGTTACCCTCTGGTAAACTAACATAACCATGGAAAATCACCATTTTTATGGGAAAATCAACTATAAATGGCCATGTTCAATAGCTATTTTGACATAACCAGAGGGTATACGCGAAAGTAAACTGAACTGCCAAAGTCCCGTCTTCACCCCCTGCTGTGACCTCCTTGGCGTTGCCATCGTCGATCCCAGCGTCAGCGTCGGACTTCGGGGAGGAGGGACCACGCCAGAGCGTGCCCTGCACCTCCTGCGTCCTCGGAGCGATAAAGATCGCGTTGGTGAACTAAGAACGAAATTCGATGGTTCTAACTAGGTCAACTATATATGGTTGGTTGATGGTATACCTACCCTTCCGAAAAATATGAACGTCAGTTGGGATGATGACATTCCCAATATATGGAAAAATAAAAAATGTTCCAAAGCACCAACCAAACTATATATATATATGGCTTAACTATGGTTTTTAACCAGGTCAACTATTCTGGCTTATGGATGTTTATAGTACAGTTATGAGATCATGGGTTCACTTTGTGGTGCAAATCACCAGGTCAACTACTCGTCAACTTTATAAATATTATGATTTGTGGATGTCTAGGAGTGTTTATAAAAAACAATATTATCTATATAGATATCATGATGTGTGGATTAATAGGATGATATGTCAATATATACAGTAGATATCTATAATTAATTGATGTTTATAAACCAACGTAACCTGTGAGGGATCCAGCTTCAAGGACTTGGCACTTGGCTCCACAGCTCTTGGGCCCAGGGCCATTGTTTTTTGCAATTTATTGGATTAATGTTGGCAACTATATCTTATATATAGATTATATATATATATGTATATATATATATATATCATGATTGAGGCATTGATTGTCTGGCGTAACTTGATGTTAAACAAATCTACTTGGCTGGTGGTTGGGCCACAAAACAAATTACACAAATGACAGTCGGTGCCAAACAATCTGGGTAATTTATAATATTTCACTAACCTGAATCTTGCGGCCATTTGTGCATCATTTCCCCTATACTAACTATGATTATAGTGAGGGTGAACAGTGAGGTCGTTACAATTTACCCAGAAACAATGGAAAAATACAATGTCAGCCAACTGTGTTCAATACTTGTCCCAAGCTGATACTCTCCGGATTCTCAAACGTGGCTTGCTGGAAAATCACCCGTGTCAATAGACCATCTTCCCAGCTTACACGATAAACCTCCATCTATATACAGGGGATTGATGGTGAAACCATCAGCCAGATCACCCTTGATGACCATTTATTTCATGATGTACAACTACATCCCGGTGCTAACAAAAGGACTTGCTATCCTGGAAAGGCTGGCTCAGCAACCAACAACCTACAGTTATGGCCCAACTGGCTGAGGATCCAACTGGCATTCCTTGGCGCAAGTAGTTGCGCGTGTTGCACAACATTCAATGCCGCAGGCTGCTCAGCTCCTGCAATTGCTCGATTTCTTCCTCCTCGATTTTCACCTGCATCAGTGGCTGTTGGACTTTCTCAGCTTTTGGATCTCCTGATGCATCAGCCAGTTCTGCAGCTTCTGCAGCTGCTAGTGCGTCTGCAGCTGCAAGTTCCTGCATTTCCAAGGCAAGATGCTTTTCTTTGATCTCTTGATTTGCCAGCATATGTTTTTTCTCTTTTTCCTTCTCCTTCTCCTCAATGGCTTTCAGGACCTGTTACCTGCGTGCCAATTCCTATAACTAAGGTTATATCATCATAAGCTCATTTATACTGGTTAAGGCTGGTTGAGGCAGTTAAGGGCCATAACTGTAACCAAATTGATAGTGGGAGCTGCCTCCGAGGATAGCCAGGGCACGCCATGACGTAGTAATTCTCCGAAAAAGCGGCGCCCCAGAGGGCGTAGAAGGCCCAGAAGAGCGGAACCAGGACCATGGTCACAAGAATGGTTAGGGTAACCTGAGCGGAGAAAATAAAAACATGGGAATTTATCAATCCAAACATGGGGATGTTAATTTAACATTGATCCCAAACATGGGGTTAACCTGGATCAGTTTGGCCTGGTATTAACAATCATATGAAACATGGATATGTTTAACAATCCATTTAGTTTGTCTGATCAGCATGGCTCAAAATGGCGTAATCATAGGGGTATAACATGATATAACTTATACTGGGATACAATGGGATATAATGGGGACATCACAGAGATTTAACGATCCAACTGATCCAACCAGCAATCAAACATTGGGACATAAAACAAAATGGGGATAACTGATAGCCAACTTGATATGGTATGATGCGGGGGGTTGTAAATGGAGATGTTTCTGTAGTGGAATGGTAATGATACATATTACATAGAATTATGTTTCATAATTATCACTAGTATGATTATTTGCATCTGTGGCTAAAATTATTGTTCCAAAGTTCATGTTCCGAACCACAAACCAGTTATCTGATGATTAAACATCAACTAGTTAATGGGTGAAATTAACTAGCACAACTGGAGGGTACCAGCTTGGCGATCATTCATGGGATACCTCGAACAAAAATGGCTTACTGAAATCAACGACTCCACGACCCCCCTGAAGGCTTTTCCGTCCCGCAGGAGACTCAAGAAGACTGCACTCCTTCGACATTTCGTCAATTGTTGTACCAGATGTTTGTCTGTCCTGTGAATTTTACACCATATGTTTGTTGGTTATCCTGTGATTTTCCCTAAACTCCCCAATTACATACCATTACGGTGACCTACCCTTCACCTCTTCCACCTGCCAAGCGTCTGCTGCCGCGGTGACGTTCCACAAGAGGCTGTCGCTGTCGTTCTCCATTTGGATCAGAGAATACACGATATGGGCCTCACTGTCGCTGGCGTCCCGGACCATAGCAGCGTAGCATGCACTTAAAGCCCGACATAGTTATTGCTATGGTTTCTATGGGGCTCAGCGGTTGATGGTTTGAAAGACTCTTTTTTTGTTGGCCTCAAGTATCAATGACAGTGTTTCTATGGTATTTTACATTCCATAAATGTCCAAATGAGGTCGTGTACCGACCTACAACTGGTAAAGGGCCATAACTGTGAAGGTATGGTTCGCAGTTGACCAAATGATGAAAAAATGCTTGGCTACCACGGTTTCCGGTAGTTGTTTTCACACATATCCTTAGTGAAACATGGCGAGCTGGCAAATCCCATGAGCTCCTCGAACTAAATGGAGTTGATGGGATCAACGATCAATGGGTGATTTGTGAAAATTTCCATGTTTGAATACCAGCTGGTATGTATTGGGCATTATAGTTCCTGATTTTCGGGCAACACTTTGCTACAAGCGGTGACCACAACATTTTTTTCCCGTCATGAAGGACCCATGACCAAGGATCTTGAACTGGGGGAATATATGATCCCGGTCCCCGGTTCGCTAGCCCCCCCCCAATGGTATGGTCCCCTACTCCCTGACCTAGAATCTTTCATTTCCATGGCATTTACAGCATTTTGGATGCAAACCCTCATATTTCCATGTATTTCCATGGTATTTGCACCAGTTTGGATGGAGAGCCCCTGGTAATATTTCTATAGGAACTAAAGAGTATAATTATATATATTACCTCTAAACCAAGGAACCACCACCACACCACACCACAGGGGGGGGAAGCTGGGGACCATGACCATGGGAGGGGGGAGGGGGGGGACCTGGACTGGAACCTGGAACATATATATATATATATATCCTGAAAGCAGCGTTGTGAGCGCCCACGTTTTGGCAGTCTCCTTTTGCCACTTTTCTCCATGAATCTACCCATCCAGAAAAAAATATGGCTGCACTTGTCACTTCAACATTGCATCTCCCACAGGCACACCCCAAGAACAAAATTCCCTACACAAAATTAAACTCCATAACTGAAAACCGAAAAAAAACAAAAAAAAAACAAAGATTCCAGAGAAAGGTTGGGGGGCTCATAGTTGCTGGATCTTTGTTTTTTTTTTTGCTTTTTGTTTTTTTCGGTTTTTGTGTTTTTTTGGTGGTTTTGCTTATTGTACCGCCTGTCTATAGGGGTGGTTTTACCGTGAAAAATGTTTTCTCCATATTTCCTGAACAGCAAGGCCTAATTTCCGATTTTCTGGAGGTGGTGGCTCTGTTTGTGTAATTTTCTTATGAGCAAGGAATACCACCCTCTTTTCAAAGGAATGAACAAATATAATATATTGCATCCTTTTCAAGGAAACTTGCACAAAGGCATGCTGCACTGTGGTCTCTGAAAGAGCAACTGCTTATTGAAGAATACCCTTTCAAAATACTGCTATATTTCCTGCAAGGAACACTATACTTCTTCAGACTTGCTTACAGACTTGGACACACATGTCAGAAAATGCTCAAAACATAGCATTTTTTACGAGATTTGTGGGCGCTGAGAGCGCTGGCCTCTCTATATATATTAATATAAATAATGATTAGGGGGTATATGACTAAACTCATGAACGTTATATACCTGATACCCATGGTGTATTCATATAAGGTAGCTCATATATCATGTATAACTTAATAACTATAGGCTGTATTCATGGCTGTACTTACCTTCAAACCACAAACTTTTTTTGAAGCCGTTCCTGTTTGATGGCAGACAGAGCGGAAACCATCTCTAGGATGTTCCTTCAGCTGCCACCTTTATACGCTCGACCTCGTCCAAGAGTAAGGCTCAACACTGTACTTCACAAACTACTGGACATCCATGAAGTATGGAACATCTAAATATCCATAGAATATCTACCCTCTGGTAAACTAACATAATAGCTATTGAAAATGGCCATTTATAGTGGATTTACCCATTAAACATGGTGATTTTCCATAGTTAGGTAAGAGTTTACCAGAGGGTAAATAACATGGCTTCCAAAAGTAAATCCTACTGGTCTGGACATCAAATATGAACATCCCCATCGACCAAGATTCAGGATCTCAAACTCACAGGGCCCTTGTTTTTGGTTCTGAATAGACTTATCAAACCTATTAAATTTCACGAGCTCCTGGCATTTTGTGATTTTTAGGGAATATTGGATATCAAGGTCAAGATGCAATATTTGGTGCAGTGTACGCGCACAAGGGTGGCACCAAAAAACCTAAGGGTCATGGTTTGCACGGGTTTGCACTGGATCAGCCTTCCATAAATGGAAGTGGTCCAATAAATCGTTCAGAAAAAAATGAAACGGTCGGAAACAGTCGGAAACGGTTGGAAACGGTCGGAAACGGTCGGAAACGGTCGGAAACATGATCAGGCCAAAACTTGTTCAACCCGCATTTTTTTTAAATTAAGCATTTCCGCGCAACGCCGGTTTTTTTTTTGAAGGTCCAAAGGTGTCCAAGGGGAAACGGTTGGAAACAGTCGGAGATCGCACCTTCGCTCGGCAAAAAAGACATGTTTTTACACAATTTTCAAACATTTTTCATGAACATATGCTACAAAACAACTACTTTTTTGCCGAGCGAAGGTGCGATCTCCGACTGTTTCCAACCGTTTCCCCTTGGACACCTTTGGACCTTCAAAAAAAAAAACGGCGTTGCGCGGAAATGCTTATTTAAAAAAATGCGGGTTGAACAAGTTTTGGCCTGATCATGTTTCCGACCGTTTCCGACCGTTTCCAACCGTTTCCGACCGTTTCCGACCGTTTCATTTTTTCTGAACGATTTATTGGACCACTTCCATTTGTGGAAGGCTGATCCAATGCAAACCCGTGCAAACCATGACGCTTAAGTTTTTTGGTGCCACCCTTGTGCGCGTACACTGCACCAAATATTGCATCGTGACCTTGATATCCAATATTCCCTAAAAATCACAAAATCCCAGGAGCTCGTGAAATTTAATAATCAAACCCATCCAACTTTAGATGTGCATATATATATATACCATCTGGTTATTTAACGTAGCCATGGTATAGATGGCCCATAGAAAATAGATGAATTTCCCAACTACAAACCTCCATTTATGGTTGGGATTTTCCATGGCTATGTCAAATAACCAGATGTGTGTATATATATATATCATCCAACATCATCCAACAGTTAGCATAGGTCTAACATATTGTAAACCGACCTTACCTTGACATCATCAATCAACAACATATGTTCATATGTTGATTGGTTCAATGTTCCATGAATCCCCAAGTTATAATGGATATATGCCTACCATTATAAACCATCCTATCTAGAATTCTCATGAATGGTGAACACTATACCCCAAGTACTTCCTAAGAAGGTACATGGATCCATAGGGATTATTGTATAGTTGATTTACCTATTAGACATTGTGGATTTACATTGTTATTTTAGTTTAAGTTGGTTAATAAACCCAAGTAACATCCGTTTTATCTGGTTGGTGGTTTCAGCCCAATCTATGGAAAACTCAAATTCATGTTCCAAACCACCAATCAGATATATAAGCCTTATGTCATCCCGTATTTCATCCGGTGGGGATATGGTATATAGGGGCTACAAGCCATTTACTAAGTGGGGCCTATTAATATCCCACAGTTATGGCCATTTATTAGTTATAAGTGGGTATTTCTATGGGATTATACATTCGATAAATGGGGTTTTCTTAGTACTTATTATAATTGGTATTTCGGGCCATAACTGGTCCAAGCTGCATTCAGCCCAGCAAAGACGCCCGACAGAATGTTGAGGCCGTTGTGCCGATAGGGCCACACCGTGAGGACCAAGACCTGGTGGTGCTACGGTTTTCATTGAAGAAGCGAAAATGGTGGACCAGCAGAAAATGGTACTTATATATAAGTTGGTTTAAAATATAACCCCATCTAACTATAGTTATAACTATACCATATAAATTAAACCCTACAATGTGAGGCCCCCCAGTGATGTTTGTTGGTTAACAAAAGCACCAGTAACTAGTTCGTTATAAGTACCATAAACAATAGTTTTTGGAGTTATAAACAAACTTAGCTATCTTGGGGGTCCTACATTGTACCCTCTGGTGATGTCAACACTTTGCTACTGAACATGGCCATAGAAATAGTGAGTTTTTCCCATTAACATGGTGATTTTCCAGTTCGCTATGTAACAGTTTACCAGAGGGTATTGGGGGATGAAACATGAAGAATGTGGAAAATTATGGATTTTCACTATGAACAAAAAGGGGGAAACAATGGATTTTCGCCAGGAAAATGGTAATCAATTCTTCCCATTATATACTAAAACTACCCCAAATTAAAAAAATAGGATTGGTGTGGTACTTCCGTTTTTTGTGTTTGGGCACAATTGGATTCTTAATTGTGGTAATTGAGAAGCAATAGGAGATACGTAATAAAAATAGATTGCCACCAGGATGTTTTTTTTTTAATTAGGGTCCCATCTGGCAAGTTTTATTTTTTTATTTCTATTATTAAGGTTTTCATTGGAATATTAGGGGAAAACTTAAAATCCAGTCTTTGGCAATATTCTATATAGATTTTAAAAAGGGGTTTAATCAAATTTGAAATCAAACTTTGTATATGTTTATCATTAAGGTTTTCATTTAAATATTGGGGGGAAAGCTTCGAAATCCAGTGCTTGGCAATACTTTATATAGATTTTAATAAAGGACCTGATCACATTTGAAATCGATTTTTTAATTTTCTATTAGTAGAGTTGTTCAGTGGGATATTAGGGGCACCCCAATACAAAACACCACCTAAGAAAACAATATATCACCGTATTTACTATTGGGGGGAGCGTTTTAGTAATAAGGAGAGAGGATTAGTTTACGCACGAACACGTGGAATTGATCACGGTAAAAAGGTGATTGAGACTGAATTATGGCAGTTTTTAAGTATGCACCAAGTGTTGGATTTTTGTGGATAGATATGCATCATTTCTGGAGAATTCTCTAGTTTCATGGGTGAAACCAAGCCAAAAACTTTAATGCTGCGGAGCCCGTCACCCGCGTAGCACTTCAAAGACCATTCACTGGCTAAGGTGATCCCTTCCCCACAAGGGCCGCTGCATAGTAACCTGGCAACAGAGCCTCCATGAAAAGTTGGCAAAAGAAACTGGTTGGTGTTTTCAACCCCTCTGGAAAATATGAAAGTCAGTTGGGATGATGACATTCCCAATATATGGAAAAATAAAAAATGTTCCAAATCACCAACCAGAGAATGTCTGAAAGGAACTTTGCCCCGAATTTAAAGTTCCCGTGAGTATACCAGCAACTTGACGAATCAAAGCAATAGCACCAAGTGATGCAACCCACCCAAGTCAAGTAGCCAAATAGCCAACAGACAGCAGAAGTGACACTTGCAGGCCTTCCACGCGGCGACCAGCAGAGCCCAGGAATCTGGTACTATGTAGGAGATGGAACACCTACAGTTATGGACCAACTAACAGTGATAAATGCAATAATTCCTATATAACTAGTTGGTCATATCTCATTATTATAACTGGTAACAGCGATAACGGAAAAAATGAAAAGTATTTGTTGATTGACCATTATTTTGGTATATTTTTGGATTGGGGTTGCTACACACTCAGATTGCCGATGTATTTTTGGTTGGTTGGTTAAACGACTCACAGCAGTAGCCGTGGTCCACGGGCACAATCTCCACCAGCGGATCTCAGGGTCAGCTCCGGAAACGTCATCGCTGCCCTCCCCGCTGGCTTCTGGTGTCTCACTAGATAACAACACAAGACATGCGACCCCGCAAGCCGCAGCATTTTTCAAAAACTCAATGCTGTGAGTAGTGGCAAGCCTCACTCGTGTGTGAGTGCCCGGACCTCACGGGCCCGCCGGATCTCCACTGGCCCATCGGCAGCAGTTGCCAATCGAGCGGAGCCAGAGTTCGAATCTGCACCTAACTCATACACGACCTGCTCAACCAAGGCAGCATCGGCAAATGCCGAGCGCATAACTGTTAGGTCACCCGGGGAACCACTTGCATATGCGTGCAAGCGTGTCAGGTTTTGTGGGGTTGCCCTCAGAAATATCAATATGTAGCCACTGGTAAAACCCAAGATTTGGGGGGTCAATAAAACAGCAAATGCATATACATTTACAGGTACCATAACATATTCATATACCTTTAGATTTCCACAACTATCTTATCACTATACTCCCTACCCCCTGAAATATGATTTTTCATTCGCCAGGTGCATATACACGTGTATTTGCAAACAGCCGTGGGTCACTAAACGCCTGTGATCGATCAGGCCCTTTCCCACTCAAAGTCCAAATTCCTGTTTTACATACTACATATGGGACCTGAAATTACATACTCTGGCAGAATATCATTCCTCTTTTCCAAAAAAAGTAAAATAAAAAGAACATAAAATAAAAACAGAAAAATGAAAACATATGAGTTTGGAGCGAGTTTGGAGAGAGTTTGAAGAATCTCCAAACTCACTCCAAAGTCGTTCGTCTTTTCCAAACAAAAATGAAAAAACAATAAAGGAAAAAACATAAGACCAAAATGAAATCATTTGAGTTTGGAGGGAGTTTGGAGAATCTCCAAACTCACTCCAAACGCATTCCTCTTTTCAAAAAAAGTAAAAAAAAAAAAGAAGAAAACACAGAAAAAATACTTTACTTCGTGTGATCCCCACCATGCTATATTTTGTTACTGGCAAATCTTCTGGTAATCTATCTGACATATCTTCTGGCATTCTATCTGGCATTCTACCTGGCATATCTTCTGGCATATGTTCTGGCATATCTTCTGGCATTCTATCTGGCATTCTATCTGGCATTCTATCTGGCATATCTTCTGGCATTCTACCTGGCATATCTTCTGGCACTCCATCTGGCATATCTCATGGCATTTTATCTGGCATATCTTCTGGCATTCGATCCGGCATTCTATCTGGCATATCTTCTGGTATTCTATCTGGCAAACATTCTGGCACGTTATCTGGCATATCTTCTGGCCTTCTATCTGACATCTTATCTGGCATACCTTCTGGCATTCTATCTGGCATATCTTCTAACATTCTATCTGGCATATCTTCTGGCACTCTATCTGGCATTCTATCTGGCATATCTTCTGGCATTCTACCTGGCATATCTTCTGGCACTCTATCTGGCATATCTCATGGCATTTCATCTGGCATATCTTCTCGCATTCGATCCGGCATTCTATCTGGCATATCTTCTGGTATTCTATCTGGCAAACATTCTGGCACGTTATCTGGCATATCTTCTGGCCTTCTATCTGACATCTTATCTGGCATACCTTCTGGCATTCTATCTGGCATATCTTCTGACATTTTTTCTGGCATTCTATCTGGCATATCTCATGGCATTTTATCTGGCATATCTGGCATCTCTTCTAAGAATCTATCTGACCGTTGAAGTCCAGCGGTGCACACTGAGCTGGGCAGGTCCCGGGTTGAGGTCCAGCGGTGCGTTGCGGTCCAGCGGTGCACACTGAGCTGGGCAGATCCCGGGTTGAGGTCCAGCGGTGCACACTGAGCTGGGCCGGTATGTGGCACACGCCTTGCAGCCCTACTTCCACCTTCAAGCAGCCACAAAGGGCGTGGACCCATGTACCCCACTATTCGTCGCACACGTGAACGAGAACGGTGCTGCTGATTTGTGTCCCTGGGTTCAGGCGCCTGTGGCGGCGGAGCCGTTGAAGAGAAACTTCCACTCCCTGGGTGATGCGGCATGGACAGCGTAGCTCCCGAGAAAAAAGGTCGAGGTACTGTTGGAGGAGGGCCAGGTCGAACTGGCATCCCAGCACCCTGTCCAACTACCGCCACTGGCGCTGTGAATGGGGTCGGCGGACAAAGGTGCCCAACAGGATACGATGGCATACCACTCACTTGCAAGTTCCGTCCAAGTCCAGACCCCATTTTCCATGGTTTTGGAAATGCAGAATCCATCTGCACAAGAGCTCATCCAGCTGCTTCCTCCAGCTCTTCCACGTGGTCTTCAAGGTGCGATACCCGGGGTTCGAGCCCATCCAAGCGCCTCTCAATCTCACAGCGCTTTCGCTTGAGGCCTGCGGCTGGAGCTTCCAAATGGACCCAGGAGCTGAAGTGTCTGAATTTGAACCTAGGGATAAAGCAGCCAAATTTGACCAAATACGAACTATATATTGTTTTGGTCAAATTTGTCAGCATTGGGGGGAATGAGATGCTCAACTGATCGTTCTGCCACCGCCAATGCCACTCCAAGCGCACGGCGCCCTTGCTCTCGTAACATATTCTTCGGAGCGCTTTCCGCGCCCGACGATGATGAAAAGGCCACCTCGGCCGCCCATGTAATCTCCGTCCTGGGCTTCAGCTTCACCATTCGTTGCGGATCCACTGCGCGTATTTCTCTATGCCGATATATTTTTTCACAATTTCTAGCGATGTCGCGGTGACATCGTTATAATCTACCCTCTGGTTATTTAACATAGCCATGGAAAATCACCATGTTTAATAGGTAAACCATCTATAAATGGGCCATTTTCCATGTCTGTGTTCAATAACCAGAGGGTATCCAGACTTGCGATTGTTCAAACCATGCGATGAGGAAGTTTGAATTTTGGTATACTTGCAATCAACATATGTTGTGGAATTGGTGGATCTCTGCCGCAATTTGGAGAATAGGTCACAATGACTGGGTCTTTCCCAGAGTGGCTCAAGATCACCAAAGCTGTAAAATTAGGTGGCTGAAACTATTGGTTGTGGAGACTGCAACTAAAATAAGGGTACCCCGGGCCATCATTCCAAGTCATCACACCATGTTTTGGTATTGAAGTAGCTAGTTGAGAATTAACCACATGGGTTTTTGGGATCCCCCTTTTTTTGAAGAAACCCCCATGGGGGACCTCCAAACACATCCCAAGACTTTAGCAGCTTCTTGCGTCAACATATATCAAATATGTTTGATTGCGCCATAAAGAAGTGAAAACACATCCTTAATCGCATCTTTACCGGTCATCTTACTAAACGTCTCTTTTGCATTCTGTTGAATTTCCCCATTCAAACTGCGACGCCAGAATACAACGGGCCTAAGGTATGGTGCTGCGTACTCAGCAGACGTGTCATCCCCAGGGAGGTCTTGTAGACCAATGTGATGAGTTCCTTAGCCGCGCATGCTGTTTTTTTCCATCAGAAAACGAAGAACTCAGCGATGAACATGGTGAAGTATCCCATGGAAAATCTGTGGGAAAAAACACATGGCGCTCGATAGCCGATGGCGAAAGTTGATGAACCTAATTTGGCTAACTATATGGTGGATATATATATATATATCTATCTATCTACTATCGTTGGAGAGGGTTAGAGACTATGTAATCAAAAACTGGGGTGGCAAAATCATTCGGAAAGGCTGAAAGGCACATGGAGGTTACCAACTGAAACATGGGGAGGGAGCTAGTGAAAAAAATGCTCACAAAACTGGGGAGATGTAGATTAAACAAACTTGTTCTTAGAAAGAAGAGGTTGTTTGGCTTGCCAGATGGTCGACTATACTTCATTCAAACTGTTTTGTTCTCAAATTCGGGTCAAAAGATAACCTATATCAAATGGCCACACTATGTCACATTAATTTCTGGCATATTTCTCAAATTTGTTGTGGTCAAAAGATAGACTGACAATGCCTGACATATCTGAAACATGGTCAAGACGTACATTCTGGGTTCGACATCAACGATGTTCGATACCAGAATCTACCCAACAGGTGAGTCTCATGATCCATCCGTTAGCTGAAAATTGAAAGGCCAACCAATTAGATACCTTGCAATAGTTCAGTTTTAGCTGCTTTGGTGAATATACCAACATATTTTTATTGCAAAATGTTGATATAGAGTTACCCTCCGGTAATCAAAGGTGGCTAGCGGCTAGCTGGAAAATCCCCTATAAATGAAACGTTTTAATGGGAACATCATCTATATGAATCTGGGATTTTCCAGCTTGCCACGTTTGATTCCTGAGGGTGGCTGGAAAAGAAGCCCCTCCCATCTTAGATGGTGATCCAGCTGTAAATACTAAGCTGCTCTGGTTCTTTCAATCCATCTTTCCAACTTAAAGTCGCAAACAAAAAACACATACCAAAAAATAAGGATCATGAATGCACGAATGGCCATCGAATCTTGTGCCCAAAATCATTAAAACAAACATGTCTTAACCCAGCCTTAATGGATTTTGGTGACCCATCTTTTTCAGGTCAAGTGGCCCAAGCGAAAGAGAGCAAGTCATTTAAACCTCACTGGTCAACCCAGAGTTGGGGGAACATCTGACCAAACCGATGTCATTTGTCAAAGAAATTGGAAGATTCATCCCACTTGGGGATGCAAAACTGAGATTTCCGGTGATTTGTCCATGAAACAATGGGAAGATTCACCAAACTTCAATACGGGCTGGGGTGAAAATGATGGGTGTATTTTCCCATGCTGGAAATGACCCCTATAAGTTGGGATATAAAGATAAAACCTAGGACTATATGGTGGTTGACCAACTCCTCTGAAAAATATGAGTGAAAGTCAGTTGGGATGATGGCATTCCCAACTGAATGGAACAATAAAAAATGTTCCAAACCACCGACCAGATATGGTTATATATGCCAGAACCGCACTCCCAAGCATAAGTCCTAATTTCAATCGATAGTAAATGGAGCTTTGCCTTGTGCAACTACCTCTGTCCCAGGAATGCAAGCCGAGAGGTTTGTACGAACGGGATGCGGCACTAGGGTTGCAAACACAATACCTCCCCAGCAAGAATGGAACAGCACCACTAGTGTATTTATGTATAAACATATACGTATATAATGTATATATATATATATATATGTATCATATTTATATATATATATGTAAATAGTATTTTTTTTTTTACCACATGGTATAGTCCACAGTCCTCCTGTGTATACAAGCTGGCTAGCAATTATACATCATCCATTTGACTCATGTTGGCAAATGAAACTAGTTCCTCCACTGGGAAACATAAGCCACGCCTGGAGGATTGCCCTACCCATGGTTTACAGTGAAGTTGTTGCGAGGTCGAGGTCACTATTTGTTTGTTTGCCCAAAGCTATACCCCCAGTCAAAAGATGTCAAAAGTGTATCTTAGCTAGCAATGGGACACCACTTTCTAACTGGCCTTAGTTCAATCGTGAGAGGGTGGTGTGCTTCAAAGGGAAAGGTTCAGCTCGAAGAGATAGAATCCAGTACTGGTTGGAGATCGTTTGACAATATAAACATCTTAAATTGAATCAAGTAGTGCCAAACTACCCTAACTACCAGTGGGTTCCCCGCCAGAAGTTGCCAAAGGCAATACCCCATAAACCCCGCACGTCCATCCCCAGTTCCAGAGTTCCGTTCGTCACGCAACTTTGATTTCGATCCGAGAATGAACTCATCTGCCTGCAATTCTGCAAAGCTATGTGGTGAGTTGGTGGTTGAATCCCTCTGAAAAATGATGAAGTCAGTTGGGATGATGACATTACCAACTGAATGGAAAGTCATAAAACTCATGTTCCAAACCACCAACCAGATGTGGTGTTGACATGTTGGAATGGGGCCCCAAAACCATCCTTCTTTCGAGCATATGAACAAACATTTATCCTATCTTATCTCAATCATCTCATTGTACTAGTTGGTTCGTCCTGTCGGTTATCATAATTCCTCATGAATTAGGTCGTACAAGCCCCTGCCACAACCAATGGTAACCAGGTCTATTTATTGGAATGGGATGATCCAAGCATTATCCCGTTACAACCCAATTCATATCCCAATATAAACACGTCCAATTCATATCCCATTCATATCTCATTACATACCGTGGATGGGCCAGCGAAATCCTGCACCACCTGGGATGGTAGAATTTCTATAAATAATGGGATGTTTACCACCTATTACCTGGTGCAGGATTTCGCAACCATCCACCGTATAACATGATGGATATAAGAAATCCTGCACCACCAAAAGGACGGTTGAAAACTTCAAAGAAACAATGCGATGGATAAGTCATGACAGACAACCTATCAACTGGCGCAGCCTTTATTATCAACCATAAATCTTTTTCACCAGATCAACAATATATATCCACTATACATACAATGTGAGGCCACCAAGATAGCTAAGTTGGTTTATAACTCCAATGACTATGGTTTATGGTACTTATAACTATAGTTACTCGTGCTTATAAACCAACTTATAACTGGGGGGCCTCACATTGTATGTGTATATATATATATTATAATTCATCAAGTAAGATGCACAAGTTATACATATATTATTATATATATATATATTTTTTTCTATCCACAATATATCCAGTCTACATAATATATACATACATACATATATATATATTACACACATTCAGAACTGTACACACATATAGTATCCCTATATTTCCATATTATATCCCCCTGGCGCAACCATATCTTTTGGACACCGCCATCGCCTGAGCTCCATCAGCAAATGCTCCAAGCGCACAGTGAGGCGATTGTAGGCCGCCTCGCTGCGATGAATGTCTCGGTCTTGGAGGGATCGAGCGAGAACATCCCCATTTTTGATCGGGGAATTTCAGGGGGGTAGAGGTTTCATACAGGAGATATGCAAACAACGGTGATTACAATGAAATATATGGAGATTTGAAGAAGTATGGAGACTTTCAAAAGGAAACATGTGGATTTGAATAGGAAATATGCGGTTTTAATGGGGAAAATGCAGATTTGAATTGGAAAATATGAGAAATTGTGGTCGTAATTCCCATCCAACATATGAAACTAATTCATCTATGGGACACGCGGTGATCTATTCATGGAAACATGATCTGTGGGAAAATTATGTTATGAAAAGGGTCGTAGAACCCAATTGATACCCATTTTCATCCACCCACCAAAGTACAGTTACGACGACCCTTCACAATTATGAATGAACTTATAATGACATATAACATCATATAACCTTAGTTAAGTTAGGTCATTATAAGTTCATTACTTAGGTCATATATAGTTCGTATATAGGAGTTCGGTCATTCCATTTAAAGCCCTGTTCATTGGGGCCATAAAAAGACAGGTCTTTGGGGCCTGGCTCCAGCCTGACCGACCCAGCAGCGACCCGCGCCTTCCGCAAGCGGGTCCGCAACTTTAAGACGCCGCTGGTCTCGGCGCTGGATTGGCCTCAGGATGTGGCGAGAGGCATCGGGGAACGCCTATGGGTTGGGCTTGTTGGGCGTGTGAACAAACACCAATACCCATATGCGAACCATGGTGCTGGTATATTTACCTATACAAAACTGGGTGATTTTGTTCGGGCAAATGTTGCAGTCCAATAATTATAATTGCCATTAATGAACTACTACCTATATAACCAATATTGCCATTGCAGACTATGGGCTTTGTTTGTCTTGTTGGGTTTATATAGTCCATACTACCAATTATAAATGGTTATTGCCATGGGATTATACCATAAATGGGGTGACTGAGTATATAACTAGGAATTAAAGTTTAAAGGACCATAACTGCATGGAAATTCATGGATCCTAGAGTAGATGTGCGACGAACACCGGCTGTATCAGGGTGAATCTTGAAATGCTGTTGCTAGATCCATTCAGTTAACATATGTGGCCGGTGAAAAGATTTGCGATTTGGTAATCCGACCATCAGTACAATGTGGTTTTCCCTAGTTAACTAGTTCGATATATCTACCATAAACCATAGTTTTTTCAGCCACTTCTTTTCACCAACTGAACGCGTTCTCGTTCACACGGGGGCCCCACATGAAGGGATTCCTGTTGGCCATGACTGCCAATGTGTTGATCATCCCAAAAAAGACCGCTGATGAAAGGGAGACGTGCCACACCAAGAACCGTCCCAAAACATGTCGACTTCATCCTGAATGATCGAACGGAAGCCTACAAGTGGTAAAATGGACATGTCTTTTTTCTTTCCAGCGTACTTCTCCGTCTTCACATCTTTTCCTAGCTATTCTTGATCAAATTGGTGTTTTTCTGTGTCAAACCAGGTTTTTCATGTGTTTTTCCGCATCGACTGATCGCACGACTTTTCCGCCCACTTCGGACCGAGCCGCAGAGGCCGCAGAAACCAGAGAAATGCGGCGCCTGCGTGTGCGGTTAGTAAAGACTCATAGCCCATAGCCCATGTTACCGACTATAAAGGGTTGTTTCAAAATAAAATTACCAGTTATATTACCAGTTCTATTACCACCAATAGGTTATAAATGGGGTTATACTAATGGCCATACATTCCATAACTGAGGTGACTTACTGACATCCATAACTGGTATTTCGGGCCATAACTGTACCAAGTGGCGCCACACTTGTTCGCCAGGTTGGAAAATAAAATTACCATCGAAAAGATAGAGCCCTAATTCCAGGATAATTGATGTAGACAATGTGTTCCCTATGATTGCCCGGGTTCCAATTGTTTTATCTATTTGGGGGGGTTGTTATAACATGTTATAACCAATATTTCCCTTGGCTTTCTGGCATTAGATATATATCTACAATGGGCTCCATAGAAATTCGCTAAGAACTGGTGTCCCACCACGTTGTAGCGTGATTTTAGAAATACACTGCTTGGATTTGCTGAAACATTAGCCACATCAAATTCCAGCATGGACGGACTATGTCAAGCCGCCCTGATCTACATCAGCCTGCTTACGACCAGCAACAACTCAGACTTAGACTCAGTTAACTATAGTTAACATTAATAACCAAGGAAAATCAACATTTATCAGTCAATCATCTATTTATGCTCATTCTTCAAAACTCTGTTGAATGATCCCGCTCGTCACCGTAACCATAGGCTTCACCAAGTTCACTGATTTATATGTATCTGCAATTAATGGTATATATATATATATACCCTCTGGTTATTCAACATAGCCATGGACAATGGCCCATTTATAGATGTTTTTTGAAGATTTACCTATGAAAAATGGTGATTCTCCATAAGCTACGTTAAATAACCAGAGGGTAAATTATATATATACACATAATATGCAGGGATACGCCACTTAAGGGACGTATCCGAAATATTAGCGTGATTCAGTGTTGCCAAGTGGGATGATCCTCTAAGTAGACTGGAGCCTATCATATATAAGGCCATTGTTTAGGGCTATGTAAGGGGATATACCCCCAAAATATGGCCAAGAATATGGTACTACTAAGGTACCTCAGGTACCTCCATTTTAGGATCCTCGGAGGCAAGGAATAAAAGCCATCCACCCTGCGACGATCCATCAGGCCGCATACTCCAAGAAGCATCGGAGTAACATCCAAAACGCAGCTGGCTGAGAGAGCCATGAGCTCGGATCGTCAGAGGGATATCCGCGGTCTCCTTTGCGAAGCGCAGGATCTTGTTGGCCTTGTTGAGGTTGGCCACCTTGGCACCTGAGACTGTAGCCTGGGCCAAACTGGTCGTAGCGCTCAAATGAGGCTGAGTCTGATTTGCTGGCCATGCCATTCCTCCCAAAAGTCCACGGAGTTGGCTGGAATTCCCATTGAACAAAAAACAACAAATCTTCCAATTCTTTGAGAACCCACCAGTCATAACCTCTTGGTCTTCGTCGTGAAGCACACGAACATGTAGACTTCAAATGACTTCACCGGCGAACACATTTTTGGGGATTCTTCTGGGGATCCCCAATAGCTGGATGGTCTATTTCATGGAAAACACGTCTATGACCGCCTTGTGCTTGTGGTTGTGCATGTGTTTCCCACACCTCGGCACATCTGCCATTGGCAGATCTCGGAAACTGTCTCATCAAACCAGCCAAACATGTTTTTTTTTCATCATTCAAAAATTATTGGACTTGGGTCATATGACAATTAAAGAGATCTTAGTGATTGTAGAAGAATATATTTTTTTTTTGCGGTCCAGGTCTGCCACCGGTCTGCCACATATCTGAGAATTATATCATCACTAAACATTTAAAATGTCAATGTAGAAGTTTTACCACAGTTGACCAATGAATAATGGACTTGGGTTTATCATGGTTTTATCTGAAAATCACGGAAAACAACACAACTCCAATCATCAATTAGTCATCTCCATCTGGTGGGTATACTCAGGTGACGCTGCGATACCAGGCTTCGTTTGTTGGCCTATAACCCCCACTAAAAATATCCATGAACTAGTGCGATATATCTAGGATAAATCCTAGTTAACCGTTAAACAAAAAAAACAAAACAAGTTAGATGCTTAATGGCTCATCTCACAGATCCAAAGGAATTATATTTTTTGGTTTTGTTAGTGGGGTAAGTACGGTGATCATCCACGCCCAAAAAAACTGGGGTCAACTCAGCTACTCTAAAGCCACAATGGCCGACAAGGGTTGTGGCCCAACTAACAGGTATTGTTATGGGCTTACAAATCATGATATATAACCAACTAATCAGCTAGTTTTAGGAGTTTCATTCCATTTGTAACTATGAAAAAGAATTGGTTGGGCCATAACCATAACTATGATTAATGGTTACTCTTATTTTTTAGATGGATGCAACAAAACAATAGATGGATGATTTGCATACTGCCTATTGGATTCCTTATTGCTTTATTTTTTTAAAACTGTTGGACCAGAACTGCACCATAGACCTGAGATTTCACGATGTCAAAGACCTACGCAGCAGCATTAGTTGAGATATGACCCCTATGGCAGTGGAACTGTGCTAAGAAAATAAGTGCTTGAGGAAATCCAAAGCGTGTAGGTAAATCAACTATAATAGTGGGATATGTACTCTTAAATAAGTGGATATGTACTATAAATATCACTATAGTGGAGTGGATATGTACTCTTAATAAGTTGGGATATCCACCCACAAGTGGAACTGTGCTCCAAGTACTTAGAAGTTGATTCATATCCCCCCTGAAAAAAATACACTTATGACTGCCGTAAACCCTAGCGATAGCAGTTGTCAACCACCTTGTAGTTGTTGTCCGTCTCTGGTCCCTTTGCTTGGGCCCCTACATCATTTTGACCCCAGGCACCCCAAGGATTTTATATAATGGTTTAATGGCTGTATCATCATGTCTTGCATGACAATTTGCAATGGGGGTGTTGAGGGCAGAATCTAAGTTCCAGCACGTCCATTCTTTGTGCTGACAAGTTTCCAGAATTACTTTCAACACGTATCGTTTTGAATTACCCTCTGGTAAACCAACATAACTATAGAAAATCACCAGTGTGTAGGTAAATCAACTATTATTAGTAGTGTTTATCCAATAGCTATGTTTGTTTACCAGATGGTATACACTCTAAAACCCTCTACTGAAAAGCCCTCACTAGATCTTCACCAAGAGACCCTTGACAATGTTCACAGAAGGCTTCTTGTCCCCTGCCAGAAGGTCCGGTAGCTCTTTAGGTGGGGAGCATACAGTCTTGATACAGTCTTTCCTATATTCTGTATAATTGTATACATCTATTCTATGTAATGCTACCGACCCACATATATATAATACATAAATAGATAATACATATAACTACAGAAACACTGAGCTGGTGTAATCACCGAAATTTGTGAGAACCACAATCACCATGATCACCGGACTAAAGGTTTACTAACAATAATCGGATGTTTCATGGGATGGGTAGGGTCGACAATTATGTTCATTTATTGTTCATTTAGCACCCTCCGATAAACTAAAAAAGCTATTGAAATCGCCCATTTATAGATTATTTACCTATTAAACATTGTGATTTTCAATCGCTATGTCAAATGCCCAGGGGGTAAACTAAAGATGGCTGAAACGTGCGGCCATCTGGGGATGATTCCCCCGATAACATCCTAACCATCATTCCAGTGACGTGTCGACGTGAGGTCATGGTCAAATTCATCCAGATTCTTACCCCACCTATATCAGCATTTTATGGTTTAAGTCTAATTCACATGAATATATATATATATATTAATGTCGGTCTCTGATTCGTAGCTAGGTTCGCTATTGTGGCATTTTTTACAAATTATTCTGAAACCCACGTATTGTTTGGAGGGAACACGTTTGTGGCAAAAAAAAAATGGGAGAGCTTTTTTTAGAAAAACAACCTGTAATACTACAAGTACTACAAGTACTGCAAGTACCACAAGTTCATCGGCAAAAAACAGTTTTAATTAGATTTCAATTGTAGCCAATTGAAATCCTTAGTTAAGTGAGGATTTGTTTTTCTCTTGGGAAGATTTTTTTTGACTTTCCACGTTAAAGAGAGTCCAGATATTGTTTGGGGGTGGGCCTCACACTAATCAGGAACCAACATTAGGTATGTATATATATATAAATATATATATATATTCGTGTGTACCATTATTATTGTTAGTAGTATCATTATCGTTGTTATTACTAGTATTAGTATAAGTATCATTTATTATATGTATATACATTATCCCGTAAACAAATCTCGATTCACCCCCATTAAGCCATGATCTCCCCGTCGTTCAGATGGATTGCCAATGACCTACTGGTTGATTTCCAGCCCTCAACATCTTCGTCAGTTCATCCTCCCAGATTACGAAATAACCCGCTAAGCTAGTGGGATATGAGAGTGGTATATGAGATACCTCCAGAATTGAGGAACATCTGGGCAATTTGTTATCTACAATGCGGCGAATGCGGGGCCCGCTTGTTACAAGTTGGTTTATGACCCCATCTAACTATAGTTATAGCTACCATAATCCCTAGCCATCTTGTATGGTTAATAAACCCCATTAATATCCATTAACTATAGTTATATCTACCATAAACCATACTTAACCTACTTATAAACCAACATAGCTATCCAATCCTGGGTCCCACTTTGTACTGATACAATCAACCACCATCGAATTGGGGCAGATCCACACGATCCTAACCATCATCTGCCAGTTGAGGTCGTAGTCATATCCCACCAGCTTCGGCAGAGAATTGCTTACCATTCCTGGTTGGTGGTTTTAACCATCTTGAAAAATATGAAAGTCAACGGGAAGTATGATCCCATATATAATGGAAAATAAAATTCATGATTGAAACCACCAACCAGATTCAGTGAACGCCCAGACCTTGTAACTGCCTTTGTTAGCTTTGTCTAGATTTGTGTTGGTCGGATTCCTTTTTTGTTGGTCAAATCGACCACCCCAAAGTGACCACACGACCGTTGCCACAGCCCTCCCACGAATGCCCCCTGAAAATGCCTCAAATGCCAAGGTCGAGAAGCCCTCAGGGATAGCTCTGAGAACCATCGATCATCTGAATTTGTGTTTCTTCTGGGTTTGTTTGGCAAGTGAATCTATAGTGTCTACAATCTGGGGCCCTAAACTACAATAACTAGGGTTTATGGTAGCTATTTGCCTATAGTTAGATGGGGTTATAAAACTCTGGTATCCTGCTCAGACAAACCCAATGTTTGCTCCACATTGTAAGGAACTGTCCTTTACACTGAACTGACTTCATGTGGAAGCTGCACATGTTGAGGTCAAAATCACCTGTGGGATTGATCATATGAAAGCGATGTTTGTCTGGGGGTTCGGGCGTATGGCGGGGTGGTTTTGTATGTATATGTGTGTGTGTGCAAGTGTAACTATATATATATGCATAGATTTAAAGATATATAGGCATTTAGACATATAATTGTAGATATAGGTACAAACACACACATATATATATATTTATTTATACAGATATGTAGATAAGAAATGTAGTAGATATACACATCAGTGGTTAAACCAAAAAAATGCAACACAAGTGCAATTTTCCTTTCTGTTCAAAAATCGGATTCTACTGAACGCATCCAAAAACCTGATGTTTGTATGGCTTTAAATACAGATTTTACATCCACAGTCAATCTTTTTAAGCCAATGTATATATGTAAATATAAATACATACACACATTCATGTATATATATACATATATATATATATAATTATATATGCGTAAAAATATTTTTAAATGCACATATGTAAATGAAACAATTATATAGGAAAGAATTGGAGTCATTTCGGTGTATAAACATCATAGAATTCAGATATTGTATTAGTTTTTTAGTTATCATTATGGGATATTGAAATTTAGTTTATAACTGTTTAGGGCCTTGGTTATAAGTACCTATAACCCCATTTATGGAATATATAATCCTATTTACAACCACATAAACCATAAATAATACCAGTATGGAACATGTAATCCTTATTATATACCATATTTATTGGCCTTTTTTGTGGCCTATTTAATCATATTGGAAATATACCAGGTATAATCTTGTCAATAATGATTATATTATAGGCCATTTGTATTATTGACCATAAATGTGATCATCTTTAATTATACCAGTTCATATTATCCTATTTAATCATATTGGTCAGCTATGACTGGATATATCTATTTAGTATAATTTGGCCACCCTACAATGTGGGGCCCGCTAGTTATGTTTGTTGGTTTATACGAACTATAGTTATCATTACCATGAACCCTATAGTTATTGTAGTTATAAACCAGTTTAGCTATCTAACGGGGGCCCCACTTTGTACCCAGTTACTAATTCCATCTAATTCCCATATGCTCCATGTAGGGAATCTAATACCAATAGGCAGCCCAAAGAATCACCAGTCATTTTTCGGAACACATCCTATATCATATTGAAATCAATGGCCTATTTAATGGGTTCAATTTGGTCGAAGGCTGTCAAGTGGCGAATCCCGTGCGTCGTCCACGCGGAAGCCCTGCATGGGATCGTGGGATTCAACAAATGACATCGAGTCGAGATGTTTTTGACCATAGAAATTTGGATGGTATGGTTATAGATATGTATGGTATATAAGCATAGTATGGCATATCTAGATATGGTATATGATATGTAGATATATACATGATTTGGTTTTGAAAACATAATGATGTAGATATATGGTTATAAAAATGCTTCTACATAAATATGGACCGATACATACACCTACATATATATATATTATACAAACATGATCATATATTTATTCATATATATATATATATGATAGATATACTTGACGGGATCATTGTCGTAAAACCATCTCCCGTTTGGGATTCATATGATGTGGCCATGCCGTGGTACCATGATAAATTGATCTCCATCAGTTGGGATATGGGAACATGATATGCCTCGGATAAAGGGTGATTCATAGGCTTAAATGGGGCTCTAAGCAACACACATAGGTAATACAACCATAAAATGTAAATCTAGTTGAGTGATTCTGATTGTATGTGATTATGATTTTCTAGAGGAATTGCAGCCAACTTCAGAACACTGTCGACAAAGATCTTTCAAGGTTGTGAACTGTGAACAAAATCAGGCGCATAAAAAAATAACAAACAGGTGGCTGGCATGGTTTTTCTTTCAACTTCTTTCATGTTATTGACAACAGGAATGACTGTAGTGACTGTTGGACAGCTGTGGATTACTACACCTTGGGCTGGTTCATGGGCCTAAAAAGTGATGATCTGCTTCTAAGCTTCAGGAAACATCTTTCCCCTTAATTGGACAGTCCTGGCGTAGTAGCCCGGGGTTCACATTATCAGTTGTCCAGTTCAACATGCTACAGGGCTACAATTACAGTGCAGCGGATCACTGGTGATTCCAAGAAAATACTCTGGATGAACCTCCACGTGTTCAGTTGGGGATGGGCCAACGCCTTCCCAAGGTCTTGAACAATACAAATCCATGCACATGTGGCGCTTCTGCCACAGATCCAGTGATATTGAAGCCCACGAACTGGTGGTTTGTTGGAGAAATATGCAGGACCGTACAGTTATGGCCCTTAACAGCTATAAATGGAATTATCACTCCTTTAACTAAAGTTATATACGAGCATATCATTATAAACCCAAAAATATATCTGTTAGTTGAGCCATAACTGCAGCATATATTTTTGAATACCATGAGAGCCCCGCTACTGATATCGTTGGTGACTTGCCTCCAAGTCATATCAGCCACGTGGACTTGCAGTTGTTCCAGAAACTCTCTTTAAAGATTGGTTGATGTCTGAGCCCTTCCGCCACCATAAAACAATATCAAATATGATATGTGTTATCCCCATGACCCTAAAATAACAAATCCAAGGACCTAAAACCAGCGCTTTTAAGTGGGAGCATGAGGGTTCCTGAAACATGATCCCCACATCCCCAACAGCATCACTGGTGCACAACGGTCCGCACGTTGTGTCGGCGCCTGAAGGTAATCGTTCAACCGGGCGATGCCACTCTTAAGGTTGGCCACGTTTTGAAGCAGCAGGTCATCCTAGGATCCGTTGCTGCTGGGAATCCAGCTGTGCATCGAAACAGCTATGGTTTACCCAGAAAACACCAGCTTTAACATGGAGGCTTAAAATGGTTTCAGCAGCCAAAAATGAGACTTTGCCAACATGTGTTGTCGTCACAGATGTAATTCTCCTCCTATGTTTCTTTGTTGTGTGTCAATGATAGAATAATTTTAGGGGTGCACTTGATAAAGGAAATCACCACAGTCTCCCACACTGCATCAGCTACTGCAACAGAGACCATTGTATAAATCGCAATCCACGTTGATTGAGATTGAGTGCATGCATGTATATGCTAAGAAAAGCGGCTGCCCAAATAGAGGTTTCTTAACATCTTGGTAATCCTAAATCATCCATTTTGCCAAGATTTTCCAGTATAAATTATAAACCTTCCAGCTATTGGGGTACCCCATGTGTGGAAACCCCCGAAGACAGTGCGGATGAGATCATAGAAAAGATTGACAGCCAGAAAAGTGGACTGTTTTTGAGGCATCAAGATCATCAAGTCAATCAATTTCTCCCAATTTGCGTTGCTTCTGTCAGCTCCATGTTCATGTTGATATTCCTATAGTTGTTTCAAACATGCATTGATTGTTGACTATCTGAGTTGGTATTACTTCTATGCTCATCTTTACCCCCTAGCAATCGAGCATGGCAATGGACAATCCAACTCTTTATAGATCCGGGTAAATTATAATATTTCACTAACCTGAATTAAGGCCATTTGGGGATGATTCCCCTTGTGAACCATTATTCCCAGTGAGGTCGCAGTGAGGTCGTTACAATTTACCCAGGTAGATGATTTCCACACTTAAATGTCAATATACAGGGCAATTCCAAGCCAGCTGCGTTTCATTACCAAAGGCTAATAGGGACATTTCATGATATGTCCCGATTTTTTTTGATTTTCTGGATTAACATTTAACCAGATCTGACCAGTCATATCTACAATATATCTCATTTACTTCCGATTATATCCCACTTATATCCCTACTTAGTTGGTATGTTGGTCAAATCCCAATTTGTGTTGGTCAAATCCATTTTTTCGCGCACTAAATTCGAATGGAAAATCCCCAATTTATGGTGTCAATCCCCACAAAGTAAACATTCTGAAACATGATCAACCATGATTATCCATTATTATCCAATATTAACCATTATCGACCACGCGCCCTGGCCTGAACTCTCGGACCACCACAGCTAGCCGCAGATCCTGTCCAATGTGGGGTTCCTGCTAAGTGCTCAAAGGCGCCTGTCCCCAACCCCATCTCGAATGCGTTTTGGACCAATATTCCGTCCACTCGCGCTGATTTTGGCTCCGAGAAGACTTGGATGTCGGCTGAGTTTCCTCAGTTGCCTTGGGATGTTCACTAGGCTGAGCTGTGGATTTCTCAGCAGCTTTGGAACGCCTAAGGCGAAACGGGAAGAAAACCTCACAGATCGGATGGCCAATGACACTCCCACGACCTGTGGTACAGCAGGTTGCAGGCCTCTGGAAGAATACCGCGATAAATGATGGATGGGATATCGATGAGTTGTTACAACTGGATAAAACCAAATTTTGAACTAATTCCCATGTCCCAATGTTATCGTCTTACTTGTGCCATGAATATCCCATGGTTATCCATTGATGGATCTTATTATATATACGTGAATATAAGTATCATCATTATCCAATTGCTATCCTAATCCGCCAAAACATCAACCTCGGATTGATGCACCAGTCTTAATCATTACTAACCTCTATTAACCGTCATAAAAATGTATAAACTATTATTAACCAATATTAACCATGATTACCCATTCTGAAGCGATTACTAACCAGTCTTAACAATCCTTAACAATGTTGACCCACTATTAAGCCATCGTTAATTGAACTCATTACTACACCATTATTTGGAGGTTCTCTGAAATAGGGGTAACCCTAAGTCATCCATTCAAAAAAAAGATGTTCCATAATAAACCATCCATTTTGGTGTATATTAACACACAAATTGTATATTAAATGTTCCCAATGGGGAGGACAAAAGGTGGTTTAACCATCTATATGTTGCATGTAGCGAGCCAAAACCATTATCAAACCAAAACCATTGTTAATGGAGCATTGCTCAAAATTCCTCTGTCATTCCATTTTACTGGTTGGTTTATAGGGGAACTGGATTTTTCGAATCCCCAATCTTTCTTGGGCAGTATAATCCCCTACAGTCATGGCCCTCAACAGTTTTAAATGGATTTATAATTCCTATAAGTAAGATACGAAGGTTATATAATATTATATATCATTATAAGCCCATAAAAATAACCGTTAGTTGGGCTATAACTGCAGGGTTTTGCAACACTCGTCAACTCATTACAGATGGGAAAGTCCCCCCGCCAGCGCAAAGCCGAGTTGCGCAGAGAGAGCTGACTTCAGAAGCCTCGCTCAGCGACGTGGCGTGATGGGTACAAGGGGGAATTCACAAAACGATCAATGGCCATTGCAGGAAACTAAATTGGAGGTACCTAACATATATATATATATAAAAGGCCTATGGAAGGGCTATGCAAGGGGATATGATATACCCCCAAAATATGGTCTTATATGGTACAGTACCTCCATTTTAGGATCCGGGAATTTCCAAAACGATAGCTAACTTGACTTATAACATAGTTGGCTAGCTGTGGTTGACAATGGTTAATGGGTTTTGTAAGTCAATGTGGTTTTAATCTAGTTTTGCTATGGTTATAAGGTTAGCTAGGGTTTATGAAAATTGTGACTAGATACAACCTACAACTGTTACAACCAGTGAATATACCATAGATTATCCATTATCAACCTCATAGTTAACCATTATCCACTGTAACATTTAAAAGAACTGCAGTAAATGAAATTAAATGGGTACTATTAACTACCTCAACTGTAGTCATAGTTAACCACTACCATCCATTTTCAACTATACTTAACCATTACTATCCCTGATTAACCATTACCATCCTAACTAACAGTTACACACGGAATTACAACTCCTAAAACTCTGGTTATATCTCATTATACATCAGACCATACAAATAGCTGTTAGTTGGGCCATAGCTGCAATCATCACAATGAAAATCACCATTGACCATCATTAACCATCATAAACCACTGTTAAGGGCCATACTTTTCGATAACTGATTGAAATGGGGCTGTTGCCCCACATCATCCAAGTCATGGATGACCATTAGAGCCCCAACAAAAACGGGTTGGTTACAAAGTGGGGCCCCCGTTAGATAGCGTTCAGCTGGGCCAAATAACTACAATAACTAAGGTTTATTGTAGTTGTAATGAACTATTTAGATCGGCTTAAAAATCAATAAACATAACTAGCAGGCTCCATATTGTAATGAGAAAATAAGGCGTTTTTCACTGTGGATAATCTACTTCCAGTCACTGGATGATCCAAACAACAAGAAGTTACGAGGGCATCCGGGTCTCTCAATGTCAAAAGGGATTAATTATCTACAAACGGCCCATGTGCCATAAACGTATCAAAAGGGTATCTGATGAGATCAAATTTATCAACATGTTTACAGATTTATCAACTATCAACCAACGACAATATTAACACATTTGATGAGACATGAAAGATATTCTAGGATATTTGTCTCATATTTTAAAATGAGATATATTTGAGACAAATAAATATCATAGAATGTCGATTTGAAAATTATGAGATGAAACAACATTCTAGCCTGCATCAAACCTTTCGTAATTAATTCAACCAAAGAACTCAATGTCGGTTGATACCAGCTAAATCCACTGACCCAAATACATAGTAATTTTTGGATCATCCTCATCATCATCATCATCATCATCAATCTCCCATATGTTCCCATAGTTTCCCATATGTGTTTGATATTTATTGCCCCTATCAAAACTGGCCCAACACATTGAGGATCAACACCCCCATCTCCCTAAAATCCAACGGGTGTTTTTGGCCCAGAATACCTTAAAACCACCAGATTCAACTGGCTGGTTGATAGGATTTCCCGGCTCATGGATTCGAATGACCTCAAATTTGATCATGTAACCCCAGAACTAAATATCAACCAACGATTGTTTATCAGATTACCCTTATATCTGGTACCGTTCAACCCTCAGAAACAACTTTTAAAACTTGAAATAAAATCATCGAAAAAAAACGGTAAACAAGCGATATCAATATCAAAAACAACATGGAAGTACCATTCAACTAGGGCTTCAACTTGCTCATTTCCTTGGATTTTTAAGGGATGTGCAACCAGTATCTGATATATCCAAGTTAAACAAGCCCACAATGTGGGGCCCGCTAGTTATGTTTGCTGGTTTATAACCCCGTCAAACTAGTTCACTATAACTACCACAAACCCACTTTATTGTAGATATTTGGCCCAACTTAGCTATCTAACGGGGGCCCCACTTTGTAGCTGATGTATCCAACTGAAACAAACCCACAGTTATGGCCCAACTAGCAGTTATTGGTATGGCCTTATAATGAGATATAATCTTTATTATAGGAGTTATGTCATTCCATTTAGAACTGTTGCTTGGGCTATAGCTGCAGATTTCTCAGGTTTCCCTCTTTCAGACGGTCGGCATCGGAATCGGAACCCAGCCTCTGTGACGTCTTTGGGCAAGTCTAAGTGCACTTTGTATCCCTGGATGGCTGCGCCTGAGTCGGCACGAAGGCTTGACGTAACACCATGACTTAGATACACATATATATATAATATATAGTTTATTTTGTACATATATATATATATTGTAAACATATATGTGTATATACTATGAATTATATATATATACATGTCAATAATTATGAATGTATATATATAATATGTAGTATATATATATACATACATAATTATGTATAAGTATATGTAAACAATCTAATTGTGTATATATATATATATATTGCAAGTCTTAAAGCTCGAAAACGACATGAAAGTAGTTCATTAGTTCATTACTATTTAAGGAAGTTTAAAATGTGCTTGCCTTTTGAGGGGTTGCATTTAGCATTATAATCATATCATCCAACCCAAATGTCAAGTTCTGCATGATGCACGAATAGGCGGGATTTCAAGATGCAGACCTGTTTGCTCAAGAAACCAACCATTTTTCTGTTTTGCATTTCCAGCAAATGGCAGGCTACAGCTCAGCAACTCGCCGAGTAAGGATATATGGACATACTTATATGATTATCAAACAAAGTCTGTATAGCGTACATGATAGGGGGGCCAGTCATAAGTTTGTTTATAAGCCCTAATCTCTCTAGTTGTTTTCCCCCACGAGATTGGAGTTACTTGCCCCAACTTAGCAAACATACATGAGCTATAAATACGATAAATATCTATCAATTATAAATCCCATTTAATCCCAGTTTTCTTGGTTCAATCCTATATAGTATCTACACAGAACAACTTAATTTAGCTATAGATATCGCTAGACGTGCGTTACTAGCACAGCCCTTTCGGTGCAGCCGTGCCGTGCCAAGGGTGCGCCAGCTGGGATGCTCTGGGTCTTCGGGCGATGTTTCAGAGACAGACCGCGCAAGCCACTAAGCCACCACCAGGTAAAGAAAACGGCCTTTGGTGGGATCATACCTCGGCACAGGGGCTCAAATGTGAGCTAAAGTTTGAAAGCACTTGGCAACGATCAATAGATTAACCATTACAGTTGTGGCCCTTAACAGTTGTAGTTATAAATATATATATATATAATGATATGTAACCTGAGCTGTGAAGTTCTAATTCCATTTATAGCTGTTAAGGGCCATAACTGTAGAGTAGATATATCTAATATCTAATATCTACATTGGGTTACAAACCAAGTGATAACTATAGGATACATCGGCAAGTCAATGGACTGGCACTGGTTGAAGTGAAAATCTCAATCAGAAATCATATAGTTTTTTGTTTTCCCATTGCACTTCCTGAAAGCTTTCGCTTGATCCAAGTCGGGGGTAGAGGGGCAACGGCAAGGAAGGCAGTAATCACTGATGTTGGCAGATGATTTACACTGCAGTAAATTAACTACACAATATATTATATGGAAAACAACCATGGAATTCCAAAAGAAGACAATCTACAAATAGTTGATGTTTATGGATATTCCATATCATTCCATATCTATCTTTATTTACTGGAGAGTAGATTCGCAAACAAAGTCTGGAATGAAAGTTATTATGTTCCACTGTAAAATGAAGCGACACAACTATGAGAAGGCTGCAACATCAAAACAACTGACACTGGCGCAGCAATGAACTGAGCTTTTTGGCGTCATCATCCATTTGGCACCTTCGCTTTTGAAAAAAACGGACAGTAAACTAGGATAATCCTATTTCTCCATGGTATTGACGTATTTTTAGATACATGTATTTTCCTAGTTGACTTTCCGTTTTTTCCAGGAAATGTATCCCATGTAGATGTAGGTAAACTAATAACATCTACTAACTTTTATGTAGGCGCTACTATTTTTAATCCTATTTCTTGGATTGAAGATGTATCAAACTCATTAAAGCCACCATCCCAAGCTAGTGGCTATATCCTCCAATTCATAGTAATCAACTCCCCAGATATTTCATGGCAGATCCTCATTTCTGGTGGTTGAATCATGATTCCTTGCTGCAAAAAATCAATCTTTGTTTTACCCTCTAACTAACAGTTCGCTATTAGAAATGGCCATGGAAATAGTTGATTCACCCATTAATAGCATGGTGGATCTTTCCATAGTTTTTGGTATGTTTACCAGGGGGTACAGCTAAATCCTCATTTCTGGTGGTTGTAACCACCATGATTTGTTGGAAAACTGGAACAGCCAAGGCGAAAATGCCAGGTCTCCCACTCGCGAACCCACGGACCCAGCTAGGGGCCAGACCCACTTCCGCAGTTCCATACCATTGGTAGGTGCGATAGGCCTAGGCAAAAAGGGCGAGCCCTCAGGAGCCCTTGAGCGGAGCCGTCTTGGAGAAGTTTTTTCCGTAAAAACAACGAAGATATTCCACTTGGGATTTAACCGAAAACTGGAGGCTAATGGTTGATTTATCTGACATGTTTTTTTCATGAAACGAAAAAGGAATTTAACATCCCCGCTTGGTGCACCTCTCCACCCGGAGCCAAGGTTTCCGCCAGAAAACGAGCTGAATCCCTAGTAACCAAGGTTCATGTAACCAGGGGCTGAAAAGGGGTACCTTACATACACAACATTTTCAGATTATTTTTAAGATAAAGGCCGTCCCAACGGGTAAAACTTAGGTCCCAACATACCAGCAAAAAAATGCATGGCTTCAAACATTTCCCCAGAAACCATTAAAAAAAAAGACGAACAAATTGCGTCGGTGTTTTTTCCGCGACCAAAACCAGAAACCGAATCTGGTTCCAAAAGAATGTTCCCAAAACACGGGCTCAACAAAAAATGCTTTTCAAATCCTCCGAAATATCCTAAATAGTGATTTGATATATTTGCTTTTTTTCCAGAGAATAAATACCAGCAAAAAATGTGGTTTCAAAAGCTTGAATGCATTTTTTTCTATCGAGATGCTGCCCGGACATTGCTCATGCGAACGATCTCGGCATGGATCGTTTTCCTATATTGCTCCTTGTTTCTGATTTTGCCGTGCTTGGTCGAAAAGTAGCTGGCTGCCCGCTCGAGGATTTCGGTCCACCGCAGGCCTGTGTAAGTCTGACCTGCTTTCGGGTTCTTGAGCTTGACATGACAACCCCGTCTACGATCGGAACTCCTGTTCCACGATGAACCTCAAGTAGCCGCTGCATTTCTTGTCGGATCACTGCGTCGCCCTTCTTGAATCGATCGAAGTCGCGTCGAAGCGCAGCAATGAGCTTCTTGCCTCTGCTTTCCTCAGCACTTTTCTCAGGAGGAATCAACTTCCTGCCCTCATCTACCACCCTGGATCCTAGGTTTTCACTCCGTCTGCAGAAACCGGAACATAGATCCTAAATATCCATATTTAACTAAAGGATTTTAACATATTTAACTAAATACATGGTGGCTCATCCCGCGGATCGTACGTAGGTTAGTTCACCCTAGTTTTTCTGTTGTGGATTCATTTACTTGCTGGTTGGTGGTTTCAACCCCTCTGAGAAAAAAAAATATTAGTCAGTTGGGATGATTATTCCCAACTGAAAAAAAACAACATTAATGTTCCAAACCACCAACCAGCTTTGTCATACGTATCCCTCTAACAAAAGCAGGGACACAAACTACTGAAGATTCGTGGGATGAGCGAAGATATATCGAACTAGTTCGCGGGGTGAAACTAAATCAGCAAACATACAATGTGGGGCCCCCTAGTTATGTTTGTTGGTCTATGACCCCATCTAACTATAGTTATAACATGTTATAACTACCATAAACCCTGGTTATTGTGGTTAGAAACCAACTTAGCTAACTATGGGGCCCCACATTGCAACTGCAGGGCACCAACTGAATCGAAGAGGGGCCGCCTATCGGCTCCCAAACTGGCATTCAAGTAGCCACAGAGGCCACAGAATCAGTGGATAATCGACGAAGGGGAGTTGGATCATGATGTAAATCCAAGAAGAAAGTATCACCAATCTTCAGAGAACTGGGTGGTGTAAACCATCCCAAAAATTCGTGAATTATTGAATATTCTTGGCTTTACCACATTGCTAACATTTGAAAACGAGTACATCTTCCGAGATGTGGAGTGAGGTTCCTCAGGTGGCTATAGAAGGCACCTTTTTCGGCAGCCACTTGGCAGTTCACGGGATTAACTCTTGGTAAATACCATACAAGAGGTATCCCTATTACAAGAGGTATGATATAGGGATGACATACGGGGTCATTGAGTGTCAATGCGTTCATCAATATCAACATATTATATATATACAATTAAATGGAATAGTACACTTATGGCCATTGATTAGTTATAACTGGTTATTTCAATGGGATTATATATATATACATTCTATAAATGGGGTGACTTGTTAGTACTTATAACTGGTATAACTCGGGCCACAACTGTAGTAGAGATGAAGAATTGCTGGATTTCTCTAGGTTTCCACTGGGATCATCCAAGCTATGTAAACAGGAAGGGGCCCCAGTTCGTTCGCAAAGTTCACTAGGGTTTATAGGGGATAGTTAAGTTGGTTTATAACTACAATAGCTATGGTTTATGGTAGATATAACTATAATATACTATAGTCAGATGGGTTTATAGGCCCATATGCGAACCATGGTGCTGGTATATTTGCCTACAAAACTGGGTGATTTTGTTCGGGCAAGGGCAAATGTTGGAACATATTCCAGCACCATGGTTCGCATATGGGAGGGGATATGATTATACCCTATGAATCCAAAAACTGTCTGAGAAGGTACTTAACCCCCTAAATCATACCCCAGTCGTACTTCCTAAGAAGGTACTTGGATCCATAGGAATAGTATACTATAGTGAGATGGGTTTATAAGCCAACTTATAGATAGGGGGACTCCTGAAGACAGGTCCCCCAAATTATCTTCTATAGTCACGTCCATAGTCACATCAAACTTAATACCCAACTCGCCTCTAGTCAATAAGTTAAGTTAGTTTATAAGTTCAATCACTTGGGTTTATGGTAGTTACATCTACAGTTACTATGGTTTATAAACCAAATATAAACCAACTTACAACTGGGGGGGCACCACCTTGTAATATCCAACTAGTCCGTAGTCGTAAACCAACTTACCCAAAAAGGCCACCTTGTAATGAACATCTCAAAACACAAGCCAAACAAAAGTGCCAATCTTATATAGATACCTCTGCCAAACAAAACTTAATTTTGAGCTGGATATGTGGTGCATATTATATATATATATATTGTATATATGAAAAAAATAAATAAACAAATATATATATATAGCGAAGCTTGAAGTATCTAGATGAATCATAAGGATCCGCCAACCTGAAATACTTGGCCATTGGGATAGCTAGCCTTTTTCTCTTCCCAGCGTTTCAAGTTACGACGGCCATTGATGGCGTTATGATTTACCCGGATGATCAGTCCCGTTATGAGTGATTACAATGGCATTCAAATGGGATTTAAAGGTGAATTAATGGTTTAACATCCTTTAAATAGGTTATGAATTAAAATGGATTGGTTTAATAATGGGTTAACAATGGGGTTTAACATCCTTTAAATTGATTGGTTTAACAATGGGTCAACCATGGGATGATCATCGGCCGCTTTTTTTTGTCATCCTTACCCCCTCATTTTTGAAGTTTAAGTCCCAGATGTTCATGCTTAAATCAAACAAACCACAGTTTCGTAGTTTAGCCCCCCCGTTCTATTTCATAAAATCCATATGGCTATGAGTCAAAACCCTGGTACCCGGATGGTACCCTAAGTTGGTTTATGGATGTTTATTCCCCCAAAACATGGTAATACTATAGGTTTTGACCCATCCCCATATGTACAAATAGCAAATCACAGCATTCGTAGTTTAGCCCCCAATTCTGTTTTACCGAGAAGTAGCAAATTCCTCCTCTTCAACTGAACCATTAAACATAACCCTGTCCCATCTCACTATTCTAGTTGGTTGATAGGATTCCCTAATATGGGCAAACCCAATGGCCGAGTAGTATAACTCCTTGCAATAACCAATCAACAATCTTTCAGCCACTATATCCCCATACTGTGGATGGAAGAGATCCTGCACCAGTTGGTAATTATTGGAAACTATGAAGCGCTACAAATAAATACAAATAATGGGACTGTTAAACCATTTACCCATCTACCAACTGGTGCAGGACTTCTTCCATCCACAGTAAGTTCAATAGTTTCACCCTCAATGAAACCCCTATTGATGGTTGCACAGCAAGCCCCCTTGAGGCCGTTGCAGAGACGGCGATGAAAATCAGGACGATAAACAGCAGCACCAAACCACCAATCTGAGGCACAGCGCAGCAGGGTGAAGATATCTTGGAGTAAAAATACAAAAACTGTGGGAAACCCACTATAGATGGAGGTGCCAGGTGGGTCCCTCAAGATAGCTCAGTTGGGCCACATAAGTACAATTTCACTAGGGTTTATGGCATATGGTAGTTATAGCTAGTTAGATGGGGTTATAAAACAATTTATAACATGTGGGATTTTCAGGATCTTAATGGAGGTACGTTAGTACCATATTCTTGGCCATATTTTGTGGGAATATTCCCTGAAATTAAGCCCTCAAAAATAGGCCTTATAAATGGTCATTGAACGGAGGTGTCATGCATTTTTCCATGATGTATGGTAGTAATCAGTATCTGGCCTCTGGTAATGTGACAGTTTCCATGCTGACATGGTTGCCCCCCTTCATTTCCCATGATTTAGTGACCTCGCACTAGGATCAATCTGAATTATACAGATTGTACTCCCACTATCTCCCTTTATATTCTATGATACCACTAATGTTGATTAAACCCCCATGACTTTGTTAGTGACATCCAGCTTTTCAGAACCCACTGGATCAATTTTTCACCATTCATCCGCAGTTCCGAGAGTTAAACCCACCATTTTTTAGGGTGAAATTCGTCATCACAAGCGTTCAGTTGAGATATAAGTGGCTTTTCAGTATGATCTATCGTATATATATATATATAACATGATATAAAAATATAGTTAATGGGGGTTATCAACCAATTTACAACTGCGGGGGGGAAGTAGCTGAAATCTGTCATAACTACAAGTTGACGTTTGGGTTGATGCTAGTTATAAACTATAGTTAGGTGTGGTTATAAACCAACTTACCCGCTGGTTATTTGTTACATAGCCATGGTATAGATGGCCCATAGAAACATAGAAATAGATGGTTTACCTTTGAATAGCATGGTGAGTTTCCAAGGTGAGCTTAACATAGCCATGGAAAATGGCCCATTTATAGATGGTTTACCTATTGAACATGGTGATTTTCCAGAGAAAAATGTTGGTTTTCCATGGCTATGTAACAAATAACCAGATGGTAACTATCTTGGGGGCCCCAGATTGCAGGAACTGATCCGAACGTCGACCCCCGTTCGGGTTTACCGTTGGCCAAAGAAACTCCCAGCGCCGCCATGCGAAACCACTCCGGGTCGCTCCAACAGACGATCTCAGTGACACGATCAGACTGTCATGGTCAATATGGGGATGGTCGATATGGGGATGGGTCAAAACCCTGGTACCTAGTGAACCCCAAAATAGCTGGTAAATTGATGTTCATTCCCCTAAAAATGGTATTAATAGGTATTGATTCATACCCATATCATTATCATTATAGTTACAAGGTGGTGCCCCAGTTCGTTAGCTAAGTTGGTTTATAGCTCCCATTTCACTATGGTTTATGGCAGATATAACGGACTAGTTAATGTGGTTTATAAACCAACAAACATAACTGGGGGGCCTCACAATGTCCATTACAGTACATTACATGGTCAATTCAGAACATATCATTTTCATATCATGGTCAATGTCATTATCAGTGGATTTACCCATTGAAAATGGTGGATTTACCCATTGAAAATTGCATATTTATAGTGGATTTGCCCATTAAAAATGGTGATTTTCCATAGTTTTTTCTATGTTTACCAGAGGGTATTCGACTCAAAGACTATTGGTCAATATGTTAAATTACCAGAGGGTATATGGAATTGGCATAAGAATGAAAACGTATGGTGATAAAAATGGGATATAATTGGCATAAAAATGGGATATCATTATCATTATAGTTACGGAATATCCTTAAAATATCATAGGAATTATGGATGTTCATCCACCCAAAAATGGATAAACATGGTATATTTATAATAAATTATCTGGTTGGTGGTATACCTACCCCTCTGAAAAATGATGGAGTTCGTCAGTAGGGATGATGATGTTCCCAATATATGGAAAGTCATAAAATTCATGTTCCAAACCACCAACCAGATTATCATATATTATCATTGTAGTTATTTCAGTACTATAGTAATCCTATAACTATCCATGACATTATGATGATTCATTATGATACCATTATGATAACTATAAGATGGATTTGCTTGAGGAACCACCAAAAAAGAAACATAGTCATGACATAGTCCCTATAGACTCCCAAGTAGTGGATTTCCTTTGGAGAAAATAAACAATCATCTTCAGCAAACCCAAGTGATATCAAATGCCCAGATGCAAAGTGTTCAAAACCCCTGTTGGTTGATGATTATAGGGGATTAGTGTCATTGGATTATATGGATTTGGGATTATAGCAACTAATGGAGTATATGGATTGTACTATATACATATATTGACTATTATATATATACAAACATATGAATTACTATGGATTGTACCAATCAATATATTGGGGTGATCATCATCCACCACGGGAGCAGTGACCCTGATTGAGCAGATTTAGAGGGAATTTTGCCAATAAAATAGGATGTTTCACAGCCAAAAAGGGTGATATCAAGGAACCTGTGAATTGCGATTTCTTTCACAAGTTATACAAAAATGACATATACAAAGACAATATAGCTCAATAGGTTTATATAACTATATATATAATTATATATAATTATATATAATTATATATAATTATATATATATATATGTCTTTCATCCTACAACTATACAAGGACATATAAACCTATTGAAAGCTTGACGTGAACCTCCCTACACTTGTGGTTTGCAGCAGGAAAAACATCATGCCACTTTTCCTTCTGAGAGGAACTCTGTTGGCTACCCAAAACTGACACATTCAGTTCATTCGGTTTCTGGCTGGCTAAACCTCAAAGTCGAGTTGGCTCAACATGTTAACACCATTAATTCCACTGAATTCCCATGTGTCTCCATTCTGATATCCATCTCTTTCCATTTCATTCCCGTCTATTCCATGTGTTTTTCCATTTCTGGATGTTCAAAACATGGTTGTCCAATGGGTTTTCAGTATTTTTCCCTGGGTTTTCCATGTTTTTCCCACCGTTTTGGCTGCCACCCCACGCCGCTTACGTCAGCCGCGCGCCGTTCGCCGTTACGCCAAGGCACCCCTCGGTCGAGGTCCCAGACCCAGTCGTTGGCACCGCTGCGGACGCAGTCGAAGACCATGGAGGCGGTCAAGAGACAGAAAGGTGACAAATACCTGCAGTGATGGCCCAACTAACAGTTCTTTTAATGCCGGTTGGTGTACCTACCCCTCTGAAAAATATGAGTTCGTCAGTTGGGATGATGATGTTCCCAATATATGGAAAGTCATAAAATTCATGTTCCAAACCACCAACCAGAATGGGTTTATAGTGATTCATGACCTTGGAATGTTGAGGAAAATTGGGGATTTCGTGATTCTGCCAAAGGATTTGTTCGAGGGTGATCTCTCCATACAATTTGCCATGCAGTGCCGCTGATGGCAATTGCGATTTTTCCTCTCTTTGAGGTCGATGATCCTCTGATCTCCCAAGTCTTCTCACCATTCAACAACTTCAATGCCCACTTCTCCTTGACGATCAAAGCGCTCTTAGGCTCCGACATGGGCGCAAACCATCCAAAATTCTCTTGAAACCAGAAATTCGTAGGTAGTAGGTAGTAGGTAGTAGGTAGTAGGTAGTAGGTAGTAGGTAGTAGGTAGTAGGTAGTAGGTAGTAGTTAGTAGTTAGTAGTTAGTAGTTAGTAGTTAGTAGTTAGTAGTTAGTAGTTAGTAGTTAGTAGTTAGTAGTTAGTAGTTAGTAGTAGTAGTAGTAGTAGTAGTAGTAGTAGTAGTAGTAGTAGGTAGTAGGTAGTAGGTAGTAGTAGTAGTAGGTAGTAGGTAGTAGGTAGTAGTAGTAGTAGTTAGTAGTAGCAGCAGCATAGCAGCAGCAGCAGCAGCAGCAGTAGTAGTAGTAGTAGCAGTAGTAGTAGCAGTAGTAGTAGTAGTAGATAGTAGTAGGTAGTAGTAGGTAGTTAGTAGTAGGTAGTTAGTAGTAGGTAGTTAGTAGTAGGTAGTTAGTAGTAGGTAGTTAGTAGTAGGTAGTTAGTAGTAGGTAGTAGGTAGTAGGTAGTAGGTAGTAGGTAGTAGGTAGTAGGTAGTAGGTAGTAGGTAGTAGGTAGTAGGTAGTAGGTAGTAGGTAGTAGGTAGTAGGTAGTAGGTAGTAGGTAGTAGGTAGTAGGTAGTAGGTAGTAGGTAGTAGGTAGTAGGTAGTAGGTAGTAGGTAGTAGGTAGTAGGTAGGGTAGTAGGTAGTAGGTAGTAGGTGGTAGGTAGTAGGTGGTAGGTGGTAGGTGGTAGGTGGTAGGTGGTAGGTGGTAGGTGGTAGGTGGTAGGTGGTAGGTGGTAGCTAGTAGCTAGTAGCTAGTAGCTAGTAGCTAGTAGCTAGTAGCTAGTAGCTAGTAGCTAGTAGCTAGTAGCTAGTAGCTGGGAGTTGGGAGTTGGGAGTTGGGAGTTGGGAGTTGGGAGTTGGGAGTTGGTAGTTGGTAGTTGGTAGTTGGTAGTTGGTAGTTGGTAGTACGTAGTACGTAGTACGTAGTACGTAGTAAGGAGTAAGGAGTAAGTAGTAAGCAGTAAGCAGTAAGCAGTAAGCAGTAAGCAGTAAGCAGTAAGCAGTAAGCAGTAAGCAGTAAGCAGTAAGCAGTAAGCAGTAAGCAGTAAGTAGTAAGTAGTAAGTAGTAAGTAGTAAGTAGTAAGTAGTACGTAGTACGTAGTACGTAGTACGTAGTAAGTAGTAAGTAGTAAGTAGTAAGTAGTAAGTAGTAAGTAGTAAGTAGTAAGTAGTAAGTAGTAAGTAGTAAGTAGTAAGTAGTACGTAGTAAGTAGTAAGTAGTAAGTAGTAAGTAGTAAGTAGTACGTAGTAAGTAGAAGGAAGTAAGTAGTAAGTAGTAGGTAGTAAGTAGTAAGTAGTAAGTAGTAAGTAGTAAGTAGTAAGTAGTAAGTAGTTAGTAGTAAGTAGTAAGAAGTAAGTAGTTAGTAGTTAGTAGTTAGTAGTTAGTAGTTAGTAGTTAGTAGGTAGTAGGTAGTAGCTAGTAGCTAGTAGCTAGTAGCTAGTAGCTAGTAGCTAGTAGCTAGTAGCTAGTAGCTAGTAGTTAGTAGTTAGTAGTTAGTAGTTAGTAGTTAGTAGTTAGTAGCTAGTAGCTAGTAGCTAGTAGCTAGTAGCTAGTAGCTAGTAGCTAGTAGTTAGTAGTTAGTAGTTAGTAGTTAGTAGTTAGTAGTTAGTAGTTAGTAGTCAGTAGTCAGTAGTTAGTAGTTAGTAGTTAGTAGTTAGTAGTTAGTAGTTAGTAGTTGTAGTAGTTGTAGTAGTTGTAGTAGTAGTAGTAGCAGTAGTAGCAGTAGTAGCAGTAGCAGTAGTAGTAGTACTAGTACTAGTACTAGTACTAGTACTAGTAGTAGTAGTAGTAGTAGTAGTAGTAGTAGTAGTAGTAGTAGTAGTAGTAGTGGTAGTAGTAGTAGTAGCAGCAGCAGCAGTAGTAGTAGTGGTAGAGGATTTCATTGGCAAATTGCGAATTCATAGTTCATTTTAGAACTGACTTATCTGATGTACCTGCAGAATGTTGGGGGAAAACGGAGCATTCAGAAAAAAGGTGACCCAACTAGCGAAAATGGTGATTTTGCTATGGATTTCTGACATGTCTAGTAAATTTATCAGACTGTTGGGATTGAACATTGGGAATGTTAGGGGTATAAAGGGCAAGCATGTTGTTGGTTTTTCTATAGGATTCTCATAGAATGCAATCATATGATAGCATATCATGCAGATTTTTGGGAAACATGAAGACTTCTTCAGCAAAGATGGTGAATTATAAAACTCAGATCTGATTTATCTGATTTACCAGCATATGTTTGGGGAAACCATCCAAGATGGTGGAAAAGTATGGAACAGTTGCAGTTAACCGAAAAAAAATAAGGAGGAACATGAGGATTTAACCAATAGATATGGGAATTGAATTATCAGATTTGGGGCAAGCAGAGGGATTGGACTAGCAACAATGAGGATTTTATGGATCTGTCTATAACATATATAATGGTTGATTTATCAGATTTGGGGGGGATTGACCATTGGGGATTTTCGGGCTATAAAGCCAAGGGATGGCATATGGGTAATTAGATATAGATGCCCTGCTACAAAAAGAATATTCCGACATAAAAATGGAGGACATACTGTGCAAACAAACAAATTAAAACAGGGATGACCGACCCTCTGGTAATCAAACATGGCGCGCTGTTTTTAATCCCTCATGTCAAGTTCTGTTTTTCCCATTAAACCACATTAAAGCCACATTTTCACAGGATTTTCACAGTTATGGCCCTTTACCAGTTATAAGTACTAACAAGTCATCCCATTTATAGAATGTATAATCCCATAGAAATACCCACTTTAATAACTAATAGCCATGGCCATTTCACTGCAATTGCCATGCTTGACACCAAGGAGTTCACTGATGGTTTTTAGGTTGAACGGTTGAACGGTGGTGGACTCCTGGGGATAGCCCGCCTTCGGATAACCTAGTGAAGTTGGTGCCCCATACTTAGATCAGCTGGTTTTTACTGGTTGGTGGTGCAATAACCATCTTGAAAAATGAGTTCGTCAATGGGAAGGATGACATCCCATATATTATAGAAAATAAAATTAATGTTTGAAGCCACCAACCAGTATAACTATAGGCTATAGGTGGATTCTATGGTTTCTGGTAGATATATCTGGGTAAACCAAATCATATTTCACCTGAATCTTGCGGCCATAAAAGGAGATGATTTCCCTTACTAACCACCATTCCCAGTGAGGGAAAACAGTGAGGTCGTTATGATATACCCATTATGATATACCCAGATATATCGAACTAGTTGCTGGATGTCAATTGGCTTTATAAACCAACAAACATAACGAGGCACCTCCTAACCATGGGATAGCAAAAAAACAAAAGAACTGAGTACTGACCATGGGTTTTGCAACAAAGAACACATTTACATACATACTATGTATGTGCATTTTTTTGCATTTATGAAACTACAGTCACAAACAGGCGGCTTTCTCACTTCAACCTGCAACCTGCCAGGCCTACCAAAGGCTACGGAGGCCGAGACGCAGCATGAACGCTCCCGAGACCATCAGCCCGATGCGTAAGCAGCGCTTCTTGTCGCGCTGGCGGAAGTAGACGAAGAGCACACAGCTAAGGTACCTGGGACCATGATGGACTGCGGTTGAACCCATGGATAGCGTTTTCTGGGAATTTCGCGAAAGAAAATGTTGGTTTTCAATGGGAGCACAATGGAATTCAATATAGTGGAAAGTATAGTGGAAATTTGGATTGATATGCCTACGGCTGATAACCGATGTTTACAGGTTACACAGCCTGGAACAGCCACCAATAGTGCACACTTGTTTTGCTTGAGACATAATGGTAAGTTGAATATACATGACTACATGCTGCCTATTTACCGGGGAGTATACGGAGTAATAACTTTAATACCCTGTAAAAACACCCCCCGTTTCCCGTGGCTGCTTGGCAGCGAAGGGAAAATGGAGCCTGTAGCCGGTCGCCGCCGCAAGACCCAAGTGTCGCTATTGGTGGCTGTTCCAGGCCGTGTAACCTGTAAACATAGGTTATCAGCCGTAGGACATCCCGCTCACCTGGATGCGGAATCTTCTCATGGTGGAATTCTTGAAATTCTTGACCACCATCAGCACTTCTTCACGTAGGTGAGGGAAACATCCTTGCAGATGGCGGACAAGTGCTTTGAAAGTCCATCGAAAGATCTGACCGTCGGATTTCTGGCGATGGTCGACTGTGGAAAAGGCGGTGTCCTCGCAAGTAGTCTGACATCGAATGCGAGATCGCACTGAGTCTGCCATGATCCACTCTGCGATCTGGGACCCCTGCCATATTGCCAGGTTCAATCCAGACGAGATCTTGGGCGGAAGTGAACTTGGAAGATGTTTCGCTGGGATTTTTACTGGCATGATGGAAATTATGCCATTATGAATGGACAAGGGAGATAAAGGGACTCTTAAGTAGCAGAACTTCCGGTTTAAATGTGTTTGAATCAGATTAGAATGATTAGAATGGAATTGCAATGGATTTAATCATAGGGGTATACAAAGATGTATATAAAATGGACCTCAGTCACAGTTTCTTGCACAATGCTCACCGTTTGGATTCATCCGTTCAGACAGCCGTTCCGTGCCGTGGAAAATGTGTTGCAAATTAGGGGGGTAGGCAATCAAGAAAGAGGAATGAATCCTAATCATTCTATTGTTTTAATCAAAAAAACAAACAACAATACACATACATACATGAATATATCTATAATTCTATAACAATACTGATAGGTGATGGATTTTGGTGAATCTATGTGGAACCATAAGCTGCACGGTTGAGACATGCAAGGGTTCCCAGAAATCAGGATGGTACCAGGTGGTGCCGCAATCTGTTAGCTAAGTTGGTGTAGTTTAGGGCAACTACATCTGCAGTGAATGGGGGTTGACAAACCAACTTAGACAGTAAAATCATCAAACATTTGGGGTCCCCTGGGCCTCAATTTTTTGCCCATAGCAATATGATGATTACTGTTGATTGTATAAATAACATTAAATAACCATATGCGACTTAAATTACCAACCTGCCACAGAATTCTCATAAACATCTCATAAGAATCACATCAAGTCCCTGTGAACAGCACACGATTCCGCAAATGTACCCTAAAAGGCCTAAAAGCCCTAAAAGCACCATAAAGTCCTATAAATGTCCATAGAATATCAGAAAATCACATGAAATCCTGTAAAATGCCATAACAATCCATAACACAAAACTACCCTTAAATTCCTTGGAAACCAATCCCATCAAAGTTCCCAAACTTTTTCTTGGGCTTGGTGAAAAGAAACCCTCGAACTGAGGGTCCCTGCAGGGCCAGGGGAGCCGCAAAGATCAAATACCAGCGACCTTCAGAACCAATGGGCCTCGGCTTGGAGGATTGGAGTTTTTTGGAATGTCGGATGGGGTCTTTATGCTTTATTTTGAGAGTATAGTCGTGTTCTGTTGTGTTTGTTATTTTATGCTATTTTTGAAGATATTTTATGGCAATTTACATGCATTTACTTTGGGATTGCACATGGATTTACCCTCCTGATTTTGGTTTCTTAACCAGTTATGATCCGCAGCCTGATCCGTAGGAAGTGGCGAGCCATGAAGGCTGAGTAGGTTATGTCCCTGGTTTTGTAAGCGGTGAAAAACTGCCAGGGCGACTACAAGGTGGTGCCCCCAAGATAGCTAAGTTAGTTTATAACTCTAATAATTAGGACTTATGGTAGATATATCTATAGTTAATGGGATTATAAACCAACTTATACCTTGGGGGGCACCACCTTGTAGGGTGTGTTTGTAGGTGATGTCCCACTGTAAACATGCTTTTGTCGTGGTATGTCTTTTGATCCACTTCTAACTAGGGTGAACAAACCTACATACCTACGATTCGTTTCTAGTTCGCCACTAGTTAAACATCCCCGTTTACTTCATCAAAAACCATTGAGCATAGATAAATCAACGGTTCATGTTCATCCACTTGGTTGTTAAATCCCAAGTAGTGGAATAGGATGGAGTAGGAGTGGCATATTGTTTTGGGCCTTGCGGAAGACATACCATCCTACAACCCCATGAAAATATGTATATCTAGTTTATGCCTGCGGACCGAAAACCGTGCTCGTAAAACGCACGTTTTTGGGGTGGGGTGGGGGGGGGGGGCATGTCAACGTTCCTTGTACTTCGTACATTATAGTGTGCTACGCTGCTGAGATCTTTGGGATCGTTGCTACGTTACTGGTTACTACGCTGCTACTACGCTGCCGAGATCTCTGGGATCGTTGCTACGTTACGTGTTACTACGCTGCTGAGATCTTTGGGATCGTTGCTACGTTACTTGTTACTAAGAAAAACAAAAAACGCGCCTCAATTTTTCCAGGTTTTCAAATCATCAAATCAGCACGGCACTTTGGTAAAATCACCATTTTTGGACACAATGTGCACGCCGATGAGCACGGTTTCTGGTCCTGCGGGTAGTTTATGTAGATATAAAAACTATAATTAAAACATAGTATATCCAGTTTAATATTTATCTATGCATTCTATAGTTGATAGTTCATATCAAGAATGAGTTACAGTACTAGGGTCAAAAAAACAAAAAGGTGGTGCTCCATACTTAGTCAAGTTGGTAAACATAATCAAACATTGCTGAATTCTATGGTTTATAGGTGATCTATCTATACTTATAAGGTGGGTTATAAACCAACAAACATCACTGTTCAATAGCTTTTTGTATGTTTACCAGAGGGTAGCCAACTTGGGAGCCCCACATCGTAGAACACCTATGATTTGACCATGACTTACTGGTGCTTAGTAGGGAATGGATAGGAATGGGGGAATGGGATGATTATTGATAGTGATTATGGATCATTCCCTCATTCCCTGCTAAGCACCAGTAAGTTCCACCATGAAATTGAGAATCCTTATGTTGGCCAGTAGAATTGCAGAGTAATGCTGGTATCACCATCCCCCCATGTGAGTACATAACCGAACTTTTGAGAATCGTTGGTGACATATCCCGTTTGTTTCCCATATGATCAAAAAGTAATATATATATATATATATGATGAAAGTATAATTTCTGGGTTACATATACATACCTAGAAAACCATAAAGACACAATTTTCTGTCCGTACGGGTTTGGACATTTTTTTTTGTCCATTACGTGTTTTTTCCAAATACGGCCATGTCCGGCTGCAAACCCTCTACTTACAGGTTAATTTAGTTAATAGTTTTCCTGAACTCTTGGATTTGTCGGACTGGTTCCGACAGTATGAGTGTCTCCTCTAGAGACAGTATTTGGGGCAGTATGTTGACATTTGCTTACTGTTTTTTTTCAACATGATGTTGAAAAAATACTGGTATTTTATGGGTACATCCAAATTTGGTGGGAGATATGGCAATATTTGTGGCCAGATTTGGGTGCCCGATCACGACTCCCAATTTGCTCCACTTTGGACTGAAATTCCTCTTTTGGAAACTGTCGGAGGATGTCCGAACACGGTGTTGTCAAAGGACTTGAACAACCCTTCACAATCAAAAACCAAAATACGCAATTGAACAAAAAAAATGTCCGTTACGGGTAAAACCCATAATGCCGGAAATCGCATTTGGCCTGGCTCCACAAGCTGTACGGTATGGAGTCGATGCTGCATCTGTGTAGCAGACAGCACGGTCTGAGATGTCGGCATGGCCTGGCAATGGTTTCCATGGTGGCACCTGGATGATGAAGTCTGGCAAAGATGGGCAGCCCCCTCGAAGCATGGGTCGCAGAGGGCGAAAACCCTCAGCTATCTTCTGTGCCACTGTACATTGTAACATCAGTGCCGGCAATGTATCGTTGCGGCTGTATAGAGCCACCGATTTGTTGATGGCTGACCTGTGATGTCCTTGCAATTGCCTCTGTTCCAAACGAAGCTGAAGCTGCTGAGCCCAACACCGTGGTCTTGCATGAGTGGGTACCTAGTAGATGGAAGTCCTCAGGCTTGGCATCCGTAGCCATTTTGGCTCAAGCCTTTTGGCTCAAGCCTTGACAAAAAAAATGTCCATACGGTTTTCCAGGTACATATACCATGATAGTTAGGACATCTCTCAATGATTACCCTCTGGTAAACTAACAGATCTATGGGAAATCACCATTTTAATGGGAAAACTCATTATAAATGGCCATTTTCCATAGCTTTTTCTATGTTTTCCAGGCCGGGTAATGGTGATGAGATCCATCAGACCATGGCACGAATCTCTCCAAGAGACGCCACGCAGGAAGGTCTCAGAGATTCGGCGCTACTCACCAGCAGCAGCCCGAAGTTTAAGGCTTCCTCTGCAAGGTGCCCCGTGCCCAGCCGTGACCCGTGGGTACGTTGGTGGTCAGAAGCACAGGGCACGTTGATCCAGAATAGTATAGGTAGAAGTATCCAGAATATATACCGACCCTCTGGTAATCAAACATGGCGTGCTGTTGTTAATCCCTCATGTCAAGTTTTGTGTTTCCCATTAAAGTACATTAAAGCCACATTTCTACACGATTTTCACAGTTATGGCCCGAGTTATACCAGTTATAAGTACTAAGAAGTCACCCCATTTATAGAATGTATATAATCCCATAGAAATCCCACTTATAACTAATAAATGGCCATAACTGCAGAAACCCCAGTTGACCAAGTTATCAACTTTGCTTTAGTGGCACCACAATGGAGGAAACCTTGATCATCCTGAAGAATGCTAAACCAACTTTTTGCTGTGGGATGGACAAGCCATCCTGCTTGTCAATTGGGATTCCGATAAGGTATCTGTACCTATGAAACACTCAAATAATGGGACTATAGTAGGATAAATCATCTACCAACTGGCGTAGGATTACTTCCGCCCACAATATGAAGAAAACCCGGACCGGCAAAGCTGTTTCATCATTGATGATGGCACAAAACATAGGACATAGGGATAGGGAACTTCCATAAAGTACATGCTACTTATTGTTCTATAAGTAAGTACCATCTGGTAATTTAACATAGCTATGGAAAATCACCATTTTTAATGGGTAAATCCACTATAAATGGCCATTTTCAATAGCTTTTTGTATGTTTACCAGAGGGTACTACTTGTGGATACCTATGGAACTTATAGCTGCAGTTTCATGGGAAGAAATGCTCCCGGGGCTCCACCTCCATCGGATTCATGCTGTGAGCAGAAGATCTTCAGTTCTTTTCTGGATCATTTCGTAAAGAAAAACATGGATTGTCCATGTGGTATTGTAAAAGTTGGAGAATAAATATAATAGTATCAGTATATATATATTGTATATAATAATATATGCATTAAGATGCCCACATCACTTCAGCAAGGACACCCCAACTTATGTTCGTTGGCTTAGTTACACACATCTACTATCGATAAATATCCATGAACTTGCCGGCAAATAACATAGGCAAATTAAGCAACAAAAACCTATCAAACTTGGGGGTTGCATATCACAAGTTGGATGGTGGCATATGACTTGGAGGATCATTCCACTTGGAAGCTAGTCAATAACCCTAGCTAGTAAATCCCCGGTTCGCGATATATGGGTCACTATGGCTACTAACCAGTTACATCTGGTAGGAGGATCCTCCGAGTAGTACCTTGTGCTGAGTTACCCTCTGGTTATTTAACATAGCCATGGAAAATCCCCTAATAAATGGAGGTTTTAATGGGAAAATCATCATAAATGGTGATTTTCCATGGCTATGTTAAATAACCAGAGGGTAATAGTTATGTTGATCCCACTACATCACAAATTCCGTTGCTTTTTCGCCCCATGGCCCGAATTCCGTTGCTAACAAGTCCATCATCCAGTGATTGACCCATTGCATTCTCACGTGGAAAAATCCACATTTGATAGTTAACTCTTCCATTTCTGTTGGTTAAATCTGCTTTTTGATGGTCAAATCAATCAAACCAACTCTAAATCGTCATAGTTTCCCCATATTGTTTGATGCTATCATTTGTTGTGGGTGATCATATCCTCATTTTATAATAATATAATATCATCAGTTCGGTAACCTCTTCCAGGCCCACAACCCCGGACCCGACCTTAAACCTCTCGGGCCAACTATGGTAGCCAATATTGGCCAAGAGGAAAAATATCTGGCGATGGCCAAGGGGCTGAAGGGTGGCCGGAATTCCAGTATTTTCAAGGAATGTAATGTGGGAAACAACCATGTGGGGGATGGTTTACAGAACCCATTTATGGTGATTGTGGGGCTGCAGAACTGCCCCTGTGCTGAAAAGGCCAAACACATGATGAGATTTGCAGAGGATTTAATGACACTTAAAGGCACATAGTGGGGATATACATTATTATTATTACTAGTGTTATTATTAGTATCATTATTATAACAATAAAACACATATTCCTATCATGGAAATTTCATGGAAAGTAAATGGGACATGTTGTTGGAATATAAGGACATTTTCCAAGCGACACTATCTAAATCAGATCCAACAATTTATGTGCTGTTGATTCGATGAATGCTAGATGTTGATGGGATTAAAAGGATGTCATGGGGATATACCAACAATAAACATATCTTGCGGATAATACATGGGATATGGATAATTATGGATAAAGTAACATATTCTTCTGGTGTATAATTACAAACAGTTGCATATTACCTACAGTGTCAAGTACCACAAATAAACAGTTGCATATTACTACCTACGTTTAGCTGTTGGAGTTATAACATGCTATAACTGTTGTCTGCAGTTGAACGTGTTTATAAACCAACTTGCAACCGGCGCACGTATTTGACTTTCATGCTTGCATCAAGTGTTTAGACCCGCAAAGCAGGGATAACGACCAGCGACTGGGTAAGTCCCATGGTGGTTCGGGGTTTCACAACATTTCGAAAACAAATATATATATATATGTGAATTGGGGATCATCATCCTATTAGGAAAAAACATAACATACCCTTACATACATATATATATATATATTCTAACTTTGGTGTCTCCAAATTCTAACTGTCGCACTCAGGAATTCATGTTGTGGTCAATCCTGTTTCTTAGCATGTCTCGATAACAAAAAATACACAAACCTAAAATGAACCCCCCATCTAACTATAGTTATAACTACCATAAACCCTATTTATTGTAGTTATAAAGCAACTTAGCTATCTTGGGGGCTCCACATTGTAGGATTGTTAACCATACATCCACCACCATCCACAGGTAATTATCCAATTGGGCCAGAGTTCTTGTTGTGATTTGTTTCTCGCTCTTAAGTCGTTGTGGTCGCAGTTACTGTACAAAAACGACAGTATATCCCTGCACGTTTTGCCTGGTTGGCGGGGATATCCGTTATTTTGCCTGGTTGCCTGCCAGGTTGTGCTCTTTGCCTGGTTAACTTTAAAAAAAACGGCAACATTACCTGGATATCAATCTTTGGCTTGGATTTGTTGGTATTCGCAAAAAGGATCTAAGCCAGGTGGTTTCTCCATGATAATCCTATGAATCATCTCCATTGATCTCCCAAAAATGTGGGGCCAGATATAAGCTGGTTTATAATATCTTATAACCCCATCTAACTATAGTTATAAGTTATATCTATACCATATAAACCCCTTGTTATTGTAGTTATTGAATGTTTCTTGGCTATCGTAAAACGGGCGGCCCGTTTGAAAAAATCCCTAAGATTTCCGCAGTTCCCTAAGATCGCTAAAGCTGCTCCGCCTGAAGATTGTTGAAGATGATGTTCACCACAGGTTGCAAATCAGCCTCGCTCCAAGCGGCTCGGCTGGGGGGAAAAAAAAACACAACCTTCAGCTGAGTTCTTCAAGAAAAGGGGTACCCTCTGGTAAACTTACAAAAAAACTGGGATTTTATGGTGATTTAATGGGATTTTATGGTGGTTTACTGGGATCTAATGGGATTTACCTCTGGTAAATTAATATGTTGCTATGGAAAATCACCATTTTCAATGGGTAATTCCACTATAAATGGGCCATGTTCAATAGCTATGTTAAATTACCAGAGGGTACATGAAATTGCAATCATGTTTTCTGTGTGTAAAAAAATCCTGGTTGAGTCACCATTGCCAACATCTAGAAACATATTATTCATTCCTGTTTACAATTAATTGTTTACCAGAAAACCCCTATGTGGGGAGAAAACCCATATGGCTTTGTCCAGCACAAGGATGGCCGAGGATGCGTTAACTGATTAGTTGTGATGGTATACCCCGTATAATCAATGCTTCGAATGGCTTTGTGTGTTTTCTGTGTTTGTTTTTAGTGTAAAATCTTATATATCTAGTAAATGACCATCCAAAAAGTCGTTGGATCACTTTTTTGGAGCATCATCCCACGAGTCGTAACTGATTAAGAAGATATGTAAAGACATGATCGATTTGTAATGAAACTCACATTGAAACTTGGACGTGCTATACATCTGTACTTATTCAGATCCGTGGAATGATCCTTGGACGAACAGCATCTTTCATGGGCCACCCACTCCGTGTCCTTCGATTACCCCATGTCCTTTGATCACTCGATCCATCTTGTTTGTTAATATGAACCGATGAATGTCTTACATATCAAATCTTGACCAAACCCCAATCTGTACTCATGGCCAATCCTGCCTTCAAAAGACAAATTTTGAGCTGCTCTGTACATACTCCCTTTGATAGGAACAAAAACTAGGATAACTAGACATCGGAGGTTGACCCAGTGAAGTATTAACACATACCCACCCCTTTTTTGTCCACCCCACATCTTGCATCATCTTCCCGTGCCAGGCAGCTCCCTGAGTAATGCGTCGCATCGGAGAGTGATAGACGCATTTGAAGTGCTGCAACGCTCGACGCGTATACTTCCACACCTGGCGTGCAGTATCATGCGGAGGGTGAGAGTAGACTTGGCCTACGCCAGGGATATATGAAGCACATCCAGATGGAGGTAATCAGCAAGATCATGTGGAGAAATAGTGTAAAAACTATAGATAGCATACACAGATGAGATAATACAACTATGCACATCAATTATATATATAATGTATATATATATGTGTATATATATATATGTGTATATGTATCTATATGTATATATATATAATTTATTAATTATGTATATAATATATCTATATATATATATATATATATACATGAATTTGTCTTCGTCTGCGGGTGGAAAAGTGATACCCGCACAGCGGCCACAACGTATATATTACAATACACATGATCATATTATATCATCCTGATTACTGTTACAAGCACATGGGGTGAAAGGCACTCAAGAGCACACCGGATACTAACGGTTGATTCTAGGACACCTAAACTTTCTGGAGCTCCTTTGCAAAAAGTTCCCTATGCATGCCCATGCACGGGCAAGGCTGGTATCATTGGGTGAAAAAATGGAACTAACTATGGTAATCTATTTGTTGCATTTGTTGCAACAACCTGCAAGAAGACTGGTAGGCTTTTTCATGTTGAGTTCATCGCAATTCTCTACAAATTCTTTACAAAGAGGGATCACAAGAATCCGTTAAAACAGCTTGTTTTCAGGTGTCACCCAACAGCAAAATGCGGTGCCTCCCTCAGTTATAAGTTGGTGTATATACATGTACAAACCATATCAACTATAGATATACCTACTATAATTCCTAGTCAACCCAGTTATAAACCAACATAGCTATCCTAAATCAGCTATAAAACCCATTAAATCACTATTGTTCCTGGCTAAATCACTATGTTCCTATGGTTTCCTCATGGTTTCCCATGGTTTTCCCGTGGTTTTCCTATGGTTTCGTAAACGTTAACGAGGTAGATGTCACTGCCCTGGCCGCACCTTGTCGTGATACAACGACATATCCACCTCTGGATCAACGTCAATAAATGGTGAATAACTTTATTAGGATTTTATTAGGATTTGATCTATATAACTAGGCTAGCCACAACAAAGGCATTGTTTATCATCTAATATCCCAATAAAGTAGCTTAGGCATGCTTAGGCTAGATAACCCTGGTATAACATGGTATAACCATCAACTAGGGATATTAACTGATCTAACTATGGCATACCACCAGCGATAACATCGGTCGGTTACAGCGATAACATCGGTCGGTTATCGCCAACAACGGGATCCTCCAGGTCGATGTGCTGAATGACAGTGTGCTCCGAAAAAAACTAAGGCATTAAAACATAACAGTTATATATAAATGGAACTATATCTTCAAAATCCTATAACTTAGGTTATTATTATAATATAATATAAATATAATATATATATATATATTGTATCACTATAAGCCCATAGAAATTAGTTGGGCCATTTTTGCTGTATCTTTCAACTTTCGACGGCAAATGTGAGCAATGCGAGCAAAATCACGTAGTGATTTTGCGGTATCACGAGTGCATAAGATATAAACCACTATTGGCTGCCAATAGTGCCTGGAAGTGAAACAGCTACTGCCTGTGACGCACTGGAGTCTACTAGACTTTTTTGGCCCAACTAACAATTCTAAACGGACATGACGGACATGTTTAACTCCTATGAATGAGGCTACATTTAAAAATATCACTAACTATATTAAATCGTTATAAGCCCATAAACAATAGCTATTGGTGGAACCAACGAACTCGATCCATCTGGTTGGTGGTTGAGCCTACCCCTCTGGTTATTTAAGGTAGCGAACTGGAAAATCACCATGCTTTTAATAGGTAAACCATCTATTTCTATGGTTTGTATGGGTTCATAGTGATATATGACCTTACTGGTTGGTGGTTGAGCCAACCCCTCTGAAAAATATGAGTAAGTCAGTTGGGATTATAAAATCCCCAACTGAATGGAAAGTCATAAAATTCCATGGTTCCAAACCACCAACCAGACATCATCCGATTTTAGGATGATTCTCTCGAATCAAGAAATAGTCTTTGGTGAACTCATGCTGACGTTGAGAACTTGTGAAAACACCACATGAATTGTTGGTAATAATTGCCTCCATCTTTGGTCTAATGATGTCTAATGTCTCCATTAGGGTGTCTAAAAATTGGATATACCATACACCCTCAAATATCAAAATGGCAATTCGTCGGGAAACCATGACTGGATAACTAGGGCTCATATACTGTACAACTGGGGCTTTGGACGTTTTTTTTCGCCCTGTTTGATGGTTTAATCCTCATGTCTGCTGGTAACATCCAATGTTTGTTGGTAACATCATGGTGTTGGATAGATAAATCATATGTGTTATCATGTGTTCATGGATAAATCACCAGATGTTCAGGAAAATAACACATGTTTGATGGTAAAATCCCCATGTTGATGCCAAATTCCTTACATGTGTCATGCTCAAATCCCCATTTTTGGTGGTAAACACCATCCATCCATCTTGGTCCAGTTTCCCTCAACGCCAAGTCACATATTCGGCAGAGACAAGCTGTCGCCGCGCCACATAGCGCTTGAGGCAGCAGTGGAAAAGACCAAAGCACAGCTTTGGTGGAGCTACGCCTGCGGATTCAAAAAATCTGTTCATGGTACAGGATGGGGCCACAGTTTGTTAGCGTTCAGTTGGTGCAAATAACTATGATACTAATAATAATTGTAGTTAGATGGGATTATAATAATTATGATACTAATAATTTCAACTAATAATGATCATAATAATGTATAATAACTATGTTATAACAATAGTTTATGATACTAATAGTTGTATTTAGATGGGATTATAAACCAACTTCTGGGGGGCAGCATCCTGCATATACCATGAACAAATGGTGATTTTACCATATGGTTCTTTCTGGAATGGGGTATCCCCAAAATCCATGGCTTTCTCATCATCTTTTACAATCTGGAAATAGCCAAGTTGGGGATATGTGTCATGGTCAAAACGATATATGTCAATGTGGTCTGCTCGTACATCTCTCATATTGGAAGCCTCAAAAATGGTACCTAAATCCCTACGAACGGATTGATGACCATCCCCTAATATGCGCAACTTGCCGAAGTGTTGACGATGGCACATATATAATTATCGACTTAACGCACCACGGAATTGAGTCATGGCAGGGCTTAAGCTAGGCATACCACTCACAGCATCACAGAAAAACGCAAAGTCAGTACCTCGCGACTGGCACCGCTGCTACGTGTGATGTCTACGACGCCGACACCGGCGACAACTGTAAACATCTAGCCCAAATGGATGACTTAACCAACCACAACAGAGGTGTAACCAGCCAAAATTGGTGATGTACTTTACAAGACATTTGAAGCTAAGGGTACCAGCTCAAATGGTGGTAAGAAGCCATCATTGATTGAGATTAAGCCAGCCCAAGTCAGAATGTTACTATCTTTCCCAACAAAATGGGAATTTCAACCTTCTGGTAAACATACAAAAAGCTATTGAACAATGCCATTTAGTTCGTTTTCCAGTTTGCAACATGTTTCAACCAACAACAGGGACTCCAGGATCAAACATGGTGTGGTGAACCAGCAAAACTAGCAATCCAATGTGGTTACCCTCTGGTAAACTAACATGTTGCTATGGAAAATCACAATCTTTTTGTAGGTAAATCAACTATTATTTCTATGGGCCATATTCAATAGCTATGTAACAAATTACCAGAGGGTATGTGGTTATGTGACCTAAGAAGTACTGGATCTGAAGCAACAATGGGACCAATACAGGGTAAATGTGTGTGTGTCTCTTCCATATCAATAAACTGGGATTTTCATGATCCTGGCCCCTTTGAAACTGCAAATACCTGCCACGCCGAGGATGTTGTAGATGATATCATTCCGGATTTCAATGTGTTACTCAATCTATATCTGTACAGATACAATGTCTAGATTGTCTTTCTTATATCCCGTTATATTCCAGTAAATTCCATCATATCACCATTACGTCCCATATATCCATACTCTTACCTATCCAAAGGAATGTATATCCCGAAAATATTCGTAGAAGTTCGGGTATATTCTAATACGACACCATTTGTATCCACTAGAAATCCATAGTCTATTCCTATCCAGAGATTAATAAACTCGAATTGTCTTATAAGTCTTATCAACTGGTTCATATCCTCTAGACTCTATACAGATCCTATCACCTTTACCGATGTGGTAAAGCCACAGTACCATCCCAGTAACGAACCCTTCGGGGACGTGTTTCAATCATCCCAAATAGGTTGTTCATACCTGGGGGTGCAGTTCCACTTGTAAGTGCAAAAAAATAACCATAATGTATCATAATGTATCATAATATCCACTTGAAACAAATCCCTATGGTTATACTTGTGGATCCCTTAGGGATATATCTTGATATAAGTTAAACATAGATACTGTGCATGATATGTCCCCAACTTATGGCTACTACCATGGTGATATCATAGGCACCACAATCCCTGCGACACATTCGCAGCGCCTTTGGCAGGGTCCAAGGCCACTCGAGCCTTCCACGATAAGAAGGGGAAGAAAAAGCCAAACCTTGCGGAAGGCAGAATTCTTCGCAAAATGCTGCTTGTTTAAAAAAAATACTTTACTTCGTGTATCCCCACCATGACATGTCAGGACATGTCAGGACGTATATTTGGACAAATCTTGAATATATTCTGACATTCTATCTGACATATATTCTGGCATTCTATCTGGCAATCTATCTGACATATATTCTGACATTCCACCTGGCATTCTATCTGGCATTCTATCTGGCATTCTATCTGGCATTCTATCTGGCATTCTATCTGGCATTCTATCTAGCATTCTATCTGACATTCTATCTGGCTTTCTATCTGGCATATGTTCTGACATTCTATCTGGCATTCTATCTGGCATTCTATTTGTCATTCTATCTGGCATTCTATTTGTCATTCTATCTGGCATTCTATCTGGCATTCTTTCTGGCATTCTATCTGGCATTCTTTCTGACATATATTCTGACATTCTATCTGGCATTCTATCTGGCATTCTATTTGTCATTCTATCTGGCATTCTATCTGGCATTCTATCTGACATATATTCTGACATTCTATCTGGCATTCTATCTGGCATTCTATCTGGCATTCTTTCTGGCATTCTATCTGGCATTCTTTCTGACATATATTCTGACATTCTATCTGGCATTCTATCTGGCATTCTATCTGGCATTCTATCTGGCATTCTATCTGGCATTCTATCTGACATTCTATCTGGCATTCTTTCTGTCATTCTATCTGGCATTCTATCTGGCATTCTATCTGGCATTCTATCTGGCATTCTATCTGGGCATTCTATCTGGCATTTTATCTGGCATTCTTTCTGGCATTCTATCTGGTATTCTTTCTGACATTCTTTCTGACATTCTATGGTCGTGGTTGAGGTCCGGCAGGGAACACTGGGCGTGGATGGTCGTGGTTGAGGTCCGGCAGGGAACACTTGGCATGGATACTCGCAGATGAGGTCCGGCAGGGAACACTGGGCGTGGCTGGTCGTGGTTGAGGTCCGGCAGGGAACACTGGGCGTGGCTGGTCGTGGTTGAGGTCCGGCAGGGAACACTGGGCGTGGATGGTCGTGGTTGAGGTCCGGCAGGGAACACTGGGCGTGGATGGTCGTGGTTGAGGTCCGACAGCGAACACTGTGGATCGCGAGTCGCAGTTGAGCAGGAGGACGAGGAGGACAACGAGAGGAGGAGGAGGAGGAGAGGAGGACGAGGCAGGAGGAGGAGGAGAAGGAGGAGGAGGCAACTGACATAAAATCTAACAACCCTCACCTGGCAGGTGGGGAAAAACAGTTTCACATGTGGGTTTATGATCATGAAATATCATATGGTTTATGTTATATGGTAAAACAAACTGATTATATATATAAATATGCCATATTAACTGTTATACAATGTTACGAACTACTATTTATGATAATGAACTATAATGAACTATATATATATATATTATACTTGCAAACATAACTGGAGGAGGGGCACAACCCTGTGGTGACTTAACATGACTTAGCCATGAAAACTGGGAAGTGAACCAATGGGATTCACTATTAAGATTGGGGGTCGTAGGATTTCCATGTTTAATGTGTATATGATATGTGATATAAAGCGCCAAGAGTGATTGTTTTATGTTGATTTATGTTCACATATCTAAGAATCGAAATATGCACTATACAACCCCAGTTACAGTGGAAACCAACCAACTTAGCTAACAAAGTGGGGAAACTTGAGACATTCAATCAGCTAATCCTTAGGGGTTAATAGACTGAGTTGACCATCAAAATACCATCAAATTTCGCAGCAAATTTCAAATCAGTTGCAAGTCTTGCCGAACAGATTCATTAGAGACACCTCCCATGTTTTCAGGAACCATCTGGCTGAAGTATGATGATTCACTAACCTGAAAATCGTCTCATAAATCAGATGCAGTTTTGGCGAAATACCAGTTATAAGTAATAACAAGTCACCCCATTTATAGAATGTATAATCCCATAGAAATACCCACTTATAACTAATAGCCATGGCCATAAATCATATGACAATTTGGGAATGATTCCCCAATCCAATTCCCATCATTCCGGTGACGGACAGAGAAGTGAAGTCATCAGAATTCATCCAAACGTGATCCTAGCTATGGACATAACCAGATTGAAAGCATGGTATGGGAATTCCATGCCTGTGGGGCCCCAAACATATGTTGAAACGCCATATGTTTGACTCGTTTGCAATTTTGTCAGGAGGAATTCTCAGAAACGATGTCATATTACAAAAATGTCCTGGATGGTGTGGGCAAGCCAATCTTTACATGTCACCAGTGTGAAACTATGTCATTTATTGGGGTATGATGACTCCTTGGATAGACTCTTTGGCTTTGCGCAAAAAAAGTTACACATACCCCAAAAAACGGTGTCTGATCATCATTGTTACTTCAAAATTGTTATATGGGGTATATTGCAGTTAAGGGCAAACCAATTTCATGTAGCGTCGGTTCTACCATGTCCAGTTAGATCCCAGTTTTATCCCATTATATCTCCATGGCATCCTCATATAATATATATATATGTTATCCTATCTAAAAGCATGTATCATTATAATCTGGTTGGTGGTTTCAACCCCTCTGAAAAATATCAGTCAGTTGGGAATATTCTTCCCAATATATGGAAAAATAAAAATGTTCCAAACCACCAACCGGTAATTACAGTTATGGTCATTTACCAGTTATAACTGGTTATAAATGGGATTATACATTCTATAAATGGGGTTATAAGTACTTATAACTGATAAATGACCATAACTGCATGGTATCATTTAAACTTCCCCTTTCTTCGATCTTCACTCGTTCACTCGAACAGTCGTCCGAGGTGCAATACGACAAAAGTGACCGCGCTGTAGATCATTCCAAAGAGGAAAACCTGTAGCTATGGTCCCCAGCAAAGTGGGAATTCAGCGATATAGGATTTTGCATGATTTTACCAAGGAAAAACTAAGGTTCAAAATGACTAATTGGAATTTAACCAACAAAATGGTGGTATAATCGGATGTACTGGGTTTTTTGATGGGGATGAAACCACTAATATCAGAAATAGACGTTGCAACTGCTTGGCAGAAAAAAGGATCTAATCGTCAAGAAATAGAAATATAGGGCAGTTGAAGCCCGAAAAAAAAGAGTCATAAATGGTTTTCCAAGTTATAAATGGCGCTGTAGCTGACTTATAAATGGTAAAGGGCTATAATATATGTTTTAAAATACTTGATGGCTCATCCCACGAATCCTAAGTGGCTTATATCCCTGGTTTTCAATGGGATATTTCTAGGGATAATCTACAACCATCCGTGGCGACCTAGGATTTGATGCTTTATCGTCCTTCCCGTGGTTTAGTGAGGCCGTTCAGGAAGTACATACCTCATTTTCAGACTCACATCTATACAGTTATGGCCCGAGTTATACCAGTTATAAGTACAAACAAGTCACCCCATTTATATATAGAATGTATAATCCCATAGAAATACCTACTTATAACTAATAGCCATGGCCATAACTGTCAAACCAAAGGACAGAAGGGTTAAACAGAAGACCCAAAATGGCACCACGTGTCACTACGTGTCTTTCGTTACTAGACATCCGTGTTAGTAGCTTCACAAGTTTCGGCACGTTTCGGCATGTCAAATGAGAAATAGATTTCAGGCTTGCTCCAAACACCCTGGTACAAGAGGGGTAAGTTAGTATATGTAGAGGCAAACAAAAAATATTTACCCCCCCTGCGATATGAATGTGGGACCCGCTAGTTATAAGTTGGTTTATAACCCCATCAAACTAGTTCGTTATAACTACCATGAACCCAATTTATTGTAGTTATATGGCCCAACTGAACGCTATCAAGCGGGGGCCCCGCTTTGTGGTATTTCTATGGCTGCAAATCGCTCAGGTCATCTCCAAATATACGACCAGTGCATCTATACAGTTTTGGCCCGAAATGCCAGTTATAAGTACTTATAACCCCATTTATAGAATTATAGACTGTATAATACCATATAGAAATACCCACTTATAACTTATAACTAGTAAATGGCCCTAACTGTAGGATCTGCATTGTTTCTTTCCAATACAAAACATTATCTGAACAGAAAAGCTCTTTGTTAACAAATCTTTCAGGAATTCATGGTGGTGTGGTGTCCCAACAGATGTTGGTGCTCCAGTGGCTTTTCCCATGTTTTCCCTTGAGATTATTTTGGACCAAACATTTGGGACACTCCCATAGAGGAGTGCCAGCCCGGAACGATACCGATGTTGATTGGTTGTTACAGGGGATTACTTGGTTTCATGGGATTATGATCACAAATTCCCCTAGTAGGGACATCCATGAACCAACCAGTATAATGGGATAGGGCTATGGTGGATGGTTGCGAAATCCTGCACCCACTATTTAAAAGCTTTCAACCATCCAAGGTGGTGCAGGATTTCGCAACCATCCACAGTACGTTCAATGACTCAATTGAGATAACAACCTGCGCATGTTGGCATCTCGGCCTTGCCATGTCGACAACATCATCCCACTAGCGTTTTTGGGGAATGTCACTGGTTGGTGGTTGAGCCAACCCCTCTGAAAAATGATGGAGTTCGTCAGTTGGGATGATGACATTCCCAACTGAATGGAAAAATAAAACATGTTCCAAACCACCAACCAGGTAACTATAGTGGATTGTTGAGGCATAGACCAACTTATAACATTATAATTATAAGATCTTAGCCCACCTTCCAGTGAACATCACTGTTCTTCTTGGATAGACAAACATGAGCTGCATCTGCCTATGAGTAGACACACAAAACGCGGTTTATTCCGGTGGTTCTCTTCTCCTGAAGAGAGGGTTCCAGCTGTTGTACTGTACTGGTGTAGTGATGTATATAATCCAAGAGGCTAACTATAGATATGTCTACCATAAACCAACCATACTTAACCTACTGTAGTTACAAACCAACTTAGCTATCCAGGGGGGGCCAAAATGTACCACAAATCCCGGGTTAATGTTCACATTTTGTGACACCAAGAGACCCAAGATTCACACTCATTGCAGGTGCCTCAGCGTCCCAAAACGACGAGGATTTCACCTATGAAAAATCCCTTGCTACTCGGTGGTATTGACTGGGGCTCCTAGAAACTTTAGCCTCAGAATTCCAAACTTTTTAATCTGGTTGGTGGTTTTAACCTACCATTGGTTGGTAATTTACTGTTAATATATGATTAATATATATATATATGGTTATGATGATGGTTAATGATGGCTAATAATCATCTGACTGGTGGTTTTTCGCCAACCCGTCTGAAAGATGGTGGAGTTCGGACATGTTGGGATGATGACATTCCCAACTGAATGGAAAGTCATGAAATTAATGTTCCAAACCACCAAACAGTTTTAATGGTGTTTACCCTCTGGTAATTTAACATAGCTATTGAACATGGCCATTTATAGTGAATATTCCCATTAAAACTGGTGGTTTTCCATAGTTATGTTAGTTTACCAGAGGGTATTTTTCATTTTCCAGTCGTGAAATCCCCATTTCCACTGTAGAACGTTCCATGGCGGAAATCTGTTAAAAAACGCCATGGAGAGATGGACAGTTCTCAGGCGGCCAATGCAGGCATCGTTGCGGGAATGTCAATGCCCATGGCTTCACAATCCGAACTTTTGATGATGAAATATGCTGAAATATCAATGAAATCATATCAAGATAAGACATATGAAGTTTATATGAAAACATAATTGCTGAAATATCCAAGAAATCACATCAAAAGTTATATAATTCCCAATATCTTGAAGATAATTCAACTTCCAATCGCCATGATCTCCAATCCCAGCCGTGGCATCGCCGTCAAGTCGCTTTCTTCTAGATCAGGATAAAACTGATCCATGCAGGTCTCACAGCGCGTCCTCAAGGAAAGAGCCCTCTCTAGGTACAGCAAATGGGCAATGATTGTTCTTAGAATGATATAACCTTAGTTATGAATGATATAACCTTAGTTATGAATGATACAACCTTAGTTATGAATGATATAACCTTAGTTATAGGAGTTATAAGTCTATTCATATCTGTTACCCTCTGGTAAACGTTTACATAACTATGGAACACCACCATTTGTAATGGGTAAATCAACTATGTCTATGGCCATTTTCCATAGCTATTTTGACATAACCAGAGGGTAAGGTCCATAAGTCTATGGGATATAGATGGCACAGAGCCAAACTGTAGGATTCCCTGATGACAAGTGATTTACTCATCAAAGATAAGGATTTTGCAACTGAACAATGGGGCCACCTATAAATGGAGCATACCCCAGGTGTCCTTTAATGGGAAAATTATGATAACACATGATTCGGGGGCATCTAATTTTGAAACATACCTGCAATGTGGGGCCCCCGTTTGATAGCTAAATTGGTTTATAACTAGGTTAAGTATATGGTTTCTGGTATATATATATATCTATGGTTAATGGGGTTTATATATTAAAAAAAAAAAAAACTTACAACTAGGGGGCCCCACATTGTGTATAGGTACTGTAAGGGTCAAGTGCCTCAAAAATGGTCTGGTCAATAAACAACATCACAAAATCTGCGGTGCCCAGGGCCTTTAAATTTGATCCTGCTGAGTGGAACAGAAGTCCAAATCCTTCTCCTGGTTGGTGACGACTCAAGCCATAAAAAAAGCAAAGCTTAGACCTACAGCTGGAAATGAGAACTGCCTGGGGGTAGGGTTCTTGCGCCATTCCACCTTGGTGCATAGCATTTCCAGTGGAGGTAAGTCTTCGATCAGGATTGGTTCAGAGATGTCTGCAGGTGCAGTGGTTGTAGGTTTCAGCTTAGGCATTGCGGCATAGGTTTATGTTCTGTTTCACTGTTTCATTCCATTGAAATAGCTGGAGTTGTATATATATATATGGGTAAATTATAACGACCTCACTGTTCTCCATCACTGGAATCATGGTGAGTAAGGAAAATCATTCCCAAATGGCCTTAATTCAGGCTAGTGAAATATTTTAATTATGACCCCATGTAGAACAGAGAAAGTTGATTTTAGCAGAAAAACAGAAACCCAATCAAACACAGAATCACAAAAAAAAACAACCCGACAGGAAAAGTCACCAGAAAAAGCAAAAAAAACAACCGGAAAAAAACTGCATTTTCCTGAGTTTGTGTTTCTTGTTTTTCTTGTTGGCGTGTCGTTTTCTTTTTTGGTTTGCTCTGTTTTTTTTTTCTCCTAGGAAACCCTATATTCTCTGTGCTGCTGGGGTCTTAATATAATATTTACCCTATATATATAATATTACATATAAATATGTCTAAAATAAAGATAACTAAGTTGGTTTTTGTTGGTTTTTCTTTGTTTATAGCTACAATAACTAGGGTTTATGGTACATTATATAAAATATATCATATCATGTTACATCCACCTCGATCCGGGAACAAACAAGGGGATGGTGGTCACTGGTGGTCAAAGCTACCCGGGAGGGCGGCACCCCGCGGGGGAGTTAATTTTCATTAAAAATGATGACCAAACACTGTAAATACTGATGTTTTATGAACATGTGCATGTGTTCCAACTACCTTCTGGTTATTCAACATAGCTATGGAACATGGAAAATGATTCTAGATGACTTATGTATGATGATTTACCTATTAAAGCTGGTGATGTTCCAGTTCGCAACCCGTTAATCAGAGGGTAAAGCTAAAAGAACATTAAAAGCACCCAATTGCATTGCCCTTGTCAAAAAATGGAGTACCCCAAAAATTTAATGGTTTTGCATCATCTTCCCCTTTCGAAATTGGCGAATTGGGGCGCCGGGCACATTTTGGACAACACACATTATCGACACTTTCAACGTGCAGGTATAAGTGGAGTTTCCGGAACCTAGAAGGTCTGCTTGAAACGAAGCAGTGTTCCCAAGCAATACAATAAAATAATATCCGAACAATCAAATATTCAATTAAGTCGAGTTGAATTTGATAAAAATTGATATGAGACATCACATGATCATCTCAACCAACAACAAAAAAAAACTAGCAACCAAATTATCCAACACATCCCAAATCATGGTCATCATGCTATCATCACCCTTCAACCCGGTCCTCGGATTGTATCCTCGTCGGCAGGTGTTATTCCCCAAGCATCCTGGTATTCCGCCCACGGTGCCACGGGGCAGACCCTTCTGGTACAGAAATGGCCGAGATAGGGAGGCAACCAACAAAGAGAATAGACAATCACTGGTGGATTTCCATGGCTATTTTAGTTGAAGTTGGTTAAATCGCCCCATTAACACCCATTTTATAGTTCACTGGTTGGTGGTTTCTACCATCTGAAAAAATTTGAGTTCGTCAAAGGGAAGGATTATCCATTCATATTATGGAAAATAAAAGATGTTTGAAACCACCAAGCAGATCTGAACTGGATATGTCCAAAAAGAAATGGTTCTGTTCAAATATATTTTTCCGATGAATTTTACCCAAACCTCCGCAACATGTTTGATTATGCTCACATATGATGTATTGTGTTTATATCAAACTTGTTTGAGTTCTCCCTGAATCAAGGTTTTTTCCAAAAATTGGAGATATATTGCAGTATATTACAGTTATGGCCCTTAACAGTTATAAGTTATAAATAGAATTATAATTCCTATAACTCAGGTTATAAATCATGAAATAAGTCCATACAAAGAACTATTAGTTGGGCCATAGCCATAACTGTAAAATGCGAAAAAACGTGGTGCAATGGACGCCATGGCATGGTTGATTTTGGGATGGACCAGTCGACACACATGTGGATTTTGACCATGGACCGGGTCTACATCTTTCCACAATCTATGTACAATAGGAGACCCTCTGGTAATTTAACATAGCTATTGAATATGGCCCATTTGTAGTTGATTTTCCCACTAAAATGGTGATTTTCAATAGCTATGTGGCTTACCAAAGGGTAAGTGAACCTTTTTCATCAACAAGGAAACCTCGACATTGTCATTTTTTTCAGTCAAATTCAAGATCCAAACAATCGAGCTAGGCTAGGCAGGCTAGGTAGCTCATGTTCCCTGTTCGAACTGTAAACTGTGGGATGTGGTTTAAAGCGCCAACTTCAAAATATGCGCACATCTGCAACAAACATGATGAAAAGTCCAATCACCTGTTGTTGAGTGTGGATGCAAATCCTTGAGCTCATTGAAAACCCTGCTGACTACATAGTGCGACTCCCAAGAGTACATAGTCTGTGCATTGAGTTTGAATCATTGGTTATATTTACCTCTTGCAAACTGGCAATGAGGATCCAAGCACCACTTAAAAACAATTTAGACATCCCCATGATATCCCTATTATATCATTATATTATACATATTATATCATATATCCCATTGTACCATCATTTTTTGTTGGTTGAGTGCCAATTTTTGAAAACTAAATCCATCATCCAGTGATTATCCCATTCACATATCCACTATATTGATCCTTATGTTTGGTAGTTCAATCATGTTCAATTCCAATTTTGAAAACAATTTTGCTTGGTGAATCCCTATGATCCCTATGTTTGGTAGTTACCCTCTGGTAAACATATAAAAAACACCTATGATGGAAAATCACCATTTCCAATGGGAACATCAACGAACTAAATGGCCATTGTCAAAAGCTTTTTGTATGTTTACCAGAGGGTAACTAACTAATATCCCCCAAAAAAGGGCATAGCAACACTTAGTGACTCAGGTCGTTTTTTTCAAAAGCTAAGCGTTTGTTTACCGGGTACTTCGATCCCCATTTTTCCAGGGATCAGCCGCCCTAAAACCGCCTCCCATCATACACTGTACCGGCACTTCGTTGGCCAGGAGCCACCAGCCTATGGCGAGGGATTTCAAAGTTACTATGGATGGCTGCGAAATCCTGCACCTTGGATGGTTGAAATCCTACAAAGAATGGGGATAAACCACCTAAAATCAACAACAATTCCTTAAACTAAACAATAATCAAATTTAATAAAACCACTTTTTCATAATATCAACAGAAGTTTCAAGGATTTAAACACCAGCTTTAAATGATTTGTTCAATGGGCTTGTTAAAAAACATCCGCCGAAATCTTCGAGACTCGCTGGCGTCGGATTTTGGGCGTTGATCGCAGGTCTTGGCCCCTCACCAATGTGGAGGGCCTTGTTACGGTACCATATTAACCCATGGTATTAACCCATATAAGGTACCATTATTAACCATATTAACCATTATTATTAACCATTATTAACATGTTTTTTCTTAACCCATATTAACCATTATATTAACCATATATGGTACCATGGTATATTCAGCCCATCATCAAACCATCCATCATCATCAGATATAACCCATATGCGAACCATGGTGCTGGTATATTTACCTACAAAACTGGGTGATTTTGTTCGGGCAAATGTTGGTAAATATTCCAGCACCATGGAGCATATGGGTTAGCCAATTGTTTTCAGAATGCTGTGGGTATGGCATATCGCAGGGTCCTCATGACCTTTGTCTCACTTTCTCCACCGTCCTGCTCCTGCTGAAGCATGCTGAACCATGCACGCCAACGTAGGTGTCCATGTCACCCTCTGCAGTTATGGCCCAACTACAGTAACAGTTGTAAATGGACTTATAGTAATATATATAACCAACTAGTTATAGGAGTTATGTCATTCCATTTAAGGCGCTTAAGGGCTATAACTGTGGGATGCAGTGGAAATCGGTTGAAAGTCCTCGGACCGGGGCTTCCGGTGCTGCTTTGCAACGAGGCGAAATATGATGGTTTTGTCCCAGGACGTGAGCCTCATAGCTCCAGAGGGATCATCAAAGGATTATATATGGATTTACAAAGGATTATATATGGATTTAGATGATTTTATATGGATTTATATGGTATAAAATGATTTATAATGGATTTATATGGTATAAAATTATTTATAATTTATAAAACACAAACTACCAGCTATAAAATATTTGTCAGTTTTGACACTTTGCAGTTGAATGACTCGATAGCCGTGCAGAGGACCCGCGACTAGCTTGTCTATTTGAGTCAGTTGGGATCATCATTCCCAATATATGGAAACATAAAAAAAAGGTTCCAAACCACCAACCAGAAACCGTCCGTACAAATGACTGGCCGCTGAAAACAAATTAGGTTTACATGATTCCAATGATAAAAAAATATGTGTGTTCTTTCATGTCACCACTTTTGTTGGTACATGTTCCCAAAAGTGTCGGGTGTTGTTGATAAAAAAGGATGGATGCTGGCATTATTCAATCATGATGATCCAACCAATGAAAGAAATCCTGCAAATGTCATACATTGTGGGGCCCCCGAACGTTGTAAGTTTGTTTATAAACCCCATTATCTATGTATATATATATATATCTATAGATATATCATGATATCTCTACCATAAAACATGCTTAACCTAGGCAAATAAACCAACTTAGCTATCAAACGGGGGCCCGACAGTGTATAACCTGACTTTCATAGCCCATCACCACGCCCCACGTGAATGGGCCAAGGGATTCGTAAACTGGTTTCTTGAAGGGGTTTCACATGGTAATACAACAGACCCAATACACCCAAAGAATCCCAACGACATATCTGTTGGGCCAGGGACATGAAAGATTCCCCATCCTCCATTCATATTATTTTATGAATCTGGCTGAATCATAAAAGTTCACCAACCCAAAAATGGCTGGAACTTGCGGCCATTACTGAGGTAGTTCGCTACTATGGGGGGTAAATTGGGTAAATATGAGGGAACATTACCAATTTACCAACCAAAAGTGGCTCTCATTTACCTATAAAGGGTTGGAGCACCCCAGACTCAATGGTATTTAACCAACATTAACCAACTTCTTTTATGATTAAAGAACATATTATCTGGGCAGCAAATTATCCTCTGGTAAACTAAAATAACTATGGAAAGTCACCATTTTTCATGGGACAATTCACTATAAATGGTGATTTTCCATAGTTATGTTAAATTACCAGAGGGTATAATAATTCAATAACCTGAAATAAGGCCACAGCACTTGTTTGGGACTCCCAGCCTCAGGCCATTTGGGGAATGATTCCCCTAACATAAACTATGATTCCAGGGCTCGGGAGAACAGGGTTCGGCCGTTATAATTTGCCAGATTTATGGAATGTACAATCCCACTCATAACGAGTTAGTTACACCATTTATAATTGGTAAATTGCCATAATTGCATTACGTCCCAGATATTCTATGAACTATTAACCATTATCTTAACAATATATTAACCGTTATATTGACAAGATATTAACCAACATTAACCAACTATATCGTGATTAAAGAACATATATAACCCACGATTTCATCCCCAGCCTGGTTCCGCCACGGGCGGGGCAAGGCCACCAGCACAGCTGGCGCCCACAGGGCAAGAAACACACGAAGATAACCTGGAACGCACCAGGTGAGGATTGGATGGGATCTTGATGTGAATTGATTGGATGTACATGATGTAAATCATGAAATGGTATTAAATCAAATATTAAACCCCATTCACATGTCATGTAAATATTAAATATCTGATTTAATGTAAATGGTATTTCATTTAGATTTAAATGAGATTTAATGGGATTTGATAATAGTTGAATGGTATTTCATTAGGATTTAATACAATGTAGGGCCCCCGTTTGATAGCTAAATTGATTTATAACTAGGTTAAGTATATGGTTTCTGGTAGATATCTATATCTATATATATATATATAGTTTAATAGGGTTTATAAACCAACTTACAGCTAGGGGGGCCCACATTGTAAGATTTCATGGGATTTCATTGGATTTGATCGGATTTTACTGTGATTTTAATGGGATCTTGATGGGATTTGATCGGATTTAATTTGTATTTCGTTGGGATTTAGTAAGATTTCATCGGTTTTGATCGGATTTTCATGGGATTTTAGTGGGGCTTTCTGGGATTTGTTGGATTTTTATTAGTGGCATTTGACCGGATAGAAATGGTAATTCATTGAGATTTAATCAAATTTCATGGGTTTTCACGGGGTTCAATAAGGTTTCATTGGGTTTAATGGGATTTGATCGGATGCTAATGGGATTTTAATGGGACTTCATGGGACACATCAGGGATATACTAGCAATGCTAGGACATAAAAATCAACTATAATGAGAACAGGTAGAGAATGGGAATATGAATTCAAATGGACTTAAGGATTTCATAATATAGTAAATCAGTCAATAAACTGGATAATGACTGGGATAATAATGGTATCATAATGAAATTATTATATAGAATAAGAATTAACAGGGATAGCACTCCCAAATGGGATAATACATGGGATAATAATTCCATAACAACGAAGAAATAATGGTGTTTAATGGGATAAGAAATGGGATCGCAAATGGGAACATAAACTGTATTAACCTTTGGTTTATAAACCCTATTAAATTTGGTTTATAAACCCTATTAACTATATAAAGATAGTAAATTTGGTTCATAAACCTCTGGAAATCTAAACTCTTTGGCATCAGATCAACTTCAAGGCACCACAGCTATGGATCTGCATCTTCGGCGGGAGCACTACCCTTGGCTCCCTTGGCTTCGGGGCCCGGTACAAACGCGTTGTCCTTGTTGAGGTGGATGAATACCCGGTTTGAAGGCCATGGGGCAGTGGCACTGGCTTTTGCAGCACGTTGTTCAACCAGGGTAGATGTTGCAGTAATGTGTCTGTGCCGCATAAGCCTCTGTGCATGACAGCTTGGACCCTTTTGGTCCATTGGTTTCCAGCAATGATGTTTGGGATCCCGCGTTGAAAACTACAATATTTTTGTGCAAAAATTCATATTCTCAGTCTCCTACATCACAAAAACCATCAGCACTCTTTGTTTCTCAGAAGCACCATTCTTGTGGTCGGTAAAAAAACCGGTTAGCCCATCCCATTATTCTTGCTTGGATTTGCTTAAACACCTCCCAAAACAAAACATGTTCCTTTAATCGATTCCCCAAGTAATGTGGGTAAAACAATAATAAACCATGCCCCAAATCACCATAAATAGGTGGTATCTTTACCATTCCCAGTCATGGCTGGTTTATGGCACTGTTTTACCCACATCAGTGGGATTTCCCATTGGGAAAATATTTGAACATAAGCCAAAAATCATCGGCTCAGCAAATCAAGATTCAAGTACGTTCCCGCTTCAAGAGGATGACCCTCCGGTCATCAAACGTGGCAACTGAACATCCGCCATGTGTAGGTGAATTAGCCTCTGGTAAACATACAAAAAACTATGGAAAATCACAATTTTTAATGGGTAAATCAACTATTTCTATGGCAATTTTCCATATAAATCTCCATTTCCCCATGGTTTTTCCATGGTTTTCCAGAGGGTATACCCCATCGGGCCAAATAGCTATGTTAAATTACCAGAGGGTACCCACAAAAAAACGCCTACATTTGCAGTGGATTGTCCATTGCCACGATTGCATTTTAGGTGAACCATATTCAGCCTAAAACTACAAGAGGATAAACCATAGTCAACCGTATTAAACTGGTTGGTGGTATACCTACCCCTGAAAATTATGAAAGTCAGTTGGGATGATTGTTCCCAGTATCTGGGAAAATCAAACATGTTCCGAACCACCAACCAGAGAGATGTTTCAGCCACAGAGAGATGTTTTGCTGCCAGGGCACTGGTGATTGGCGGAATGGGCAGCCTTACATTTGCTTGCCATCAAAAATTGGGATTTCACCAAAAAACATGGTGGTAGGATGGATATATATAATAGGGATAACTTACTATATAATGATCGTTGGGTGGACTTGGATGTGTTTTCACCACAAACCAGGGGATATGCCCTGAAGAACTGTGGTTTCATATGGTAAAGCAAATCACGTAGATCCACCAGGACGTAGATCCGAGAAAAATGACCCAAACAGCTGAAGAAATATGGGTTTGTCACAAAAGTGCCTGTACAATGGGGATATGATGGGTATACATATATATAAATTATAATATATATATATAATTATAATAATGCAATATAATAAAGTAACATCATATTTAGGTCAGGTTGGTAACATAAGAAATATCACTACCAATGGCCATTCACCAGCCCTATGTGTTGGCCAAGTCCCTATTGTTTGGGGGCGTCGATTCCCGGGCACCCGTCGATTCCCATGATGCTCTCCCTCTATGGCCCAAATAAAGCATACAGCTGAATGACATCTGTCAACTCGGAATATATATTCCGCAAAGTTCAGCTTGTTCCTGAAACTTGTATACCTGATATATACCCATTGTATACCCATCATATACCCATTGTATACCTGATATATACCCATTGTATACCCATCATATACCCAAGCTAATCAATTCAGGATTGAATGGTCCTGAAGCTCACTTCTCGTCCATCAACTACATGGTATCGGATGTTCTGGTCCAAGTACAGAAACCAGCTTCCGTATTCACAAGGGAATAGGGATTGAAGTTGAAAGTTCGTTCCATCTCCAGTTATGGTCATTTATTAAAATTTTCAACTTAACTAATTTTTATGGCCATAATCAAATGGTGTTCCAGGAAATACTCCCGAGAGTTTATGGCGTTCCAGCTCCATCTCCGGTTAGGGGCCATATTTTTCTTCGGCAAGGTGGCACATTGGGACAAGTTGGTTGAATGCCTTGCAGTGATGGCCCAACTAACAGTTATACATGGAATAACTCCTATAACTAGTTGGTTATCTATCATGAAATACAGACATTTATAACAGTTAAGGGCCACAACTGTGTCAGGTAACATGTAATCTGTTCCGAACACAAAAGGTTCAGCAGCATTAGTGTCACAACATAGATACCAACTCGTTGTTTCAAGTATCACATCTGTATGTTGGTAGATGGAACGGAATCCACCAATGATGTTAAATAACCAATTGGAACAGAAAAGGCGAGGTCACCGACTATTGACCAATATTGGCAAATCAACATATTGACACTGGGTGTCCCCATGTGCTGAAATAGATGGACCAACCAATGGAGAATCCCATATTAACCAGTTTCCTGATTGTCTGAGGTGGATTGACCATTCAATGGGGGCAATGATTCACAATTGTTGATGAAGACATAATCCATTATATATATTTTTGAAAAATATATGATACATGCATAAAACGAAACCATTGTTCATAGCTTATATCTAGTCTATTTATATTGCGTATATAAAGAAACCATTCCCTTATGTGGGGTTTGCTGGAAAGTAACCGCTGCATTGCTGTGCATTGCTGCATGGGGAATCAACCAAAAGAAAGTAATCGTTGCACATCCAAGCAACTTCACCCTGACGTATTCGCTCCAAGATCTCTAACTCAACGACCCTTTCAGCCAACGGGACGAAACGTCCTGGCGTTGAAACATCATGGATACAATACAAGGTGGATTATAACTAGGCAAACTATGTTTTTGTGGGAAATATTATATCTATAATTTATGGCGTTTATAAAACAACTTATAACTAGGGGGCCAACATTGTAGTGATCAATAGCAGGATAACTATGGATAATCGGAATCTAACATCAACCATCACGAGTATATAATGGGGATATCAACGGGTTCACCATCCGGTAGTCAAACATTGCTGGCTGGGAAATCCAGTATAAATCAATGGGAATTCCAGGATCCTAAAATGGAGGTACTGTACCATATAAGGCCATATTTTGTGGGGATATTCCCTGAAATTAAGCCCTCAAAAATAGGCCTTATGTATGGTAGGTACCTCCAATAAATCGCTTCCTGGGATGGCCAGTGAATGGACCATGAAGGTTTCTTGAGTTTCTTGCTGGGAAAATCATCTATAAATGAGAATGTTCCAGCCGTCCACGTTGCCTTAACCAATGAACAATTGGGACTTAACCAACAAAATACGGGATGGGATATATATTGGATATATATAACATGGGATTATCCTCTGGTAAAAAAATAACATACCTTTTTAAAGACTATTGTAATATTGTCCATTTATATGATATTCCTCTGAAAATAGTAATGTATGATAGCTGTTCTTAATGATCAAGATAGTATTTCAATTTCAAGAGGGGCACCAAAATATGTACCCTCTGGTAATTTGTTACAGTTCGCTATTGAAGCCATGGCCAATAGAAATAGTTGATTTCTCTACTGAACATGGTGATTTTCCATAGTTTTTTGTATGTTTACCAGAGGGTAACATATGATGTTTGATGTTGCATCCATCATGTGAGGTAGATGATAGACAGCTCTAGCGTTCTTCCGTTCCGAAAAGGTCGGTTGGCTAATGGATTGCCAGGGCTTATAATGACCAATAAGAGCAGGTGGTGCCCCATACTTAGCTAAGTTGGTTTATAACCAGGTAAACTGTGGTTTATGGTAAATATATCTACAGTTAAACTTACGACCCACTTACGACTGGGGGAGCACCGCCTTGTATAACTGACAGAGAAATCAATTAAATAATCAGGGACTGCACCATATATAAACATATTGTTGATGCATATGTTTTGCATATCTGTGTATATATATATAGAGATGCCGTATGTACACGGCAGGCACCTCCAAAATTTAATGCCTGAGATGAACATTGATATGTGTTGGTATATGTTCAACCATGTTGCTGTAGATCTATGTTATACACATGAAATAAAATAAAATAAACCTAGTTACGTACAGTTATGGCCCGACTAACAGTTATAAATGGAATTATGACTCCTATATCTATGGTTAAATATATTCTGAAATAACCCAAAAATAAACTGTTAGTTGGGCAATAACTGTAACCAAGTTTGCTATCCTTTGGGCCATCGAATGAATCGCCGTGGAGGCAGACCATCGCCTGGTAGACAGCTGCAGTCCAACGCAGAGGGAGTGGCGTTTTGGTAGGTGGTGCGACCGCTAGGGCACGCTTCGCATGCCTGGCCCCGCCAAAAAAAACGAACCTTGGGCTATGGAAATTTGGCCATTGATCATTGATGGATGATTTACCAAACATGATAGTAGTCATGGATTATTCAAACAATTACCACAGGTTTCGGCGTTTCATGGGTCAATTTTTAACCCTCAATATCACATAAACATCCGAGATACGCCCCATAATCATCCCAATGGAACAAACACTATGGTCAGTTGTGGTGTCTCGCTGTTTACAGGATGTGAAATGGGTTCCTTCTTAATGTTTCGTGCGGGCTCCAGTAACAGAACTGGAACATGGGGTGTTTTTTTCTCCAATCTTAACCCAGTGTTGTTGTTGATGTGTTGTTGATGAACATGCAATATTTTTTGTAACCATCATACGTCATCATTAATCAAAAAAGGTTGTCGATCATCTCATGTACTTAAGTTTTGGAAAATGTTGATCGCCATTGTTGGTAGGATACCACCCCTTCCGATCAACATGTACGGCCATCGTCACAACATGACCCTGCACAGTATTTTTGAACCATACATGGTGGCGCAAATGGGGTTATTAATGGGTATAACCATGATTGAAAAAAGCATGGGACATAGTTCATAACCCCAATAACTATGGTAACATATCACATATCCACTTATAGATGGAACTACATCCCGAAGTACTGTTGTAATGCACGTGAAAGTCCTTTTATTCTGCACACGAAAAAATTGAAAATAAATCAACACATGTCAATCCGTATCGTTCAACCATCTGAATGTGGGGGATACATTGAAGTTCCCCGATTTGGGTTTTGACTAGGGTACCACGACACATACCTGTCACCAGCAAATTGTTTGGTTGTGTGCAAACCTTGGAGGGGTAAACCATGATAAAACTGTAATGAACCAGGTTTCATTGATAAAGGACATTCAATGTGCAATCGTACATGCAAATAAACATGTGTATAATGCACACATGTAAATTGTATGTATAATATGTATGAGTATATATGAATGTTCAAAAAATGCAAAGCATGATTTCGATAAAATATATGATAAAATTTCATGTGAAATTTGAATGGTGTTACTCTGGGCCCTTTGGACCCGTCAAAAGGGAGAATCAGAATTGACCAAGCTGCAGTGCTGCCAGGGCTGTATGAAAAACTCGCTTTGGCACAACCAAGGCATTGCAAGAAAGGTCCTGAAGAAACTCTTGGCCGATCACTTGTTGGCTACGTGGATCTTATATGATCTTATCATCCTTCATTATTATTCCTCTATGTGCCAATTAAATGGTTGTAACCAGCAATAATGTGCATTATGATGGTTATTCCCTATGATTTTTTTTGGCAATCCATCAGTATGGCGTTTTCTCACCAGGGGCGCTGGAATGATAAGAAATCATGGGGATATCTTGGGGATAATAGAACCCACAATGTGGTGCCCCAAAGATAGCAAAGTTAGTTTATAAATTCAATAAGATAGCAAAATTAGTCTATAAATTCGATAACTTTGGTTTATGATAGTTATAACTCTAGTTTTCATGGGGTTTATAGGCCAACAAACATAACTGGGTTCACCACCTTGCAGAAAAATGATGACCAACAGTACTGGACTGATGGTGGAGTACTAGGGATGTAAGGATGTACATATAAGGAGCGAGAGAGATATGGAATCCTAAAAATGATATAACATCAATGCTGCTTCACAAAAAACTATACTGATAATGATAAAACGGATATAGTGGATTACAACTGGCAAATTTGTTATGAAATAAACAACAAAAAACAAACCGGTTCTCTTGACAAAAACCGCGCGTGTTCAGTTGGAGTATGCCCTGACGTCCGGTTCGTTGACTTTTATCCCTTTTTTGCTGTAGCCATTCCCACTGGCCCAAAAACGTAAAGCCGCCATGGGTTTACTCTCCAAGTTCAAACCTTTGAGCGTCCTGACACCGGTGTAAACCATCCGGGCTGGCATTGGACGCACGCGTCTGTGCGGGTGCTCTGACGCTGCGAGCCCGCAACACCTGGGGTGCGGCGCCTGGAAAAGTCAGAATAATGGGCAAATCAAGGGAAAAACCTTAAAACAACCATTTGGGAAAACAACTATCATCGAGATCTCATAAATTTCTTTTCTGAGCGGTGAACGTTTTTGCGCACTAGCCACAGGTTTCCTGCCCCGCCGCAACGGTGTAGAGCGAAGTTTCTTGTCTTCAAAACGCGTCCCTGAAAACCAGCCCCTTTCAACTAAAAAGTGTCTCGGAAAACAACGTCCCCATGCATCTCCTTTCTGAAAAAGTGCGCTCAACCAAGCAGGCGGAGCCTTTTTTTGGAAAAGCCCGTCAAAGAGACGGGGAACGTTTTCGCGTTGCCTGTCTGGTCACTGCTTACATATACCTCCACTTTCGACAGCCGTCAGCTTCAGTAAGATGGGCAATCCGAGCTTGAATCTTGCGCACCGCTCTCTTAGTAAGTTCCAGTCTTCGAGCACGTCGATCTTTGCTTGATGTGGCCATATCTTACTTCAAGTCAAACATGGGTGAGACACCCAATGGCTTAGCAAAGTTGCTTTTTAATTGAGTTGTCTATAGGGTTATGGCAGATATCTGTTTACTGGGCATTTTAAATCCTTTCAAAACCACCAAACAAAACTAGGAGGCACCACATTGAACTATATCTGGTCAGGTTTTAGTGGTTCCTGCAGGGATAAAAGTCATTTATGGGTTTTCAAGGGGGATCTAATGGTATTTACTTGGTTAACAGTTGGTTGTAACCCCATCAAACTAGTTCGTTATAACTACCATAAACCCTAGTGAAATTGTAGTTATAAAAACAACTTAGCTATCAAACGAGGGACCCACATTGTAACAGTTATAAATGGAATTATAATTCCTATAACAGAGGTTATATATCATTATAAACTCCTAGAACTATATAAGGGGATCTAATGGTATTTACTTTGATTTACCAACCATGTCTGGGTGGAATGCCGGCATTCCTCCAGTGATCCAAGGAAGGCCGCCGACGCGACTGTGGGCTACCAGCCGAAGACCCAGTGAGATTTAGGAAATATAATGGTGACAATACCAGTTTTATAGTAATAGTTGTAATAATCACAAATTAAATATATAACAATATGTAAAATAATGGTAATAAAAATAGTTATAATAACATTGATAATAATGGTGGTAAAAAAAGTTAGCTATAATAATAGCTAAAATGAGAGATACATTAATATTAATGATTATTATAGAATAGTTACAACAATAGATATAATAACAATTATAATGACAGCTAAGAACAAAGTTACAACGATAGTTATGATAATAGTTATAAACATAGTCATAAGTGTTCAACAGGTTAAAAAAAATATAGCACATAGCATTATATAGAATTGAATTGTGTCATAACTATAATTGTTTATGGTACAGCGCCCAATCATCGTTATCAAAGCTGGTTGGTGGTATACCTACCCCTCTGAAAAATATGGGTTTGTCAGTTGGGGGGACTGATGATGACATTCCTAATTTATGGAAAGTCAAAAAAAAACATGTTCCAAACCACCGACCAGAAAGCTATAAAGATACTTATTCAACAATGGTGTCCAATCCAACTCTGGATAATAGTTCACTGATGGGAAACACTGCTGTTTTCGCAGAGTTACCCCTACTGAAAACCATCATTCCAATGACGTCGCAGTGAGGTCGATATAGTGTACTGTATCCAAAATACTGCAAGTCCTGTACATCAACATTGCTACAAACAAATTCCTGCCGCTGAAAATGTTGGATAGACGTGAAAAGCAGGTGCTGTTTTTTGAACCATCCCATTAGCCGACCAGTCGGGCTCATGTTACATCATCCCATTCCTAGGGGTTTAGCAAATTTCAACAATATTTCAAACACCTCTGTTGGGGATGGTTTATGGAATTGCATTTGCCACAAAAAGCTTGGTAAAATGAACGGACAACAGAATGACATCGGAGACTGGGAAAGAAGAACCTCAACTAGATTGCTGTCAACCCTTCAAAGTAACCAAACTATGCTGCAATTTGTTTCGGTCCCAACAACAGTAGCCCTTTTCCAAGTCTTGTATAACTCCGTTTGCAACTTGAAACAACGATAGAAGCAAGTAGATATATCAGTCAAAGGCGATATTCAATAGGAAATCATAGCTCAAGGTCCAAAATTTCGACCATTGCTTTTTTGTTTGAAGACAAAACCTCTCCGACCAACATTCGACAACTGGCTGGTGGTGCAATAGCCATCTTGAAAAATATGACTTCGTCAATGGGAAGGATTATCCCATATATTCATTATGTAGAATAAAGAACGTTTGAAACCACCAACCAGACAACATCGATTTATTAGTGTCATTTGCTACGGGTGGTCGTAAATAGACTGCGAGGCTGCGCGGACATATCAAGCCCCCGGAGCTGCGCTACAAGGTGGTGCTCTCCCAGTTGTAACTTGATAAACCCCATTGACTATAGATATATCATGATATACCTACAATACACCATAGTCAACCTACTTACAAGCCAGCAAAGCGCAGCGATATGATTCGATAGTTTAAAACACCATTTCTTGACCATACCACCTGCTGTTTGAAGTTTGGATCCTTTTACTGTCAAAGCAAAAACAAACATTGAGGGTAACCATACCAAAATCCGCTGTTTGGATTAATTGATTTGCTTTGTTTGACTGGTTCGTGGTTGAGCCGTCCCTGAAAAATATGATCGTCTGTTTGGAAAAGGATGAAGATAAGACATGATTGATACCATGAGCCAGTTCAGGCAAACCAAGCAAAAGCAATCTCAATTTGCGTATTTTGGACTGGGATTACCTCATCAATGATCACGTGTATAACCACACACAACACTATATCACGTCCCTAGCTTCAAAGCACAGCGCAGTGGTTGCACGATGATGACATTGTTTGAGCCGTTTGGCTTGTGAGTATATTATTGCCGATGTGATGATGAGAAGAAGCAGGAGTTGCGGTACATATGGGATGTTCCCACTCGTGTAGATACAGCAGCCCGGAAATAGATAGAAACATGAGAAGCCAGATATGAACTAGATATCATCTATAACAACCTGGAAATATCTATTTTTGGTGGTTTCTATCACCAAAAAACATGTGGCATTGCTACCCAGACTAAGCATCTTGGTGGATACAACTCATCACACGTAGCAATGTAGTATGGGTTGAGCGATGGTGTTTGCGACTTAAAGCAATATTCATGTAGATTCACCAACAATCAATATGAAAAGCGATATTTTGATGGTATAAATGATGGTATTTTTGATGGTTTAAGTTAAAGATAGTTTATGTGATTTTCACACGATTTTAGCGTTAAAGCAATATCTTTATGGTATGTTTCTTCCACGCAAAAAAAACTTAAATGATGGTGTGATATGTGATGAACTCGCAAACACCAACGTGAATGGCTACAATTCGTCTAGTTTCAATGTGGTGTTCCCCAGCTATAAATTGGTGTATCAACCCCATTAACTACACGTATATCCACCTTAAGCCCTATGAGTTATACACAAACTTAGCTAACAAACTGGGGCACCACCTCGTAGTTGGGTTAAATATCCATTCTTCCCCCAGATCTGTTGGTTAAATCCCCGTTCTTGATGGTTAAACCAGGGTTTTTTTTCTGGTCCAAGACACAATTCTTCAGATACACCTCATGCGAAGACCAGTTTGCCGCAATTGCCTTGCAGTCCTGGAGGTTAAATCATGGAAAATGAGGATTTTTAACCCATACAAAATGGGCATTAGCTTTGTCGGTTGGTCGGATTTATGCTAGGTAACTTTGTTCATTTGCCTCGGCTAACGATTAGATGTATGATGTGTATATGTATATAACTATATATTAAATTACATGTATATATATGATAGTATATATATATGATATTATTATATATGATATTATTTATAACATTATGTATGTATAACATTATATATAACATTATTTGTTTTTTAAAACACATACAATGTACATATAACATTAAAGACAAAACATTATATATGTAACATTGTGAATATATATATAAAACATTACATATACATATACCATTATGTATGTATATGTATATATATATTATCATATATTATCTATAGTTGGATGGTTTTAAAAACTAACATACCATAACTGGGGGAACCCTTCCTGCATTGAGTTTACATTGATTTTTTATCGGCCAAAGGAGTCATTATTTTTTAAAGCATGCAGCTAAGATATACATACTGGTTGGTGGTTTCAATCCCTCTGAAAAAATAGTCAGTTGGAATTATTATTCCCAATATATGGAAAAAAATGTTCCAAACCACCAACCAGCATAGTATTCTTTCAAAACAAGATTTAGCCATGGATAGAATGGGTTTCTCCCTATTTTTTCCAGTCCAAATGACTTACAGTATAAACGGTCGATATTCCATACCTATGTTGATTCACTGCTAGGAGATATCTGGGAAATTTTAATAGTTCACTAGCCTGAATCTTGCGGCCATTTGGGGATGATTTCCCATTATTAACCATGATTCCAGGGCTCGGGAGAACAGTGAGGTCGTTATAATTTACCCTCTGATTGGTGGTTTCAACCCCTCTGAAAAATATTAGTCAGTTGGAATTACTATTCCCAATATATGGAAAAATACAAATTGTTCCAAACCACCAACCAGCCCTGATCTATGCTATTGAGAATGGTGTTTTTTTCACCAGCCAAAATGGGAACAGACTCGGGGTTGGGTGTGGCTCTGGGAAATTCCCTGCATCTTTCCGATTGGTAGGGGATATAGGGGATGATCTCACTGGAGATTTAACCATCAACCATGGGGGTTTAACCCTATTACCATGGGTTGGTTTGTAAGTTTGTAAACATAGTAAAAACAAAAGGAAAAACAATTTCCTTCCCCCCACTGAATCTAATTTACCATATACAGATACAGTATATCAGTATTAGGTCGGAGCAACCCTGTACAGTTATGGCCATTTAGCAGTTATAAGTACTGACAAAATTTTATAAAATGTATAATCCTATTTATAACCAACTATACAGTAATTCAAAAATGACCATAACTGTGTCATTTCAGGAAAAAAAGGATTCATCCTAACATCTTGCGGTAACGACTTGACAAAGTAACTTCTGCATCCAAGCGTTTGGGCGTTTTGAAACCATGGCCATGTGTTTGGGATCCTCCATGTTGCAAATGAAAAGCACACACAAATCTATTGATTTTGGGATCGGTCAAAACCTGTTATCCTACATTGGATAATCATCAGTTGTGGTTTAGAGGGACTATATTTGAACGAAAAAATCTCTAATGATGTTAACATATGTTTATAATCAGGTAAACTTGGATGGAACAATGAAACATCTACTTTTTTGATACCAATTTGGGACACCTGCTGAATAACATTGATAAACAAGACCCATATATATCTGACAAATGTGAAACATAATGAGCCATTGTATGGCAAAAAAAAAGTGCGCTCGTCGTGAGCAGGGGAGCAACTTGGTGTTGCCCAGCAAAAGGGACAGACCATCAGCCCTAGCTGACGCCGTCACAAAAAAGGGCAATTTTCAACTGACCGGAAAAGGAGAACCCCAGCCACCCGGCCACTAACATGTTTATACTGGTTGGTGGTTTCAACCCCTCTGAAAAATATGGAAGTCAGTTGGGATGATGACATTCCCAATATACGGAAAAAAAATGTTCCAAACCACCAACCAGTATACCAAATTCCTGAGGACGAAAATGCATTTGCCAGACATTTTTTGGGTAAACATCAGGATGCCAGGGGACATTCCGTGTGACCTTGATGGTGACGACTTGTCGCTAGTTCAATAGATGCGCTTGTTGGGCTTATTATATATGAGTAGTGTACAAGAATATACGTCAAATATATATATATATATATATGCACAATTTGGGGTCATCCCCTATTGGTTGTGAAGATTTCAGTATTCCCGGAGGCATCACAAATTTAGTACTACAATAATTTTGTTGGTTACTCATAGAAGTACGGCTTAATATGTTGACCCCCAAAAAATGATGCTTTCAGCCTTTCAGCACAGAAGTGATCTTTGTGATTACCCTATGATTGGTGCTAGGGTCGTATTCTACTGAACAAGTTCACCACTCTCCTATATCACGCCTTGAGTTCAGGGGTTGCCCAAGTCGAGAAACTACGACAAACTCACCGCGCCCCGCGATTATGAAAGATTACTCTGATTATTACACCGTTTAAAGCCGTTCAACTATAGATATATCATATCCATATATATCTTTTGTAAACCCCAGTTGAACATAGTTATACACCCTGATGAGTACAACATAGTGCAACTATAGAAATCTAACATTAAAAAAATATGTAAATCTCTCTGTTGCCATTGTACCTTTTTCATAGCCCCCGGCTGGTGAAATCCCTGGTGAGAAAATCCCGTCCTCAGAACTTTCGATGGAGCTACTACCCAAGCTGATCCTGAGCGTTCCACGGAAACGACATCATGATTTACCCAAAAAGGCAAACTAACATAACTTGCGTAAGTGGAAAATCACCTTATTTTTCATGGGCATACAGGCTAAATATGGCTAAATTAACTATTTCTATGGCAATTTTCAATAGCAAACTGTAACAGTTTACCAAAGGTTAGTACATGGGGATTTTTCGTGGTGATGACGGAGCGCTTTTGGTCGCTTTTGTCTCCTCAGGTACACGATGGCAATAAGGAAAAGGACCAAGGTTTGCTGGCCCTTAGCCACAAAAATATCAGAAACAATTTGGCTATTACTAACAGATATACATCTTTTTGTTGCCCTCTCTCAAAACGACATCTCGTTGATCTCCTTGTCTTTGTGCGCTTGCAGATTTCGTACTGGTGCCCGAAGGAAGTGCCAGTCTGCTTCGAACAGTACCATAGTTGGATCTGAATCTACTTCACCCCGCATCCTGCGCACTCGGTCGCGGGATCCTTTGAATCCACTCGGGCTTCCGTACACAGGGGCGTTATGCATCGGATTCAACTGAGCATCGATCTTGACACCTGGAACATGAGCATCGATCATGGACCCAAATACCTCCTGAAAAGGTACTTCATTGCCAAGTCGCACCCGCATACTTACTAGAAGGTACTTAGATCCATAGCGGCAAAAAAAATGTATATATACATATATATACATATATATAGTATATATCCACCATGAAAACCACAATCTAATGAAATATATGATAACTCATGTATATATATATATATATAGATAATAACGGATATACAATGTGGACATACATATGTCATCATATATCATCATGTATCCGATAGTACACTTTTAAAACACCTTCCCCCCAATCCCATGAGGGTTCCATCTGATGGTCGATCCCAGGGCTCCACTGTGGCGTTTTGGATGCCTGTGGCATCCGATATCTTTCCATACGCTCAGAGTAAAATTACTCTCTGGTTATAGCCATGGAAAATAAGCCATTTATAAATGAATTATGATGATTTACCTATTAAAAATGATGATTTTCCAGTTCGCTACGTTAAATAACCAGAGGGTAACAAACACCCTGCCATGTTTATCCATTTTTTTTGGAGTTGGAACACGTTGGAACATGACTTTATACAAAAATGAAGCATTTTTATCCATTGTTGGGGGTTGGATTCTAATACCTTAAATAAACATTGCAACAATCAGGGTCTATGTCAATCTGCTGAAGGATATCTGGCACCTGGCACCAGAATGGATTTCGCCAAACCATCAGCTGGATGTTCAGCATCCCTACAAGATGTCAAGGATGAAGATTATCACACTGTATATACTTATGGCCATTGACAGTTATAAATTGGATTATTTCATGATATATAAAATTATCATCATCATCAACATCATCATCATCATATTATATATATATATGTGTAACCTTACTTGTAAGAGTTATGATTATAACTGTTAGTTGGGCCATAACTGCATGATCTATATCAACGCACACTTTATCGAACAGAACAATCATTACAGTCAGATTAAAATCCTCCCATTGTTGGTCAACAATAAATTATCTCTCGCCTCTGCAACCCAGTCGTGCTATGTTACATTTCAACCAAGCAAACAAAGTCTTCCATTGCCCCCTTTTCCCATGGCTAGCTTATCTACCCTCCAGTAAACTAACATAGCTATTGAAAATGGCCATAGAAATCGTTGATTTACCCATGAAAAATGGTGATTTTCCATAGTTATGTAACAGTTTACCAGAGGGTATCCATCTGTCTTTTTCCTGCATCCCTCACTCCACCCAGTTCCATTGCTAAACCGGCAACGGTTGCCACCAAAGATCCACACGGGCATGACCACGCTCACATCCACGTCGCCATCACCTGAAGCAACGAGGATCAAGTGTGCTACCGCCAGGATAATGGGAATGGATAATCCCAGTATATTTCAAAATTATCAATTATCATTGGTGATTACAACATGGTGATTATAATTATGATTATAATATGGTGATACTCATAATGGTGATAGATATAATCACTAAATTCAATGGGAATTTCAGGATCCGGGTTCGGACCACTTTTGGAGGTTCAGATGTCGAAAACGTGCATGCCGTTGTGGCGCGAAGCACATTTCCAAGTCAAAATGTACAAAGCACACCAGCTCCGGACCACTTTTCGCAGTTGAGATGTCGAAAAAGTGCACGCCGTTGTGGCGCGAAGCACATTTCCAAGTCAAAAACACCAGGGGTTCGGACCATTTTTGGAGGTTCAGATGTCGAAAAAGTGCACGCCGTTGTGGCGCGAAGCACATGTCGAAGTCAAAATGTTAAAAACACCAGGGGTTCGGACCACTTTTGGAGGTTCAGATGTCGAAAAAGTGCATGCCGTTGTGGCGCGAAGCACATTTCCAAGTCAAAATGTACAAAGCACACCAGGTCCGGACCACTTTTGGCAGTTGAGATGTGCACTACACTACAGGATATTACACTACACAACATTCCAGTACACTACATTACACTACACTACACTCCAGTACACTCCACTACATTAAATTACACTACACCACAATACATTACACTACACTACACTACACTATATCACATTACACTACACTACACTCCACTACACTACATTACACTATACTACACTATCCTCCACTACACTTCACTACCTTACACTACACTACACTCCATTACACTACAACTACAACTACAACTACACAACTACACTCCACTACACTCCATTACACTCCACTACATTAAATTACAATACACTACACTACATTACACTACACTACACTACATTCCGTCACACTCCACTACACGACACTACATTACACTACACTACATTACACTGAATGACACTGCACCACAGATAGACAGGTACAGAGATAGATAGATAGATAGATAGATAGGTAGATAGATAGATAGATAGATAAATAGATAGATAGATTAGATTAGATTAGATTAGATTAGATTAGATTAGATTAGATTAGATAGATAGATAGAAAGATAGATAGATAGATAAATAGACAGATAGATAGACAGACAGACAGATAGATAGATAGACAGATAGATAGACAGATAGATAGATAGATAGACAGGCAGATAGGTAGATAGATAGATAGATAGAGAGGTAGAGAGATAGAGAGATAGAGGGATAGACAGACAAATAGATACATAGATAGATGGGCAGACAGACAGATAGATAAATAGTCAGAGAGACAGCTACAGAAATAGATGGCAAGATAGACAGATAGAAACATAGACACATAGACAGATACATAGATACCAAGAGAAATAGAGAAATAAATGGGTAGAGACATAGACAGATAGATAGACAGATAGAAAGGTAGACAGACAGATAGATAGATAGATGGATAGATGGATAGATGGATAGATGGATAGGTGGATAGGCGGATAGATGGATAGAGGGATAGATGGATAGATGGATAGATGGTTAGATGGATAGATGGATAGATGGATAGATGGATAGATAGATGGATGGATAGATAGATAGATAGATAGATCGAAAGATAGATAGATAGATAGATCGAAAGATAGATAGATAGATAGATAGGTAGATAGATCGATAGATAGATAGATAGATATATAGATAGATAGACAGATAGATAGATAGATAGACAGACAGACAGATAGGTAGTTAGATAGATAGGTAGATAAATAGATAGATAGATAGATAGATAGATAGATACATAGATAGATAGAAAGATAGGTAGATAGATAGACAGACAGACAGACAGAGAGAAAAAGAGAGAGAGAGATAGATAGCTAGATAGATAGATAGATAGACAGACAGACAGATAGATAGATAGATAGATCGGTAGGTAGGTGGGTAGATGATCAGAGAAAGAGAGAGAAACAGAAAAGAAAGAAAAAGAGAGGAGGCCTCAACCACCTTTCGGTCCATCAGCGGCTTTGCGCTGCCATCCCTGATTCACAACAACCAACTTCTCCTATAGGTTTCCTATTTTTGAAACTTCCGCCACCACCTTCTGCAGTACTACTGGTAACAATTGTGATTGTCTATGGCTGGTTGGTGGTGCAATAACCATCTTGAAAAATATGAAAGATATGTGAAAGTCAAAATGGGAAGAATGACATCCCATATATGAAATGGAAAAAAACATGTTTGAAACCACCAACCAATGTTGTTGTCATTTGCTTCTATTTGTTTTTTTTTTTGTGTGTTTATTTGTGATACCTCTGATGAGCCACCTTCCAATGAGTCCCCTTGTTCTTACAAAAGATACGTGCATTGACTTTTGCAATCAGTATGAGACTCCTTGGGTGGAGTCAAATCCAACAAAGTTAGGATCCTGAAATGCTGCTGGTACCGCCATGGATGGCCTACCAGCCGAACGGCTTACAGCAATTATATGTGTGACCATTGCTTATCTCAAACCTTTCGTGCTGCTTACGAAACCCAGGCAAAGTCTTACGGCCTGATGGAAAGTATGCCAACCCAAACCTAAACATGCAGAGTGGAGTTTCAAACGCAGCTCAGATCTCATCGCCCATGTCGAACCAGAACGCAAAGTCATCAGCATCAAGACAAAAGTCAGGATGCTGAATTTGAAGCCAGCACAGGAGCGAGAGGTCCTGCGAACGCACAAGGCGAGTGGGGTTGATGATCAGTACCGTTCCTTGTCTTCGCACAGCAATGCTTCTGAAAGGACCTTGGAGCCACATCTCCCGTGTTAACAGAAGCTTCCACTCATTGCTTGCCAGTTCGACCCCACGACAACTCACAGCAGCTGCAACCCTCAGCCCGCCCAATGAATTCTGCCTCCAAAACCAAAGCTCCCAGGCAGCTTGTATCCACAAAGATTCACTTGAAATTGCGACAGCAGTGTGAAGAACACCAACGTATGTGCTTCACGCAACGCCTTGTGAACTTCTTCAGAGACCACTTTCAGATCAATTTTTCCACACCATGTGCTGGTCCAGTTGGTGCCCAGTTGGTGATCTGGTTGGTGGTATACCATGGTATACCTACCCTTCTAAAATATAGATATATGTATATTAGTCAGTTGGGATGATTATTCCCAACTGAATGAAAAAATAAAAAATGTTCCAAACCACCAACCAGGTTAATGTGGGATACAGATTAGTGTGGGGATACACTATTGTGTCCACAGACCTCAAAATAATTGTGTAACTTTGGAAATGATCGAGGGTACAGTTTTGTGTCCACAGGATTTTGGTGTAAGTTTTTTTTCATTTTTTTTTTAATTTAAAATTGTTCTAAATTATTTTCTATTTTTGTTGAATTGTTTTAAAATGAGAATTAATTATAATTAATGTATATATATATATTAATTATTCAATTTTTAATTTAACAATTTTTAACATTACATGTTTTATTTTTATTTTTATTTTATATATTCATTTTTTTTAATTTAACAAATATATATATATAATATACAATTATTCAATTTTTAATTTGACAATTTTAAACATTATATTTATTTGTGTCAGGATACACTATTGTGTCTTGGTCTTGTGTCTGGGGTACACTATTGTGTCTTGGTCTTGTTTCTGCTCAAACGTTTTTCATTTATTTTCATTTTGTTTAAGCTTTTTTCTTTTACTTTGATTTTCCCATCATTGAAATTTTCCAGATGCCTCCCACAGGAAATTACATCCAGTTTCACAATAGTATGGGGATACACTATTGTGTCCAGCTGCTTTCCTGAGGTGATGATTTTGATTTTTTTCAAGCATTTCCTTTACCTTTTTCTTTGCTAAAGTTTTTCCCTTTTAATTAATTACTTTCTTAGTTTCTTTCATTTGAAATTCTCAGAAATGCACAGGTTCCCAAAATATATGATGCCTCATTAAAACCCAATTAGAAACATCACTCAAACAATTTTTCAAGGGGGTAAACCATGAGCAACCCTGATCCACAATAGTGTGGTTTGTTTGGGGGTACACTATTGTGTCCAGCTGTCTCCTGGGGCGATTTTTTCTTCAAACAATCCCTTTACCTGTTCCTGTGCTAAAGTTTTCTTTTACTTCCTAAATTTTCTTAATTAGTTTCTTTCATTTGAAATTCTCAGAAATGCCCAATTTCCCAAAATATATGATGCCTTATTAAAACCCAATTAAACAACATCACTCAAACAATTTTTCAAGCGGGTAGTCCATGAGCAACCCTGATCCACAATAGTGTGGTTTGCTTGGTGGTACACTATTGTGTCCAGCTGTTTCCTGGGGCGATTTTTTCTCAAGCAATCCCTTTACCTGTTCCTGTGCTAAAGTTGTTCTTTTACTTCCTAAATATTCTTAATTAGTTTCTTTCATTTGAAATTCTCAGAAATGCCCAATTTCCCAAAATATATGATGCCTTATTAAAACCCAATTAAAAAACATCACTCAAAAACAATTTTTCAAGGGGGTAGTCCATGAGCAACCCTGATCCACAATAGTGTGGTTTGTTTGGGGGTACACTATTGTGTCCAGATGCCTCCGCGATGCCTCCTGGGGTGATTTTTTTTTCAAACAATCCCTTTACCTTTTCCTTTGCTAAAGCTTTTCTTTTACTTCCTAAATTTTCTTAATTAGTTTCTTTCATTTGAAATTCTCAGAAATGCCAAATTTCCCAAAATATATTTATATGATGCCTTATTAAAACCCAATTAAAAAACATCACTCAAAAACAATTTTTCAAGGGGGTAGTCCATGAGCAACCCTGATCCACAATAGTGTGGTTTGCTTGGGGGTACACTATTGTGTCCAGATGCTTCCTGGGGTGATTTTTTCAAACTATCCCTTTACCTTTTCCTTTGCTAAAGTTTCCTTTTACTTCCTAAATTTTCTTAATTAGTTTCTTTCATTTGAAAGTATCAGAAATGCCAAATTTCCCAAAATATATGACACCTTATTAAAACCCAATTAAAAAACATCACTCAAAAACAATTTTTCAAGGGGGTAGTCCATGAGCAACCCTGATCCACAATAGTGTGGTTTGTTTGGGGGTACACTATTGTGTCCAGCTGTTTCCTGGGGTGATTTTTTGTTCAAACAATCCCTTTACCTTTTCCTTTGATAAAGTTTTTCTTTTACTTCCTAAATTTTCTGAATTAGTTTCTTTCCTTTGAAATTATCAGAAATGCACAAGTAAATTGAAATCAATTCAAAGTAAAGTGAAATCAATTCAAAGTAAATTGAAATCAATTAATCAATTGAAAGTAAATTGGCATCAATTCAAAGTAAATTGAACTCAATTGAAAGTAAATTGAAATCAATTCAAAGTAAATTGAAATCAATTCAAAGTAATTTGAAATAAATTGAAAATAAATTGAAATCAATTGAAAGTAAATTGAAAACCAATTGAAAGTAAATTGAAATCAATTCAAAGTAAAGTGAAATCAATTGAAAGTAAATTGAAATCAATTCAAAGTAAAGTGAAATCAATTCAAAGTAATTTGAAATAAATTGAAAATAAATTGAAATCAATTGAAAGTAAATTGAAAACCAATTGAAAGTAAATTGAAATCAATTCAAAGTAAATTGAAATCAATTGAAAGAAAATTGAAATCAATTCAAAGTAAATTGAAATCAATTCAAAGTAATTTGAAATAAATTGAAAATAAATTGAAATCAATTGAAAGTAAATTGAAAGTAAATTGAAATCAATTGAAATCTATCTTTTTTTTTTGATTCCACACTATTGTGTACCCGGCCCCTTGTTTTTTCCACACTATTGCGTATCCAAAATTTGTTTGGGGGGGGAGGGGGGGACCCAACTACACTAATCAGTAACCTACATTATTGCATTTCCAGCTCTCGTGTTTCTCCAGAATCTCCTCCCGATGGGGTCCCAGTTCGGAATAGCGTTCAGTTGCTGCAAATAACTATAGCAAGTTGGTGTATGATACGCACATAATTGAATTTAGATGGGGTTATAAAATGTTATAAACCAACTTATAACTGGGGGGCACCATCGTGTATTGCTTCCAGAAGAAAAAATAGTAGACAAATAACATGCCTAGTCTGACTAGATAGTTTTCGCTACTATGTTTTCGTTCCTAATCCACATTAAATCAAGTAGCTTCAAATCCTTTAGAAAAAAATAGTTGTACCCCGGTTATAAATTGTTTTATTAACCATAGGAACTATAGCTATGGCTATATCCCCTGTAACCCCTTTAGTTATTGAAGTTATAACTTTCCCAAGTTGTTGCAAACGAACTGGGGCCCCAAGTTCCTCCCGTCTGCACAGGGGTAGAAGGCACTGGCATTTTCGGGTGTCTCCGGATACGACAAATCGTCACCTCATCCGGGAGAACTCTCCCCGAGACACTTCGTGATGTCATGGGGACCAAAGTATCGAACAAATAGGGTATAATAGGGCTTATAAATTAACCATCAACATGGGGATATCATTAATGATGATTGGTGGACTATTGGTGGATTTCTTATAGCAGGGTGGTACCATGCAATATATTACGGGAACCAAGGTGGTGCCCCCCAGTTATAAATTGCTTGATAATCCTATTAACTAGTTCGATATAACTACCATACGTCCTACTGGGGGGGGCAATAAGTCCTATACATAAGTTCGTATACATTAATTATGTTCGATAATACGTTCGATAAAAGATGATCTACCATAAGTCCTATACATATTAGAGTTATTCTCACCAACTGAGCAATCAAACGGGGACACCACCTTGAATTAACCAGCCAATATCATAAAAACAACAGCTCAGATCAGAACTGGAGATTTTGAAGAATGACCGGTGGATTTCACCAACTGGCGAGTTGACTGGGGATATTCATTGGAATATACAGTTATGGCCATTTATCAATTATAGTTGGTTATAAATGGGATTATACATTTTATCAATGGGGGCTTGTTAGTACTTATAACTGGTATTTCGGGCCATAAACGTATGTGTACATGGAATGAATTAAAACCCCATTGTACCATGTTTGGGGGTGATGAACATCCATTTGCCAAGGCTTTGAGCCCTACCCATTTGTCCTAAATACATGCTAAGTTGTTTGGAAATTCATAGATTGTTCCAATAGAGCAAAGGGAATGAACCAAGAACGGTGGAACTGTGAGGCTGGATAGATTGTATGGAGATGAGATGTTCAATCATTGACTCCTGTGACCAACCAACAAATATGGGGTGAACCATGGGAAGGGCATTGAATGGCAGCAACGAAAGGAAAGTCAATTGGGATCATATCAAAATTCCATGTGATGAACATGAATCCATGATCCATCCCGTTCAATGGGAATTTCAGGATCCTAAATTGGAGGTACTGTACCATATAAGGCCAAAAATTGTGGTGATATTCCGATATTCCCTTACATAGGCCTAAAAATTGGCCTTATATATGGTAGATACCTCCAATGAATCGGTTCCTGAAATGGCCAGTGAACCAAACAGACTTTCTGTGTACCACTGACAACCATAGCCGCCTCACAGCCTCGCAACTGAGTTAGGACCTCAAAAGATTGTGACCATCCAAGTCTGAAGTAGCACGGTGCACGCTCATCTGCCGAAGTACCAAGCTGGGGCCTCCTAGTTATAAGATGTTATAAGTTTGTTTATACTTCGCGTTTTTAAACTATAGCTCAAATTGCCATTGGTTAAACAACTTTTGTTCACCAACTTAGCTATCGTGCGCTCAATCCCTTCCACTTTGTCAGATCCCAGTAGCGCAGAGGGCCAGTCATCTGGCAGAAAATCTGCGTGTCATTGCGGCTGCTCACCTGCATGACATCAAAACGGAGTTTTGGACGCAAGAATCCTAACCCCAAAGGTACCATGTGAGACACATGAAATCAAATTATGAAGTTCAAGATCATTTTGTCCACTGGAAATTACCCTCTGGTAATTTAACATAGCTATTGAAGCCATGGCCATTTATAGCTGATTTACCCACAAAAAAATGTGATGTTCAACAGCTATGTTAGTTTACCAGTGGGTACATTTTGGGGTTCCATATTCAGTCTCAGGTGTACGTATTCATTTGGGCAGGTCCATGATCTCAACAGGGAATTCCAGGATCCAATACGAGGTACGTTAGTACCATATTTCAGGCCATACTTCGGGGGTATATCACTTGAAATTAAGCCCTAAAAAATAGGCCTTATATATAGTAGGTCCTCCAATTTGGGTTCCTGAAATGGCCATTGATGATCTGTTTTTAAAGAGACATTGTTTATCTTTGATAAATTGAAAAAAATGTTTGGTTCGGACATATCCCCATCTGAGGTCCATTCCATGGTGCGTCTCAGCTATCAGTTGGTCTATACACCGCGTTGACCTTAGGCAATGTATCTACCATAAGCCCTGAATACCCTCCAGTAATCAAACATGGCTTTCTGGAAAATCACCCATCTATATAGTATGATGATTTCCCATAAAGGACCCTCCATTTAGTTCAGATATGTCCCAAAATAGGCGACGTTTGATGACCGCATCTCCTATGGTTTTCCTATGAAAACCTCCATATTATGCGGGGATTTCCCAAAGGGTAGTCATGGGCTTGTCGGCTTGTCTGAAAAAAGTATACCCCAACATTTGTTGTTCCAAACTGTCTTTTAAAACCTCGTTTTCCCCCATTTTTGATAGTTAGAACATATTATTAAGACCTCAATTCATGTTCCCCCCTGTTTGAAAGTTAAAACTAAACCAGAAGCAACTTAGCCATTCCGGCCACATTTTGATAGTTATATACCCTCTGGTTATTTAACATAGCCATGAAAGCCATGGCCCATAGAAATAGATGGTTTTCCCTATAAAAAATGGTGGATCTTTCCATGGCTATGTTGAATAACCAGATGGTAAAAGTCTGTTCAAAACCAACTTAGCCATTTTGGAGACGAGATCTCCCGTGCCTCGCAGCTTCTGTTTCCAACCAGGACCTACAAAGGCCGAACCGCTGGGGTTGAACCAACAACAATACAATGTGGCGCCCCTGAAGGATAGCGTTCAGTTGGTTGATTTGCCTAGGTTTTTTGATGTTTTTGTGTGGTTTATGCTAGATGTATCGAACCAGTTTTCCTGGGGTGTTTTTGAACCAACAAAACATTCAAAAAATGTCGAAAATCGGTGATTTAACCGGTTGGTTAATAGGTGTTCCTACTATGGCTTGTCATGATCCCCATTAAAACCAGGTACTGTATAACTCCCAAAGCAAAAACTCGTCAACAATCATCTATCAGATATATCAGACCATATGTTCATTTGTTTAACCTCAGCAAACCCAATAAGTAGTTTGTATCCCTGGTTATGTTAGTGGGAAGAGTATTGTTCATCTACTTAGTAGCAATGCCTCACTAGGGTTATAAAGCTACCATGAAGCAACAAAAAATCCTCATAAATGTCATGTTTCCTTGGTGAAATCAGCGTTTTCCGCTGGTTTCAATGGTATTTCGGGTCCCCCTTCGGCATGTTTAACGCACAGCGCGCAGCCTGGATCCGGCCATTCTCGGTGGTGCCAAAGCCCACACCATCGATGCGATAGAAGAAGGTACCCACCTCCAGCGGTTCGGCTGATAACTGGGATCCCGGCTGGGGATCAGTGCGACATACTATATATGAATGTAAGATATATATATATGTGATTATATATATATATTATATGTACCTTGAGCTTCTATCTCCCAAGAAAAAAAGGTTTTGCAAAATATCACCAGGTTTTTTCCAGGATATGGAAGTCATGTGTATATATATATGATTCTATATGGGTGCGAGCCAAAAATCGGGTATGGTTCGCTCCGCGGTGATCCGTACTATGGATCGCGAGTGCTTACGTAAGGTGCCTGATCCGTACCCTTTCGTAAGGGCTCATCATAGCATACAAACTGTGCTGATACTCCCCGACTTGCTATTACTTCTCCTCCTGCTACTGTTGCTGCTAAAACTGTTACCACTGCTTGTCGAGGGAGCAGAAAAAAAACAGCACCAGCAGCAGTAGTGGCAATAGAAGGAGAAGATGCAGCAGCAGTAGAAATAGCAGTAGCAGTAACAGTAGTACTAGTAAAAGTCATAATAATCAAAGTAATAGTAATCTAATGGTAGTAGCAGCAGTAGCAGCTGCAGTAGTACTAGGAGTAGTAGGAGTAGGAGTAGGAATAGCAGCAGCAGCAGGAGAAGAAGTAGTAGTAGTAGAAGCAGCAGCAGTAGAAGTAGTAATAGAATCGGACTTTCATATTGGCATTTGTTGTGGCGTGACTGGGTTCGGGTATGGATCGGGTATGGAACGGGTATGGATCGGGGTATGGATCGGGACACGCTATCTGGGCCGGCTTTCACGCTATGGCTGTGGAGGAAGAGAGCGGGGTATTTCAAGTCTAGTCTAGTTCTACACGTGCCAGGCAAAGCAGAAACAGAAGGAGTTGTAATCATAGCGCCACTAGAAGTACAAGAAGCACCTAGTGGAACTAGAACCGGTCTTACTAGCCTCCAAGGTGCGCTTGCAATATTGGTAGTAGCTACTCAACTAGTTGCATTTGTCCAACTACCAGAAGCACACGGAGGAAGTGAACCAGCAACAGCAGCGAGAGCAGGACCAGCAGGAGCAGCAGCAGAAGCGACAGCAGTAGCAACAGCTCCTGCGAGGAAGATAACTAGTAGTGGCAGCAGCAGCAGCAGCAGCAGCAGCACGGAGGCAGCGGAGGCAGCTGAAGCAGCAGTAGCAACGATAGTAGCAACAGTAGTAGCAACAGTAGTAGCAACAGTAGTAGAAACAGTAGTAGAAACGGGAGTAGAAACGGGAGTAGCAGTACGAGGACCAGAAGCAGTATTAGGATAAAAAGCAGCATTAGGGCCAGCATCAGTCTTTCTTCCTTGAGAAAGGGGTATGGATCAGGGGTATGGATCAAGGGTATGGATCATGCAGTACCACAGGGTATGGATCAAGGTATGGATCGGGGGGTATGGATCGTGTGTGGGTTCGGGGCCTTGATCCATACCTTGTATTTTGACTCGTACCCATATGATTATATATGATTATAAAAGATTATATATGATTATATGCGAGACAAATATCATATATGTATAGGTTTATATGTGTAGATTACTGTATGTCAATGACATCCATGGGATGAGTGAGTGGTGATTTGACAAGTACCAACAGGGATTTATATAATCACTGAGGATTTTGGCTGAAGATCTTTGTTTTTTCCAAATGATGCAATCCCAAAAGTCAGCCAAAAGTGTGATGAATATGATGAATGAGTTACTTAAAAAAATGTGAACCGACGGTAAGGAAAGGGTTTCCTGGCATTGTTCTTGGTGGTTCATCTCACTTATTATAAGAATGTTATGAGGCCAGCTATAAGTGTATTAACCCTACTTATCACATGAACAAAACCAGGTATAAAACCTACTTGCTAAGTGGGATGAGCCACCAAGTTGGCTATCTCCTCATGTTTGTCGGCTGAATCACCACAGTTTGTTATGCTAACTCTTTTTGCACTGATTCGTTCCGATAGACTTGTTATGCGTAGTGTTGAATTCGCAGAAACTCTGACTGTGATAAGTTATAAGTTGAATTTTAAAGCAACCATGGACTATAGGTATATCTTCCAGAAACCACACTTATCCCAGTTATAAAATGTTAAAAACCGCTTCCATCTTCTTGATTACCTCCTCTTCACTGACAGTATGGTCCTTAGCAATTACAAATTAAATGGAATTATAACTCCTATAAGCTTATAGGGTTATAAATCACTATAAGGTGTTTTTTACTATTAAGGGTCGTAATTATATAGCTGGAGGATGATCATGGTCAGAGTATCTTAAGATAGACCTCTTGCTGGTGCCTTATCCCCTTGCATTTGGCGGATCAAATCTAGCAAGCTTTGCGATGAAGCAGAAAAAAATAACGTAAACAGGAAAACGACAATTCCCAGCATAGACAACGTCTTGTCACGGAAAAGAGCCGTTAGCCTCTCCAATTTTGGATCGTCACGCGCCAGCTGCATATGACAGTCATCTTCAAGGAAATACGAAAGTGCGGATTTTACCGCCGTCTATAGCGTTCTGGGTTGCCCCAAGAACAGACACTTCCTTGTGCGTGTACTTGACGTCGTGACACAAATGCGGCTTACTGTCGACCCCATACGTTGAACAGGCTGGGTCATGACAAAAATGTTGCAAGTAGCCCGCATACTCTTTGTCACGCGCCGTAACATAGCACTCATGGAGTTTCGACACAACCTTCGTGAGGGTGTCGATCCTTTCGGCTGTTGTCTTCGCTTTAAGAAGCGCGCGAGTGTCTATGCACACACCCTGCCCAGGACGCTCTCTAAAGCTTCTTTGAACCTCCTCCGACGTAAATTCGCAGAGCATCAATAATGCATACACACGTTCACAGAGTTGGAAGCAGCTCCAAATAGTAAGCTTCGTGCTGGAGTCATAGTTCAAGTAAATGTACCATCTGGTTATTTCACATAGCCATGGAAAATCCCTTATAAATGGAAGTTTCTAGCTGGGAAAATCATCTATCAATGGGCCATGATTGATTTCCATGGCTATGTAAAATAATTAGAGGGTATACGGAGGATTGGTCGCAGCACAATACCTCTGCAATGTGTTGGGCCATGGCGGCCATGGTGATCACACCATTCAAATCAGCCTGAGCTTCTCGACGGACTTTCACGCAGTTTTCTTTCCTTGCAAGGGTCCGGGACCTAAGGTTAACTGTTTTGTACTTGAACGCAGGAATTTCGCAAACTAAGCCAAAAAAGTGAACAACATTGAACAACAACATGTCATTGTTAGTGGTTTATCATTTTTTTTTCAAAATAATACTCAACAGCACATTAAAAATAGTCTACGTTTCTCCTTGACGACTTCGTTCAATCATCTTCAATCCAATTTGTTGCTTCCTAAACCACCTGCAGTTATGGCCCTTCACAATTATAAATTGATTTATAACTCCTATAACTAGTTGGAGCACGGCCTTTATCTGGCCGTGCGTTTTCGTGCACAGTGGGGGGGGTGGGGTGGGGTGGGGTGGGGGTGGGGGTGGGGTGGGTTGGTGTTGGGCATTGTGTTAACGTTCTGTGAACTGCTAGGTAAGTGACTCGTCTCTGTGTGTGCCGTTATGTGGCGTGTAGACATTGTGGGGTGGGGTGGGGTGGGGCATGTGTTAACGTTCATGTGAACTTGCTAGGTAAGTGGACTCGTCTCTGTGTGTGCCGTTATGTGCGTGTAGACATGGGTGGGGTGGGGTGGGGTGGGGTTGGGCATGTGGTAACGTTCATGTGAACTTGCTAGGTAAGTTTTCGGTTGCTTTTAACTGATACGTCATGCTACGCTCGCGTAAGTGCGATCAGTTTCTTTGGTTTCAACATCATTTACTTGTATGAATGCCTGTCTTTGGTTATAGTTAGCTGTTCGATGCAAGTGAAGGTCCGTTGCAAGGTCGTCTGGCAGGTTGTGCCAAATTCATCAATACATAACATGTTGAAATCCAGGTCGGTTGCAAGGTCGTCTGGCAGGCTGTGCCAACTTCATCAATACATAACATGTGGAATTACAAAAAAATGTGTTTTCGTCTAGGCAAAATACTTGTTTTTTCATTTCATGCACCAGAATAAGGGGTTTCTTCTCTTTGAACTCACATCAAAACAATACAGGTCGAATTAGTTGGGGAGTTCTGAGAAACATCAAAAATGATAGTTTCGCCTAGGCGAAACGCTAGATTTTGATTTTATGCACCAGAATCAGGGGTTTTTCGCCTTTGACATCACATCAACCAAAATCCTATTGGCACGACCACATCAAACATCATCCATGACACCCCGTTGATCACAAAAACACCACGGCCAGATAAAGGCCGTGTTCCTAGTTGGTTATGTAAGCCCATACAAATAGCTGTTACTTGGGCACTGTGCACATTCTCAAACCCCCATGATTCATCTTTGGCGAAGAGAATCGCCATGTTGCTTGTCTTAAAACCTCCGATTGCGTGAAACCAAATCTGTTTTTATGCCTGATAACGTATTCAACGTACAACCATCAAACCAAAATAAACAAAAAATCAATGCAGATCCACATGACTTCATATAAATCGATGTTAATGTAGAAACAAACAAGTAACTACAGGTTCATTTAAAACAGTCTAAAACCATATGTTTTACAAGGTGGTGCCCCTAGTTCACTAGTTCCATATATCTACCATAACCATACTTAAACTTGTTGTCAACAAACTTAGCTATCATAAATCAGCACTAAATTCCATGAAACTCCCTAGTTCTGTTGGTTCAATCAGCATTTTCCTATGCTTTTCCTGTGGTTTTCCCTAGGTTCCCTTAGGTTTCAACGTTCACTGGGCGCACCAGGGCCGTGCCGCGTGGTGGGCACCGTGGCACCTCCACTGCGCGGTTGCGGTTGGGCGTGGCGTCCAAGACCCCAGTGATCTCCGGAGAGTTCAGACGTAAGGGCACCTGCAGTGAATGCCCGGCTGCTGCCAAGCTTAGTCCAATATAAATACTATACGATATATACAGAATGGACCATAATATATGTATATTATAAATATATACGTAATATATATATATATATATGTATGTATGTATATATATATGTATATGTATATAATGTGGTGCCTTCATAACCCTAGTTGGAAGTTAGTTTATAACCCGCATAATTATAGTTTCAATGAAACCCTAGTTATTAACTAACTCTAATTTTTCGGGATTGTACTAGTTTGTGTCTTGGGGATTATGAACTAACCCATATGAATGGGAAACCTTTGCACCAACCAGTATTTCAGTATTTCATGAGATAAGATGGAAACATGGGTTTTAACCAGTGGTACTACCCATTGTTAACGGTTAACAATTGTTGGGGGACTCGCTGGTCATATATATACATATACATATACATGTATATATTATGAATAATAATAATGATAATAATAAGAATAGTACGAATATATATATATACATATATATATATATATTTGAATATATATATATATATAGTTTATAAAGTGGCATATAATGGAATATAACAGGAAAAAAAGGGATGTAATGGGATAGACCTGACGATATGGGGGATATCGGGATATCATGAACCGCTGGTGAATTCAGCGGGGATTAGCCATAGTGATCATCACAGAGAAGAAGTTGAATATAATCAATGGGAATTTCAGGATCCTAAAATGGAAGTACTGTAGCATATAAGGCCATACTTTGTGGGGATATTCCCTTACATAGGCCTTACATAGGCCTTATATATGGTAGGTACCTCCAATTTTGGTTCTTGTTGCATGGCCATTGATATATGAGATGGGACGATCACAACTTGGGATTTATATCATGAAGTTGGGAATGATGAGTTGGGGGTGATCAACAATCACTAGGTATCCCATGTTCTTACCGAGATATGATGGGGAATTGCAGAATGACAATATTCAGATGGGTAGACTATTTCCCCGAGCGCTCTATTCTATGAATAATCCAGACTTCATGAAATGATAATAAGGTGGTCAACAACAAGTTGGAGACTTCTGGGGGAATCACCTAAACTACAAATCGGGACATATCATGGTATTCCATGATCATGAGGAGTCTATCTCAGAATAGAACCAAAAAGCATGGGGATATATGGAGAACACACATATAATGAATGCGTGTATGTGTCTATGTACATTAATACCCAACAATCTTCGGGATGTACCGTGTGACTATGCATATTTGGGACCCCTGGGTAAGTAAGTTAGTTGATAACAAGGATAACAAGGCAAAAACAATGTGGTTTGACCATCGAGCACACATTGGGAGCGATATTTGATTCATGATATTCATGATCGATAGGTCATAAGTTGGCAAAAAAGAACTTGGCTTAGCATTCGGTTCATGGTAGATAGACATGTTCCCCCGGAGGGTAGGTCGTTTGCCCCCAAAAAAATGGATGTGTCTTGACATTGGGTACCCAAAAATTCAGATGGTTAATCATCATGTTCCTATGAAATGGCTATAATTGGCCACCCCATTTTCACCAACTTCGGAATCATGAATCAGCCATAAATCCCCTGAATCTCATGGAAATCCCAATTTTTTCTTGCTTGAATCACCATTTTCCCAGGCTTTCGGGTGATTTTTCCTATGCTTTTCCCACGGTTTTCCGTCAACCCCTTGGAAGCCCCGGCCGTGCCCATCTCTGTAGTGAGATCGCCCCAGGCCACCACGATGTCCACATCCGTGCAGCGGGCGCGCGTGAGGTCGATCCTGGAAGTTCCGGGAACGTTCTTCGGAAAAATCTCGGGAAATTCTGAAGTGCTGTGCAAACACTGGGAAATATTAGTCTTCCTATATGGAAAAAAAATGAAATATTGGGAGATTATGGGAATCCATTTTTTGCAGAATCCCAATTGATTGAGACACTGTAATCACATTCTTAATCTAAACTATTACAGTACTGTATAGGTACCCTCTGGTAAACATACAAAAAGCTATTGAACATGGCCATAGAAATAGTTGATTTTCCCATTGAAAATAAGGTGATTGTTCATAGTTATGTTAGTTTACCAGAGGGTCAATTTCAGAAAAAAACCTGGGAATTTATGGAAGTTATGGAAGGAAAGATTGCTAGGGATTTGAAAACGGGATTTCATTTGTTTTTGTTTTACTTCGGCGTTTCTTTCCATCCTTGAGCGGCAGTGAAAAACCATGGTGGGAAATCATTGGGAAATGATGGGAACTAGTGATTGAACCAGGAAAAATCGGGCTTTGACCATCAACCAGTATTCATTTCACCGGGATTAAATGTGGATCTCATAAAGAAAGGAATTAACAACCAGTAAATTACTGGTTGGTGGTTTCAACCCCTCTGAAACATATGAAAGTCAGTTGGGATGATTATTCCAAATATATGGAAACAAAAAAACAGTTCCAAACCACCAACCAGATTAAGATAGACCCTGCCAGATAGGGGTTGGAAGATTACTTTCCACTAAAAATTGGTTATTTTCAGGGTGTATGTAAATTTACCGGCGAGTATATCACCATTAATCACCATTAATCACCATTAATCACAATTAATCACCATAAATCACAATTGAACACCATGAATTATCATTATCGACCACTACTCATCATTTAAAAAACATTATAGACTTCCAATTACCCTTCATTTTTTTTAATCCAGAGGTTAGGTATATATGTATATATATATATACATCACTATAACCATGGTTACCACAAGAATGGTACAAGACCTCGGCAGTGCGCAGTGCGGGTCTGGCAGCTGTGACCAGGTGATGGCAAACAGCATCAGCAATTAGGATGTTTCCCTGAATTTAGGGACCAAACATGTCTGGTTGGTGGTTTCAAACCCTCTGAAAAGTATGAAAGTCAGTTGGGATGATTATCCCCAATAGTTGGGATGATTATGCCCAATAGTTGGGATGATTATCCCCAATAGTTGGGATGATTATCCCCAAATAGTTGGGATTTCAATGTCCTTTTGATAAACATAGAGGAGCCGGGAGCTGGTATACTATCGATCATTTACCTGTTGTTAAAGGGGTTTCTTCAACCCCCTCTATTTATCAACCAACCAATGGGAAAAGGACATCTATGGACCACACATGTTGATTTACCAGCAACAATGGAGGCTTAGCATGCTTTAGCCCTCAAACAGATTTGTTGTACCATGATTTAACCATCGATCATGGTGTATTTCACCAGCCTTTTAATCGGTATATATGCAAATATTGTCTCAAACAATCGATATACTGCAGTTTGAGGCATCAAACCACAGTTATTCACTACCTATGCATATGGTCATTACCCCCTGGTGATGTGTTTTCTTTCTGGGATGACCCCCAAAAAATTAACCACCTAAAAAACAAGGGGCCCCCGAACGTTATGTTTGTTGGTTGATTAACCCCAACTATAGATATATCTACCATAAACATCCATAAACCCTAGTTATTGTAGATGATTGGGTTTATGTATGTTGATTGGGTTTATCTATAGATCTGTTTTCTTGATTTATCTACCACCCTGGATGATCCATAAACCCTCCAAGCACTCAGCTTTGAGCGCCGCGCCGCGCCTGGACTTCATGTCGCAGAGCAGATGGGTTTGATTCACACGCGTCAAGGAGGTGCACACCTCACTGGTGCTGATACCTGGCAAAAAGCGCCCGTAGGATGACCATGGCTTCTATGGCTTCGCCACAAACAAGTTGCCCCAAATTCCATAAACCTGGTATAATGTGGTTATAAGATGTTATAGGTGACTTATAAATCTTATAACTGATAAAGGGCTATAACTAACAAAGGGCCATAACTGCAGTATATGAACAGAGACCCTGCCATTTGCACGGCCTTGGAAGCTGAGTTTCCACGAACAACAACAATTTTCAGTGTCTATGTGAATTTACAGAGGGGTAAACTGAAATGTTTGGCAATTCACATAGAAACTGAAAACTTCAGTTGCTAGTCACCATAGACACCATGAAATTTCATAACACCATTTATAGACACCATTTATTGCTAGTTTCCCTCATGAACCATCATTCCAATCACCATCTATGGCAGTAAATGGTGGACTTCATCCGAAACGGTGAGGGACATGGTGATCATGGGATCACAGGGGTTCTAACGTTGCTACAAGCGCTTGATTTAACCAACAGAAATTGATAAACCAAGCATTAAAAAAGGACATGATGAGGATATCAATGGAGAAATTAGTCAAGTGCGTAATTGAATATGATGGGATAATCCTTGGGATAAATGGAATGCGGTGCAATGGAATCTACTGTATAAAAATGATTATGCATATATATATATAATATTCCATATTGTACATATAATATATATATATATTGACCAGAGTATGATAGACATGGGTGGAAGTAGGGTGGGCCCACAAGTGGCTGGTCACGTCAGGCTCTCAGCATTTTGAAGCCTGTGATGTTGCAATGATCAGAAATAACCATCAAAATCACTGGGAAGATGGGCTTTAACTGTAATTAATTATTATGTTCTGGGCCATTTATACAGTGATTTAGGGCCCAACTAACAGGGCCTTAAATGGAATGAACTAACTCCTATGATTAGTTGAAAATGAAACAAACCCATTTACAATTGTTAAGGGCCATAGTTGGTTTATAAACTTCATGAACTGTACATCACATCTGCCATAAAGCGTAGTCATAGTTAGCCTACTTATAAACCAACCTTAGCTGTCGTTCGGGGGGCCCGACTTGAACGGGCTATACAGTTTTACCAGCTATAAGTCAATGTTAACCCCATGCAAGAATGATAACCCCATTTATAACCACAAAAAATCACTGGTCATATGGGGTTTTAACAGTTTTGTTCATTAACTGTATAGATTTATCATGTTCTATGTGAACATCATCTATACATGGGCCATTTATAACTGCTAATACGGGCCTTCCTTAAAGTCTAACCCCCTTTTTTGGGCCCGCCCTGCCGCCCTGCACCTTCCAATGCTCGGCTTAAACGCCGCGAGCCATTCGCCTCGAAGCCAACAGTACCACTATCGTCCTGCGATGAGGAGAAACCATCCAAAAAAAAGGAGAACACATGGAGTGAAAACCCAGAAAGTACCAGTTATTACTATTTATAATGGTGATGTACCCATTAATAATGGTGATTTATATGGATTATATGGATTATATATATATCTCTCTCTCTGATTAAAGCCCATATTACCAGTTATAGATGGTCCATGCCCTGTGCATGTGTTGACTATTTTGATGGATAATCCTGATATGTTCAAGCACAGATTACCAAACATGTTTATGGTTATGAATGGGGTTATAATACTGCTTGGTGGTTTTAACATGTTTTAACCATCTTGAAAAATATGAGTTCGTCAATGGGAAAGATTATCCATATATTATGGAAAATAAAAATCATGTTTGAAACCACCAACCATATTACCAGTTAAAGGTGGTCCATGTATAGATGATTTACCAGACCATATATTAAAATCAAGAATCCATACAGTTAAAGATATGGCAAAATTCCATATTACCAGTGATTATTACCCATATGCTCCAGGTATGGAATATTTACCAACATTTGCCATAAAAATCACCCAGTTTGGTATGTAAATATACCATACATGGAGCATATGGGCTATGGTTATCAACGGGGGTTATACATTCCATTTATGGGAAGCGACCAAGTGACTGAAAAAACAGGTATTTCGGGCCAGAACTGTGGGAAAAAACTGCTGATTTAACGGGAAGATCCTTAGTGACTAAAGTGTTGAGCTGGTTGGTGATATACACATGTTGCCTGGACAAATCGACCACTACTTGGTGCTTCATCCCACGGATCGTAAGCAGGATATAAGGCAAATTATACCGGTTGGCCGGTTGGTGGTATACCTACCCTCTGAAAAATATGAGTTGGTCAGTTGGGATGATGGCATTCCCATTAAATGGAAAATAACAAATGTTCCAGACCACCAACCAGTGATGTATGATTAGTATGATGAGTGAAGATGAACATATCTAATTATAGAGTTCCTTTTTAAAGTCCAATTTCCCATAATTGAATGATGACATAGTTCATACCCTCTGGTAATTTAACAAAGCTATTGAACATGGCCATTTATAGTTGATTTACCCACTAAAAATGGTGATTTTCTACAGCTATGTTGGTTTACCAGAGGGTAGTTCCTTGTTAACTTTCATAAATTTTGAATTTCCCATAATTCATATGCTCCATGTATGGTATATTTACCTACAAAACTGGGTGATTTTGGGCAAGCGCAATTGTTGGTGTGCATATTCCAGCACCATGGTTCGCATACGGGTAATTCATAGTTCAATTTCATGGCAGTTTCCTTAAATCATAAATCATAAATCTCTACAGTTAAAGATATGGTAAAATCCCATATTACCTGTGATTATTACGGCACTGTTCCAATTTGCTGATTGATCCCATGTCCTGGAAATCCGGAAAGTTTTGCCCGATGATGTACAGCCTTGGGCGCACGTTACACGTCATACACGTCCAGGGCGCACGCAGTTTTTAACTGCGACGCGTCGCACCCAAACATGGGATGATCTTGATCAATGCCTATTATGGTATAACATGATATGGTATATACTATGGTTATCATGTTGTAGATATAGATAAACATGATATAAAGCAAGTATACCCTATGATGTTATAGATATAACATGATATACCCATGCAATGGTAACTATGTCTTGAGACTATGGTTTATAATTTCAATAACATGATATTACTATGGTAACAATTCGTGTCTCAAAACTTGACAGAGACTATCCACACTTATGGCCCAACTAGCATTTTTTTTTTTAAATGGGCTTATGAATCACGATGGAATTCATATGAATTCATCAACTAGTTATAGGAGTTATGTCATTTCATTTAAAATTGTTAGTTGGGACACAACTGTGGGAATATCTATTGATTATCCAGAGATAGAAAAGCATTTACTACCGGGATTTTGCTTATCTTACCTATTATTATCAAGGATAGATTGGGACATAATTGTTAGTTGTAATGCAAGGATGCCCTCGGTGGCCCCCCACCCCGAAAGTTGTTCTTGTCATTTTTTTAAATAAAACCCATCAACTATCGGTCCACCTGCCATGAACCTTACACTCTGGTAAACATACAAAAAGTTTTTGAAAGCCTCATTTATAGTTGATTTACCTACTAAAGATGGTGATTTTCCATAGTTATGTTAGTTTACCAGAGGGTAACTAGTTTAGTTAGAGATCATTAGAAACCAACATATCAAACAGTACAGTGAAGTGGTGCATGAACACATGACTAGATCATCCAGGATGGGCATTGTTTGTCAGTTCTCACCTAGATTGGGTATTTGGCTTCGTCCGAAGAAATACGATACCCCCAAAATCATATTGTTGATCATTACAGTATACAGTATACGACTATTTTGGGGTATACCGCCGGTATACCCAATTTCCCGAAAACTCATTTGAATTTGAATCTAAATAGTTGAATAGGTTGTACCTACGTGATGGACGGATGAGGTAACAACCATGCACAAAATCTCCGGTAACAAACAACACTGGGAAAATGTCAACTGCTCCATGAACAAGTCTGTAGTTGTGGCCCTTAAGAGCTACAATTTCGCTGAGAACTAACTTATAATGATATATAACCTTAGCTAATTATAGGAGTTGTAGTTCCATTGACTGTGGGGATAAGCGTGATACTCCTCACTCTGACGTTGATGTGTTTCTGAAACAAACAACTCAAGGTTCCGAGTCCACTGTAGACTTCCATGATTTCATGGTTCAATCAAAGCTCGCTTGCGAGCGAGCTAACATGGGATATGAATTATGGACAAAACAAATTGGTAATTATCATCATTTAGTATTTGTCATATTGGGTGATATTTAACAAATTGGGATACCAACTATTACCCACAAATTGGGTGATATTATTATCAATTAGTATTTAATCATCCATTTGGGGGTACACCATGATCAAAAACTAAATGATTGGGACGGTCATCCGAACTACGGATGAACCAAAGATGATTCGCGGCACAGATGTCAGCTATGACACCGCGAATGCTATGACAGCCATGATCAGATACAACCAGTGATATTGGTTCAAAAACCGGCAGAATTCATCAGAATTCACATGTTTGTGGTGATTAAAATCCATTGTTTTGCAGGGTTAAAAGACCCCACACAATGTTGGTTTCATGCCAGCATCATAAATGGAATTCCTTAAAACTGGTATATTCACCAATCTTTTCATGGAGGGTGACCATGGCACATAGTAGGGGATTGTACCATTGTCGGCATGTAACTTGACCATGGCACATATACTGTTGGTCATACATTCCTATTAAATCCCCATTTTATCCATAGAACCCCATTAGTCTCTCACCCCAATATGTGCTAGGGTCAAAACATGGTATATGGTTTACGGCATCTATCCCATGACCGGAATCCAAACATAATGATCATAATGGGCATATAAATCCCTTTGAAAATTGATTGATGATCATCCCCCCAATACAGGTATTATATAGATGGCATTAGTATATAATGGATCTTTGATTGTGCTTGATTGTATGTCCCGTGCATTCCCATTAGCATCCCACGAAAATCCATTTTTAAATATATTCGCACTTAGACCATCCAACTTTTAACCATGGAACATATAGTGCTTGTCAGATGTCATAAATCCCTTGTGTGTCTCTGCAATAGTATATCCCTAGTATATCCCTAGTCCCCTGCTAAAACCCGAGTAGGTGGATCATATTTTCCCCAGCCCCTATCAACATTATTAAAAATCCCAACCTTATGCAGTTCAAGTCCAGATTACCAGATTTTATGGTTATGAATGGGCTTATAATAATGGTTGGTGGTTTCAACCTACCCCGCTGAAAAATGATGGAGTGAAAGTCAGTTGGGATGATGACATGCCCAACCACCAACCGGTGAAATCCACATATGTTTTTTCTCACCTATATTTTATCGAAAAATATAAAACTATGTTTATATAATATCATCAATATCGTATATAATATTATTAATATTATATTAAAAATTATATATATATATATTTTATATTAATATTTATAAATATACGTATACTATATAATCCTTACCACTAAACCCGGCAAGGTGCTGACCGCCGTCCATGATCTTCAGCACTGGCTGCGAGAAGTTCTTAATCAACGGAGCTTCATAGCCTGGGTTTCCAGAACGCGTGGGAGATGCTGAAATCTGTACATTTCGGGATTTTAGCCAGCAAAAATAGGCAAAAATATCTTCTAAACGTGTTTTCAATGGTTATGAATCTAATAAATGTGAGTTTTTCACCAACAAAGACCGGTCTCAAGTTTCAACCTACAAATATGTGGTTTCGATTTCCGTTCAATTACACTGAAGCTACATGCAGGTCTGGCGAACAAATGGGAACTCAACCATCAGAAATGTAATCGGCGACGGGAATACAAATTAACTTTGTCTAACACAGGGATGGAAGTAACTGGCCTAAGAATGGGGACCTTTGCAGGCCATCATGGAACTTTGATCTATGACAATTCATGGTCTCGTGGTCTGATGGTCTGGAATAAACAACATGAAAAATACATAAAAAATACTGGACTCAGTGCGAGAACGATGTTGTTCATGTTTTGGAATTTGATGTTCCATCCTCCGTAGAGAACCTTCCCCCTCTCGAAGGGATCGTACCACCAGGACTGAAAATTAGCATTGTCAGCTGATTTTGTGTGATACATGGGACACCTTTAGAATATTGTTTTGCAAAGATATGTGCCCTTGAACCTTTGGTAATCGAATATAGCTATGGAAGAGTCCTATTTGTAGATGATTTGGCACAACTCTCAAAGCCCAACATCACAAGCGAGCCAAACTAACGTATCCACATGAGCGGTTCAGAAGGATTTATAAGTACCTCTTTCTGGGGCTGTTGAACCACGCTTCTATTCCCTACTTACAATTGGTTTTTGACTCCCCTTATTTGTGCCGAAACCCATAGGCATCTCAGCCTTTCGTTTCCTCTGTTGTTTTTGTTTGTCCACATGAGGTGAAATCAAATTGCCAGCTTAGATTACCAAGTTCAACCCCCCGTGAAATTGACGGAACAAAGTGGTCAGTTGGTATCATTGTACTGTATACATATATAACATTCTTGCATACCCTGCAAATCATCCAAACATGGAAAACTCTCTGTCGCTATGTTTGATTACCGGAGGGTACTCTACATACAAATCAGCATGTTATCCACCACAAAGGCAAGGCTTGGCTTAGCCGCTTAGCCATCCTCAGCTGATGGCATCTCCCTGGTCGGCCACCAATGACATTGGCCAACCGTTGATATCCAGTGTTAAGCTTAATCCCATCCCCCTATTGAACACACCCTAAATGATCCCAAGTACCCTCCGGTAAAGTAACATAGCTATTGAAAATGGCCATAGAAATAGTGGATTTACCCATTAAAAATTGTGATTTTCCATAGTTAAGTGAGTTTACCAGAGGGTATGTGGAAATCCCTTACTGAACCATACTAAACCATGGTTTCTACGGGGGTTCCTTTTATTGGGCGCATCACCCGGTGCAGGAACAAAGGGAACCAGAAGCCACAGGTCGAACTCCGAGCACATGTAATTGGGGGGATCCCCAGTCAACACCATGAATGTTCCAATACCAAAGTATACTTACAATTGGATTATGCCTTGACTTTTCGGAAACCTCCAATGGCAAATAGTTTTAAGATACAATTTATATACGTACCTATGACTTATGAGGCATGAAACTACCAGCCCAGTTGGTTTCCCGTAATCCATCTTCATCCATTTTCATCAATTACAACTAAACTGCAATAAGGCCATTTGGAAATAGTTGCTCCAATCCATACACAGTGAACAACAGGTCGTTATAATGCATGCAGAATATCCCCAATATATCCCCGTTATATCGCCATACCAGCCATCATTAAACAATTATTTCAAGTTTGGATGGTTTTAGTCCCTATTGAGTGCTGCTAAAGATCGCTAGGTTTGACAAAGCCTTCATCCAAAACCACCAAGGTGGACTTCCGAGTTCTATGTCAGCCTAGAAAACCATTACCCTCCGGTAATCAAAGGCTGCAATTGAACACAATACAGGATGGGGCCCCCAAGTTGTAAGTTGGTTTATAATCCCTATTAAAATCCATGAACTAGTTCGTTATATCTACCATAAACCATAGAATTCAGCCACTTATAAGGCAACTTAGCTATATTGGGGGCCCCATCCTGTAGTTTTCATTGGTGTTTTTAATGGGAACAGCATCGATTACTCAATGAGGACTTGGGCAGCCACGTTTGATTGCTGGAGGGTAACTAGTTCGATCGACAAAGCAACGACTGGCGAACTCATCAGCACAATTATAATCACCCATTATTGATGGTGATAATTGGTATAAAGGACCCCAAGGACTAAATATCACCCATCTAATGGTGATAATTGACATTTAGTCGATTCTATCTATCACCACTTTTGATATATCAACAACAATTATCTCACCATTAAAATCAACGTTATATCGGTAGTTCGATAATTGAGCGACGAATAACAATCATCAACCCCCATGTTTGTCAATTTTTGTTGCTTAAATCATGCACCACAACCATCAACTCTATATTCAACTATCAATCCCCATACTTGGTGGCGAACTACCCACAGATCGTTTTTGTAGGTTTTAACCCTAGTTGTAAGTAGATTGACCCTTCTTATCCGATTTATAACCAGGGATATAACATGATATAACCTACTTAGTAAGTGGGGTGAGCCACCAGGTGGCCTTGGTGTGCTTAACCCCAGCATAGGCACGCCGTGTCCGTGGCACCAAGGCACGTATGCTCCAGGGCACTAGCAGCAGTTCCGCCCTAGGCTCCGGGTTACTTGCTGGGAAAAAAGGGATAAATTATCTAACTGTTTGAACTTAAATGGGATACTGGTTGGTGGTCTCAACCCCTCTTAAAAATATGAAAGTCAGTTGGGATTATTATTCCCAACATATGGAAAATGAAACATGTTCCAAACCACCAACCAGTAAATTGAACTTCAATGGGAGAACTCATGAAACAGGGACCAGTCGATCACCAGGCTTAAGACCCTCAGTGAACCGGTCCGTGGAAGGTCCTCCAAGCACCTGATCAACGGGATACCTCCAACCATATTAGCCCCAACAATATCAATGTGGTCAAAACCCACCCAGCTATAGCTACATTGGATCTATCCTCAAACTAATTTCAATGGCCATTTCGGGAACCTAAATTGGAGCTACCTACCATACTAACAAAAAAACAAAACACATATGTAAGGGCTATGTAAGGGATATGATATGGCCTTATATGGTACAGTCCCTCCATTTGAGGATCTTGAAATTCCCATTGAATGGGATGGATCATGGATTCATGTTCATCACATGGAATTACCCTCTGGTAATTTACCATAGCTATTGAACATGGTCATTTATAATTGATTTATTTGGGATTATAGATCTTCACTATTGTGGCCATGACGATCAGGCCAAGTCATTGAAGATGATCCCGATCCCGCAATGATTGACTGAACAGTTGACACAGTTCAGGGTATATTTTGGCCCTACATGATCCTAGTTTCAGCTACAATGAGTTTTGCATTATGTTATGGTCCACATATCAGTATTAGGAGTGTGGAGTGTAAAGTGTGGAGTGTGGAGTGAGGAGTGTAAAGTGTAGAGTGTGGAGTGTGGAGTGCAAAGTGTAAAGTGTGGAGTGTAAAGTGTAGAGTGTGGAGTGGGGTGCTTGGTTGAGAAATCAACTCAACTCATAAACACCACTTTAGCCCGGCAATAATACTTAAGTTAAACAGCTACCATTCAACCATGATTAAATGCCAAAGGTTTTTAAGGTTTCAAACTCGCAAACTTACTCAAAATGGTGCAGGTTTTTCAACAATTTTGGGATTACCTTCTGGTAAACTAACATAGCTATTGAAAATGACCATTTATAGTTGAAGTACCAAAAAAAAATGTGATTTTCCATAATTAGTTATGCTAGTTTCCCGGAGGGTACCTGGCTGGCGGTGTCCCTTACATGCTGCTGAGCTTCGAATCCATGGGACCCAGCAACAACATTTCCTCAAGGCGGGCGGTGGGCCCCAAGGTTGGGGCATTATTTTGGAGGTGCCCTAACGCTTCTGGTTGGTGGTTTCAACCCTCAAAAAAAAATTGGTCAGTTGGGATGATCATTCTCAATAGATGGAAAAATAAGAAATGTTCCAAACCACCAACCAGGTTCACATAGATGCGGAAAAACCCAGGGTTTCCTTAGGAAATTCATCCGCAAATGGTGGATGTTCGATATTTATGCTATTACAGGAGGGTATCATAATGCGCCAATTGTTCCCCAACAGTGGCTAGAATCTACCGATAATGGGTTGGAGCAACCCCTGAGAAATCGTGATTTGGATTTGGAACAGGTAGCCCCGACCGAGAATCAAGATCACCATGTTTCTACAAAGCAAGGCAAGTGACGAAAAAAGAATTTGTCGTGGTTAAGTGCGACGTGTGCTGCGAAGTGCAAGCTGTTGTTGAGGTTGATGAATTTGATGTGGACTGAAGTTGTTCAAAAGGTGAAGTGCGAGGAGAAAGAGACGTAAAGAGGTGCAAGCTGGGGAACCCGCAAGAGAAGAAAGGAGAAAGAGGAAGGGAAAGGGGATCGAGATAAAAAAAAGGTGCCTCTGCACAGACCAGAATGACCCTTGAAGAACCGGAAATCGGACTACAGGTCATTGGCTAGTTCCATGGTGGGTTCATGAGAAGCGTGCGCGGTGGCACAGAGAAGAGCTCCTTCCCGACGCATGTTGCTGATGACTGTGGTGAAGATTTGGTTGAGGTCAGGAGCACCGGCACAAGCTGATAGACAATCGATGCGAATGGTTGAAGCAGGGATTGGCCCCGAGTGCCTCTGGAGGTAGCGAAGGAGCCAACGTTTGATGCGACGGCAACTGAGGTCCGTTTCCTGAGCGACATTGTGACCTGCACCTACCTGTGCGCATTTTGCAAGCGAGGAGACGTGGAGCCAAAGCTCTCGCGGAACAGCCGGGCGGAGCACACGGATTGGAGAGCGATGGTTGTGCTCCCTTTGCCGTTGTCACCATTTGTTCTAACATTATTGTTGCTGTTGCTGGGGCCTTTGCCCCAGTATATGCTTTGTCCCAGTTTGAACTCTTGGTTTTGAGAAATGCCCCTGTGCGGAAACTCCTGTGCTGACACCTGAGGCTGAGTCTGCACCAGCAGGCTTGACTTGAAGCTCCAAACCTTGCGAAAGAGCCAATTCTTCCCGCAGCGCGTTGATCTCTTTGGCCTGGATCTTGTGAAGCGCTATTTGTCCAATCTTCCATTCCTCCAAAAATCGTCGGGTCTCTCGCTCCTCCTTGGCTCTGAGAAATGGTGATATCAAACCAAACAAAATGCGGATTAGACACAGAAATAATGATTAGATAATGGGATAAGTGGGACGATTCCCTTGTATCCAGTGATTGTGAATCAACTGCAGTATCAGAAAGAGGGTTATTAGTAATTAGCACTTTTTGAGCGCTTATCTCATCAAATACATGACCATGTCAACATGTAGAAACTGATGATAAACAAACATCTTAGGCTACACCATGTTGAAGGATGCAACATGCTATGCGTATTATCTCAATGGATTAATTCCGAAAAAATATCTGCTGACAGTGGCAACCATTGTTAATCCCAGAATACAAGACATGACGATAATTTCTTATTGTTGAAAGCACAGGTATTGAGAAATTCGGCAATCTCGCCGAAAAAGGTGCGAACACATGCGTCAAACCACTGTTCAATACCTGGCATTCGATCGTGTGAAGCTACTGGATGATAGAACAACGCAAGCCTTCGGCAAAAGTCACCAAGTCGTTATGGAAATGACTCCCAATGATTGCTCTGCAGTAAATTGGCATACAATGTGGGGCCCCCGTTTACGATAGCTAAGTTGGTTTATAACTACGATGGTTTATGGTAGATTCATGGGGTTTATAAACCAACTTAGCTATCTAGGGGCCCCACAATGATGATATGGAAAACGTAAGCTTTCCTGTTCTGAAAATGATCTACATGTGTGGCGGGTTTTCCATATCACAAATAAAAACGAACGGCACATTGTGCAATCCAAATTGCTTGGAACAACCATAACCGCAAACTATAACTAATCATGTTTGCACGGAACAACAATAACTGACACTTACGCATCATGCTAACTCTACCAATGTATTCACTTAACACCAAAGACTACTGATCTTTGACAAACATTACTCCCAACTGTTGTTGGTAAAGTCTACTCTTGTGGATAACGTCCATTTTTGGCAGAATCCCAATTGATTGAGACACTGTAATCAATAATAATCTAAACTATTGCAGCACTGTATAGGAACCCTCTGGTAAACTAACATAGCTATTGAACATTGCAACTTATAGTTGATTTACCTATTAACAATTGTGATTTTTTCATAGTTATGTCAGATTACCAAATGGTATCTTATTTTTGTTGGTGAAATTCCATGTTTTTGCTAGCAACATGCCACCATTACAACACTGCAAGGTCGTGCCCCCCAGTTGTGTATGTTTGGTTTAATTTGGTTCCATTTCACCCTATTAACTACTTCGATATGTCTACCATCAACCATAGAATTCACCTATTCTTAAAAACCAACTTAGCTATATGTCATAAATAAGCAACAAAAAATAATTTAAACTTAACCAGCTAATTCAGCATGTTCTTTGGTTTCTATCGTATTTAGGGGCCCCACCAACGGTAGTGAATCCCATTACTGTAAGCATAAGCTGGCTTATAAACCCCATGAACTATAGTTATAAGTATAGCAAACCACAGCTATTGGAGTTATAAACCATAGTTTTGGGCAAATTACAAAATCTCACCAATCTAAGGCCATTCGAGGATGATTCCCCTAGACATTCACCATGATTCCAGTGAGAACAGTGAGGTCGCTATAATCTACCCATATAGTCTGGTAATTTAGCCGTTTGCTATTTACCCAGAGAGTCTTCATCAATGGATGACAGTCAATGGATAATCAATGGAGGGTCAGTGCTTATATGGCTATGAGTCAAAACCTAGGGACCCTAGCCCAAAATAAATGCCTAATGGAACTTTATTATCCCAGTCATATGGTAAATTCATAGGTAATTTGACCCATCCCAATTTATCCTGGATAATAATTGGCAAAGATAAGTAAAAACCCAGTAATGACTGTTCTATCTCTGGACAATCAATGGATAGTCCCACAATTATGGCCCAACTAACACTTAAATGGAAAAACATGACTCATATAACTAGTTTGTTATATATATATGTATATTATTACAATAATATAGCATGAAATAAACCCATAAAAAAGTGTTTGTTGGGCCATAATTGCGGATAGTTTCCGTCAAGTTCTGGCACACGAATTGTTACCATATTTAGATCATTTTATCTCATAGTTGTAAACCATAGTTATAAACCAAAGTTACCATTGTTGTGGGTATATCATGTTATGGCCCAACTAACAATTGTAAATTGAATGACATGACTCCTAAAAATAACTAACCCCTAAGGTTACGTGTTGTAAGCCCATTTCAAATTGATTCAAACTGTTAGTTAGGCCAGAACTGGAATCATAGTTAGGTGTATGACATCAAATTCATTATATTACATGGCTACAAAACATAGCTATATACCAATCCAAGTAACTATAGTTATTACTATGGTTTCTAACATATAGCGTGTTATAAAATATTATATCACTATATCAATGGTACATATAGTTTTAACTATCATGGTCATAAACCATAGTTATAAACCATAGTTACCATTGTTAAGGGTATATCATGTTATATCTATAACATCATAGGGTATACTTGCTTCACATCATGTTTATTTATATCCTCTGGTAATTTAACGTAACTATTGAACATGGTCATTTATAGTTGTTTTACCCATCAGGAATGGTGATTTTCCATAGTTATGTTAGTTTACCAGAGGGTATCTGTGACATGATAACCATAGTATACCCTATCATGTTATGGTTATATCATTTTGTTCTTTGACCAATCCGAGGCGCCAGGGGACTGGCGCCTTTGGGCACCAGGCGACACCACATCTCCGTGTTGCTGACGAAGCCGGAGGCCTGGTTGTTTCCCGTGGAAAGGCTGCGCAACGGTCAACGTTTCATCAATGGGAATTTCAGGATCCTAAAATGGAGGTACTGTACCATATAAGGCAATATTTTTTGTAGATATTCCCTGAAATTTAGGCTTAAAAAATAGGCCTTATATATGGTAGGTAGCTCCAATTTAGGCTGCTGAAATGGCCATTGATTTCATGGCTGTTCAAAAACCCTTATGCGAACCATGGTGCTGGAATATTTACCTACAAAACTGAGCCATTTTTGGGGTAAATGTAGGTAAATATTCCAGCACCATGGAGCATATGGGAAAGGGATACCAAAATAAGCAGTGTGAAATAAACCACTCTGTTATTCCATGAAATACGGGATATGGTTAAGAACAGGTTCTATCGGGTTCTTGGATTATGAAATAATCCCCAATATATAAGGGGTACAATGTGAGGCCTCCCAGTTATAAGTTGGTTTATAAGCCCCAGTAACTATAGTTATAAATACCATAAACCATAGTTATTGGACTTATAAACCAACTTAGCTATCTTGGCGGCCTCACGTTGTAGTATAATCCCCCAACTGATCATCAACCGAGGAAAGAATCATGGGAGAATCATGGGATAACTCTGCAAAATTGGGATAAACATAGGATTTCATTGGGACAAGAGTGGGATTTGCTTAAGGGGTCCCCAAAAACTACATGGAAAAAAAACACTATAGATTCCGCAAATGGTGGATTTTCCATTGGGACAATAAAAAATCACCTTTGAACAAACCCATGAGTTCTTTTTTTGAGGATTGGGATACCTTTTCGATCAAGTTCAAAAGGGGTTTAGTCAAAGAAATGACGGTTTACAGAATCCAGCAACAACAAAAAAATGTTGGGGATATAATTGGGATAATGGAACACGACTGGGATTTATCCTGTGGAAATAGTTGGGATGATACTAGGGATACGTTGGCTGCTAGTATCCCACTATATTATACTATTGATTATCCCACAAATCGTTTCAGAGTATGGGTTATAGTTATAGTAGGGATCATACTGGGGATACTAGTACCGTAATAAGGAGAATGGGAGGAATATGGATATGGCATTTACAATTAGTGTTACATGTAGAATAGTTCTATGAGTTTTGTGTTGATAGTCAAGAGTTGCCAATGTATAATCTGCAGGTGTGCGGTTCCGTAGTAGGCAAGTTCGGAAATTTGGTGAATAAGCGCGCACCACAGTGACTGCCATTTTTTGGCACCTTCATGCACCTTCAAACATGCAGCACATAGCAGTACTTAAGCTACAGAGGAAGGAACTGTGAGCCCGTGTGTTTCCATTGAACATAATGTTCTTTCGAAATCACCTTGCAACTGAAATCTGCATGAATTCATCTTTTGAATGCCTCTTGCATGAACACAGATCATCCCATTTGTTTCAAATTAGGCCCCCAAAACGAAGCCCCAAATCAACCAGATTGAATATATTTGGCAAATTATATACTTCAACGGATCTAATATATTTGGCAGAATGATTGAGCTTGTACACAGATGTAACCAGATTGATCAACATGCTTGAGCTTTATCACCGACCCGAAACTTATGATTAGTGCCAACTATGATTAGTCAACGTTGTTTGGTGGTAAAATCTCCATGTATGATTAGGGTTGCTATCAATTACAACTATTATGAAGCACAGTACAGTAGGTTGTTTTTATTTCTCAATCATCCCAATCGCTGGGTATACTTGGAGGATCATCCCACATAGTACCCTCTAAACGTTTACAGTTTGCGAACTGGACAATCACCATTTTTATTAGGTAGAGCAACTATAAATGGATAATTGGCTAGGTAGCCATACTTTGCTCACCCATTTATATATATATATATACCCTCTGGTTATCTAACATAGCCATGGAAGATCACCTTTTTTTTTAATAGGTAAACCATCTATAAATGGACCATTTTCCATGGCTATGTTAAATAACCAGAGGGTATATATATATATATGGAATATAGCCCTACGAATCGGGAAGCAGCGATCACCAGGGCTATAAACCAGCTAGCTGGAAGTTCCTCCAAGTACCCTATGGGAGGCAAGGAAATATCTATCCATATATTCCCAATGAAACCACTGGATAGTTTCATATTGAGCCAGACACGTTAAAAAACTTGGGAGGCTATTGTGAAAAATATCCCAGAACATTCCCATTCTTGCATATTCTCACATTGTGAGGCCCCCCAGTTATAAGTTGGTTTATAAACTCCATTAACTAGTTCGTTATATCTGCCATAAACCAGTTCGTGAAATGGGAGTTATTTGCACCAACTTAGCTAACGAACTGGGGCACCACCTTGCACCATTTTTGTTGGTTAAATCCCCATGTTGGCGTACCTCGCAAAGCTCAGTGATGTTGAAGGACTGCGTCACAGAGATGCGCATCAAATCTGAGAGGAACGGGCCGGCTGTTGGGGGGATCCAACATGCGAAATCCATGGGAACCATCAAAAAACACCCCTACAGCTAATGAGATATAAATGGAATGACATAACTCCTAGAACTAGTTGGTTAAACATGAGGAAATTGCCCATTTATAACTGTTACTTGGGCCATAACTGTACCCCATCTCATGAAATACTACTTGGTTGATAGGTTTCCTCATTGTGGGTTGTTATAATCATTATAATCCCCAATACATTAGGTAGTACAAGTCCCTGCATTAACCACTCAACCAGGGTATTTCTAAATGGCTCATGTGGAATTATGGTGAAGCTAGTGAGGTCATGGCTGGGGTCGCTACAGTACTACATATCCAGATCCATGACAGAAATGGGACCTAACTCGGCAAATGATCGCTTTTTTTGTACTATGATCTTGACCCTAAACAAGAAAAGCATTGTGATGAGGTTTTCTCCAAGGTTTAAAGGTTTTCTTGAGGCCAAGGTAAAGGTCTTCTCCAAGGTCAAAGTTATTATGCGGAAAACTCAATTCGAAGCTCCAGCAGGCTCCCATAGGGAAAACGGATGTGGCCATACCTTTTCGATGACCTCGGTTAATCTCGGTCGCTATGTAACTTGCCTGGACTTCATATACAGGTAATTTATGCATGAATTAAGCACCAATCCTGCAAATACATTGGGAATATATTGTATGTATTCATATGTACCATGGCCAAAACATGGTATATGGGCTAGGGTCATCCCACCATTTTTTGGGATCCTTATTATATATCCTTATGCTGCCTACCTAAATTATGATCCTGATGTTTGCTTGGAACACCCCAACCATTCAACTTGAAACCATGGAGAATAATTGAAACGCGCTCGCCACCTGGAGAAGCGACAGGTGTTGAACAAATTCAGGCCAAAACAATGTGATCATAGCGCCTTCCAGTTGAACCAGATTGCACTATGTGCATCTCATGAAAGCACTTGCCGCAAGTAATCCAAGTCTGTGAACCATACACAAAAACGTCAAGGAGAGCCACGCTGTAAGGTACATTGAAAGTTTCAAAGACCTTCATCGCATTTCTCTCGAGTTCCAAGCCATGTATCACAAGGGCATAGGCAAGAACCTGCAGTTAACCTCCTGAAAGAAACAAACTTATCAGAAACCGGACAAACCAGTTATAATACTCGTCATGTTTTTTCTGGCTAAATCCCCATTTTCCACCATTTTTGAGGGTGAAATCTCCACTCTCTATAGCATTTTTGCAACTTCAATCCGCAATTTCCTACATCTTTAATGTGGGCCAGGCGGTGGGGGCGGTGGCGGTGGGCCAGTCCGCTTGCAAGGTCGAGCCGCCCAATTTCTCATTGCAAAAACCAACTGTGCCTTCTCTGCATTATCTACGATGGAGGCCGCTTGGCGGCGCTGGTGGGCCAGGCGGTGGGCCAGGCAGTGGGCCAGGCGGTGGCGGTGGTGGGTCACCAGCCTTCCGCGCAAGAGCTCTCATGCCGAACACCAGTACTGTTTTTGAGGTTAAATCCTCAACATATCATCTGGTTATTTCCCAGATGGTAATGCCTTTTTTCGAACTTGGGGTCCCCAATCGCCATGTCTCCAAGCCGCAGTTTTCTCCCGCCGAGGCACCACTCCCCGGCAATGCTTCGTGATTTCCAAAGCCCTGACCTGGCCATAAAAGCGCTGCCAAATCTTGGCCATAAGTGGGTATCTAAGGATAGCCGTGTGAATGGTATAGATTATACATGTATATATATATATGTATATATATAAATGTACCATATATACACATGTATATGTATATTATACATATGTATATATATATTATTATATACATATATATATATTTATACGATATAAAAATATAAAGACTAATAAGAAGAAACAAATGAGAACAATAATAATACATATTAATTAAACATATATATAATAATATGAAAATATAATGATATATATATATATACATAATATATATAATAATACACACAATCATCATCATCATCATAATAACAATAAATAATAATAATAATCATAATGATAACAATAAATAAAAATAATGATAACAATAAATCATTATAATATTAAAAACAAAAATAATATATTTATATGTAAAAACATTATGGGTATTACTACTACTACTACTACTACTACCACCACTACTACTACTACTACAACTACTACAACAACAACAACTACTACTACTACTACCACTACTACTACTACTAATAATAATACTACTACTAATAATACGACTACTACTAATAATAATATTATAGATATATATATATATATTATATACGTATATACGTGGAGATTTATTTTACGTATGTAGATAAGTATGTATGGGGCTAACCAGAAGAACATTGCTGATTCTCATCTTAATCGTCTAATGATTTCTTTAAGCCGCATTTTGTTGTACACTTCTTCAACGGCTGAAACGGGGCATCATGGGGCATGGGATATAGATGGGGGATACTCTCAATGAACCAAGATGGGGATTTCAAGGGACTTGACTTAACCAACAGAAATGAGGAACACAAATTTGGGGCACCAAATGCATCCAATGAATGGTGTAAAATTGAAACCGGAATTGTCCTAATTTTCCCAAGTAAATCGCAACTGTTGCTGCCTACACGAGCCTACCCGATCGTTTGACAAACCCACATTGCCATTCCAGGTATCAAAAATGCGTAGCTAACCTTGCATACCCTGCAACATAAAGTTGATATTTAGCAGGTGTTCATCTGTTCCCCCATCAAGTTCATGCTTTAAAAAAAAAGCTCACAATCTCTCCACCAACGATTGACCCTGCATGGGGGCATGGCGACATAAAGCCGTGCTATTTTCCATGAAACAAAGGCCTTGCACAAACCTTAGATGTGAAGTACCTGCGACTTAGTAGGCACATGAAAGGCCAATTCATGTTCCAAGACTGGATCCATGAAGTAAACCCCAAACCTAGGATTCATTGATTTAATTTATATTCATTTTAAATAAACCGGATACCGCAAGGATATGATATGTTCATAGATTTTCCATAGACCCAGAAGTAGTAAAGACCCACTGCTGTTGTCTGCAGGGCCTTTGACGTAGAGCATCGTTTCACCCAAGGTCCGAACAAAGACCTGGCACCAAGTCATGCAGAAGAAAAAAGGTGCCCTCCAAAAAACAGTCCCGAGACTTTGACTGGTTGGAGATATGAGCTCGTCAGGTGGGATGATGATATTCCCAGTATATGGAAAAACAAATCATGTTCCAGACCACCAACCAGCTTTGAGATATTGAGGAGCAACCACGGCCAAGCTGAAACACTACAACAAAAAAAACGTATTCCCACATCCATAGCTCATTTGGGGGGATGCCATAGACAGGGCTACCCCAATAGCTGGTTGGCTGGTTGGTTTATATAATGGGAAGTCCCAATCAAAATGAGTGATTTACTGTAATTTAGGGGTACCCCCATCTTAGGAAACCTCCAAATGGGGAAAAACCTTGGGGTTCCCAGCAAAAATGTGGATTAACAGTTGAATTTTCTGGTTACTGGTAACCACATTTTTGCTGGGAACCCCAATGTTAAAATGTTGATTAATCCAAAATTGTATGATTTTTCCCACAAATGTGAATTAATCCACATTAATCCAAATGTTCCTATTTCAGGGAACCTCCTTTCTTTTGTTCGAACAAATCCACCACTCCCAGGTTTATTGGTTGGGATCAATTCTGGAGGCTGGAGGTCCTGAAAGAAACAAATCCTGCTGACCACTTCGACGATAATGTTCTGAAAATATATGTTTTACATGCAATGCATATTATATATATATATGCATATTTATTATGAATATATTTATTATTATATTCATGAATAATAATACTACTAATAATTCTTATTGTATTTATTATTATTGTTATTGCTATTATTATCGTGATTATCATTTGTATTCAGCATGCATAAAAATCATACTCAAGTGATGTAATGATATACACAGCATGCCTTTTTTGGATGTGGACATATGATAATCGATTCAAACATTCAGGCCGTGTGAAATCTATTTCCCTGTCAGTGACTTTGCAGTGAGGTTGTGATATTCATGCAGATTTGATGGAACCTTTGGGTTTTGGAAGATGCGGTATACCGTCATAATTTTCAATGCGCAAATGGCCATGAAAGAAATGCCGTCATTTCCAACGCCCAGTACTACCGCCGTGAGGCTCACTTAATCCGCTCCGTTGCGCGCCAGGTAGACCGCAAGGTTCCGGGTGTGAGTGGTCGTGAATGCGTTCATAACATTACCATTTTGGGCCTTATCGGCCGCGCCATCCGCTGTCCCTTGGGTCAAAAACAAGGTCACAAGGAGGACAAATTCACACCGGGATCGCTCTGGTATCGGTGCTTGAAACACACTCCACCAATTGACCAATATATAAACTATCGTAAAAAACGTACCAATATCACCCTATAGTCTTCATGGTAACCTTTCCCATAGGTAACTAGGCCTCGGCGACGGTTTTTACAGGAACCAGGCTGCCAGCGAGGAAGCACAAATAGAAGCAACTGGTTTATCACGGTTCCACTCATTTTCTAACGGTTCCAAGGTATATTTTCACGGTTCCAATGCGTTTTGCCACAGTTCCGACCTGTTTTGTCGCGGTTCCAATCGCTACATCAAACCTTGGTTCCAGAAACTATGTTTGGTTACCTGTCTCATAGGTAACTGAAGTGGTTACCTGTCCCGAAGTGAACTGGAAGTTTAGGGTCAGATGTGGGCATTGGAACTCAGACTTCTCAAGCAACAATGGCTGAAGTCGTTGAGATGATACGGTGGATGGTTGCGAAATCCTGCACCAGTTGATAGATGGTAAACATCCCATTATTTATAGGGGTTTAACCATCCAAGGTGGTGCTGCAGGATTTCGCAACCATCCACCGTATTAATCGCTAAAATTCAGTAACTTTGCCAACAACATATCGAGACAAATTCCGGCAGAATGGCGAATCTGACGGAGTTGCGAGATTTCGAGACATCCAACTTCCCCATTCCCATATTATATATATATATATATATTAACAATTTGATGGCACCCCAACATGTTGCGCAACATCATTCCCAATCTTTGATACTCTGCAAGAGGCTACAGTGCTTGTTGAGCGTGTTAGGTTGATATATCTAGGATTATCTAGGAAACTCAAGGTTCACGAAAAGGACGCAAAGTAATTTGGGAAGGTCCCATCGCTTACCACACCTTTGCACAACAAATGACGTATGGAAAGTTTGGGTATATTGCTTGAAGGAAAGTCTGCATGATCTACTTGACTCCAAAGCGCAAACGTTGTCAATGGCCATTTCAGGGACCTAAATTGGAGGTACCTAACATATATATAATGCCTATCTTTAAGGGCTTAATTTCAGGAAATATCCCCCCAAAATATGACCAGAAATATGGTACTAATGTACCTCCATTTAAGGATCCTGAAGATCTCCCATTGACGTTGCTTCCACGTGCACGCCGGGCCTATGTACACCGCATCCATCACGAGATGACCAATGAAAACTGATGTCCCCCCCGTACACGTTTCCGTTTTTGCCCTTTGGAAATGGGTGCGCGCGGATTCTTCTTGTGAACTGGACCCATGTTCAACCCCAAACATCGGATTTGAATCTTTACTTCCTATTCAATTTCAGTAGTCCTAGAGAGACAAATGATTTCCCTGAACATATACATATCCAATTGAAATCCCGATCATATCTCCATAAAGTCTTAGCAACCAATCAATCACAGTATTCTAGGATTTGCTTACTTGCTTCAAAGAAACCAAAACATATTCCTTGTAGATTCCCCATTGTTTGTGCATTTTCCATGGGGCAAATAAACAAATCACCTTAAACAAACCTAGAATGATTGATTGAACATGATTTGGTTTACATCCCCATTACTGGTAGGATACCAATCCCTTCTACCCATACGTGCCATGATCAGAACATGGTATAGGTCATGGTCCTCCGTCCCATAATTGGAATCCTTATGAAAATGGATTGATGACCATCTCCCAAAAAAGGTAGTCATAATCGAAATTTGCACCACGGCACACATAGGTCGTTGGTTATGTATGCATATATATATGTACAATGTATATATGTATATATACATATATGTATATATGTATATATATGTATATATGTATATATATATATGTATATTGTATTTGTATATCCCCGCTATCTCCCCATATCATGAGTTTATATCTCCATATATGTTTGATTTCTTGAATCCCCACTTTGCTAGTTGAGTTTCCGAGTTCAACCCCCCTCGTCTTTCTTGTCTCCGCCAACTATCCCCAGGATTCGAAGGCACCTCCTTCTTCTCCAGTTCTTCAGCAGTGCATTGCCCGTAGCCAACGGTGGAAATACAGTTGACCTCACGGCACCAAGGCTTGGAGACTTGGAAGACCTGGAAAACCTTACGCCATGTGGGGCCCCGGTTGACGACATGTTTGTTGCTTTAAAAAAGCACCCGTTGACTAGTTCGTCATAAGTATCATATACACTATAGTTATTGAAATTATAAACCAACTTAGGTAGCTATAGGGGGCCCCCACTCTGTGAAAAATGGTGCTTTCAATGGGTTTCATCAAACATAGGGAAGCTAACCATCAAACAATGGATGACTTACTGTAACCATGGAAGACCATTGGATGAGTCAACCGAACCAGCAGAAATGGCAGAAATTCCACCACCAAACATGGCTGGTTGGTGGTTTCAACCTACCCCTCTGAATAATGATGGAGTTCGGATATGTTGGGATGATGACATTCCATTCCCAATGGAAACATAAAATTCAATGGTTCCAAGCCATCCAGCTGATGGGATTTTTATGCCATAGGGATTTCAGGATCAACCAATCGGGACTGTAAGCATCAAACATGTGAAAATCGCACTGAATAATTTGGATTCAACCAGCAACACTTGGGATATGGAACTGTGGCACTGTGGTCCAAAAAGTGTGGAATTCACCGTGATATACCGTGATTTACAGTAGCTGTCCAAAAATGTGGATTTAGCCATCAAGAACAAAATCAACAACAAATTGGGTTTGTATAACCATCACAAAAATGAGATTAACAAAATTGTTTATTGATCCGTCAAGGCATGGGGAGCAGGAAAAGGATCGGGAACCTTCAAAGAGGGGCGAGATGCCAGCCTCCCGCAAAGTGGTAGACATTCTATCGGAATAAAACAAAACAACATTGTTGATTATGAGGTAAACTGCAAGCAATTCCAGCTTGCCAGCACCAGCGTTGAGCCTCTTGCGTTTTTTTCCCGGTCAAACATGTTGTTTTGTTCTGGTTGTTCTGAAATGTTGTGAAGCTGTGCACCATGTTGTGAAAACTCTTGCAAATAGCAGAGATTGGCAAAGGGCAGGCAGAGACAGGATCAAATAATCACCTGCACTACATCCCTTGTGATGTCAACAAAAACATGAACAACCCTTCACTGCTTTAAAATGCTCTAAAATTCACCTGTACCAACGTGCCCCCCTTTACAAAGGGCTAAGGGAGTAGTGATGGTGCACCTTTCTGTCTGGCTATACGTTGGTTCACAACTCGGTGAACTGGGGTGTGGCAGGTATATCCATAGTTAATGAGGTTTCTTTACAAATTGTGTCTAAAACAACCACAGTGATGGCCCCTAACAGTTATACATGGACTTATAACTCCTATAATTGAGGTGAAATATATCATTGTAAGCCCATTAAAAAATCTTTTTGGGGCCATAACTGCAATGACTGGGCCGACGATCCTTCCGACCACCAGACACCGAGCGTCGAAGGGTGCGGCGAAGGAGACATTGCTGGAGGACTGGCCCACCAGTGCGCCCGCCAAGCGCAGCTGCAAGGGAAGGTCCTAGCGGCTTTGAACCCAGAGCAGCTAAACAACTACAGTTATGGCCATTGATTAGTCATAACTGGTTATAAATGGGATTATATATATATTTATATATATATATTCTATATAAATGGGGTGACTCAGTACTTATAACTGGTAAAGGGCCATAACTGTAACAGATGGGTTTGGAATCGCTAATCTTCCTTTTGCTGCCTAAATTCATTTTTTTGGTTAAGCATTTCTGCTAATACCTGAACTTTTTTTTGATCATATCATCCCCAATAGTTTTTCCACAACCAGGTTTTTTCGATTTCGGCCTCCAAAATGGTACCCCCAAATCCATGGGATTTCGCGTAATGGTGGTGACAGAACAACTGGCCATAAGAGTGGCACGATCCCACTTTTGGATAACAATTCTTGCATCCTAATTTTGGGTGAAATATCTGTGTTTCTTGCAGAATCCTCCCTGGAATGTTTTTCAGAAGGGAAGCGTGTGATTTTTCGCATCAAAGATGGAGGTTTCCCGCAGATTTTCCAATTTTTCATATCATCCAATTCTGACAATGTGGGGCCCGCAAACGTTCTGTTTGTTGGTTTATAAACCCCATTGAACTAGTTCGTTATAACTACCATAAACCCTGGTTACTGTAGTTATTTGGCCCAACTTAGCTAACGGGGGCCCCACTTTGTCAATCCCCTCTTCCGAGAGTTCCACCGATCTTTTGCACCTTGCCGACCGCAGAAAGTGTGGTCATCAATGTGTAGACTTGGCTCGAAGGAGTCCTTGGGTTTCAATCGTGGCTTGGACATGGAAAAACGGAGATAATAACGGGATAATGTTAGATAATGTCAACCCGGATGAGACTAAACCATGGTTTGTTAATTAGGCGGTATTCCTCCAATAGTCATAATCTGATACTTTTTTTTGGTTACCTCCCAATTAAAGAGCCTAGGGGGTTATTAATCCAGGGTTGACATTAATAATTGAACACATGGGGGTTTAACCAACAACAACTTTCTTGGGGATACCCTTGGGAAAATGGAATCATAATGGGATTTACCCTCTGGAGAATCACCTATGACTTACAAATGTCAATTGACACAAATGACTACTGGAGTGGGACTGACGCAATGACAAAACATTCTTGTTTTGCACTACTTGCAGTTGTGGCCCAACTAACAGTTATAAATGGAATTATAATTCCTATAACGAAGGTTATATATCATTATATTATAAAATTATCAACCTTAGTCTAAGTTCCATAATTGTATATTGGGATTACATATCATTATACCATTATATATAAACCATTATAAGTACATATCTTATTATAAGCCCATAAAGTAAAAAATATATATATCCTTCCGACTGATCGGCTTGTGCAAACCTGACTCAGCGAGGTTTGTAGGAATGGTAGACCCGAATTTGCTGTAGTCAAAAG
>CAMXCT020003746.1:355000-377500 GCA_947184155.2 Cladocopium goreaui
CCGCTTTAGCGAGCCTACTTTTCGACCCCTCCGGAGCCCCAAATCATTGGGAAAACACAGCATTTCGCGACTTTCCTACCTTTTCACGCATCTGCATCTTCTTTCTTCTTATACTCTTTCTCTTCTAGTCTTCTTTCTTCTAATCTTTCTCTTCTCTGTGCCTCTTCCCTGCTCTGCTTTTCATCTGTCCATATTGTGGGAAGTTTGACTTCTAAACTTCCTTCGACAAATCTTGGTAAATTATACTACTTCACTAACCTGAAATAAGGCTATCTTGGGGGTGTTTCCTCTTACTAACCATGATTATAGTGAGGTCGCAGTGAGGTCGTTATAATTTCCCAGACAAATGAAATAAATCAGGTCAATCCCAATTTGCAATTGGCATAAATGTCACCGGCGACAGCCTTGCTGGTACAAGCTGGGACCACCTAAGTTGACTTATAACTTGGTTAACTAGGGTACATGGGGAACATCACATTTAGCTAACTACATTGAAAATTATTGATTTTAATTACTGAGTTTAGTTAATTGCATTTATATTATATTTTATTGCTGAGTTTATCTTTTACTGTGCCCCACTCTGTACATGAATCCCATTGTCAGATCCCAGGCTGCCCTGGCGCCCCAGCGTTCGCCTGCAGGCGATGTCCCTCCTCCGTCTGGTTCAGCGGCACGGCATCGCCCGTGGCTTTGGTCACGGAGGGTACAGCCACGTGGAAACTCAGGCGAAGACCCATGACCTGGCGCAAGGCGCTGCCGCTGGTGCCCACCCAGTGACCAAAAGAATGAAAAGATCGTGGGGATTCTTTGGCCTGGCATTTTGAATGACATTTCAATTGACATTTCAGGTGGATTTCACTGATTTTTTAGGCCATTAAAAAATGGGATAAACGTCATCTCAACCAAGAAAACTAGTGATAGATTGGAATAGCATGGAGACAAAATGGAAGAATCCTGGTTTTTCGTTTGTTTATCTTCACCCTATCTACACCTCCTAATCTAGCCATAAACCTAGCGGACCTAGCTGCAGGGCATGGGATGCAAGGGGATGCACATGGATGCACCAAGCATGATGGTGGTACCCTCTGGCAAACTAACGTAGCTATAGAACATCACCATTTTTTAGGTAAACCATCTATGCCTATGGGCCATCTATACAATAGCTATGTTATTTTACCAGAGGGCCATCTAACTATAACTAGTTCGTAATGGGTAAATCAACGAACTTTCAATGGACATCTATACAATAGCGAACTGTAACGAATTATTGGAGGGTACATTGATTGGGGTTACATCAAGTGATTGCGAGCACCCATATTAATTACTTGGATTATTGCTGGTTGGTGGTTTTAACCATTTTGGAAAATAATAGTCAATGGGAAGAATTATCCCATATAACCATATATTATGGAAAATAAAACATGTTTGAAACCACCAACCAGCTTGGATATATATCCCTCTACAACTGGGTCAAAAAAAATGGTTCTTACACACAGAAAGTTGCTGAAATACACGGGGATGAGCCGGGATCCTTGAGTAAACAGTGAGCCTCCGGTATCAGACTTGGCTGGATAGCCTCTGGTAATGACTGTTACATAGCTATTGTATAGATGGCCATAGAAATAGTGGATTTACCTATTGAAAATTAGGTGATTTTCCATAGTTATGTTAACGTTTACCAGAGGGTAATGATAAAATGTGGATAATCATAAATTGTCTGGTTGGTGGTTGAGCTACCCCTCTGAAAAATATGAGTTCGTCAGTTGGGATGACGACATTCCCAATATATGGAAAAATTTAAAAATGTTCCAAACCCCCAACAAGTTGTAGTTGGACATTGATCTTTAAATAGGTACAAAGATGTTCGAATGAAGGATTTTCCAATGTTTTTTTCGTTTACCAGAGGGTACCTTCATGTTGGCTAAAGGGAATCTTGGAGATGGTAGTATCTATTCCCATGGTTTGGGTAGACTGTCCTTCCATTCAGGATGTTTTGGGTATATCATATTCCCGCATTTGGATGAAACATGCTAAATCTGTATTGTCGGAACTACTGGCCCGACTATAGAGCGGGATTTACCCAATTCGACGGTAGTTATAGTTCCATTATCAAGCATATTCCCAGTTACTTGATGTCATATAACTACTATACTACACAGCCAAAGGATAATGTTTGACTATACTTGAATATTGCTATATCTTCCAAGTGAGCCACCAACATACACCTATCCCATCTCATTATACTACTTGAGTGAGAGGTTTCGTCACTGTGGGCTATCATAGTCCTCAATAAATATCAATAATTTAGGTAGTATGCATAAGTCATTATAAGTCCATATTTCATCATATTTCAACCCTTTCACAATGCTGTTCTCAATAACTCAAGTAGAACTTCACCCACCTTGTGATGATTCACTGACCTTTCCAACAACGCTCGCGGCCACGGTCACGCGGCCACGCGCACCTGCACGTGGTAGTAATCCACCACGCATCCACAGCCAGCACTCACCTTGACTGTGAAACTGCTGGTCACCAAGACCTGGCCCATGACGGAAGGTTTCCATAGTCATCGGGGGTACCCCCAATAGCTGGATGGTTTATAGTGATGGTAACCATGGTTATAGTGATATAATATATATATATAATACCTAACGTATGGATTAAAAAAGGAAGCTAATTGGAAGTCTATAATGTTTCATGAAAAATCCCAATCTGATAGCTGGATGAGAACTAGCGGTACCCCCATTTCAGGAAACCTACATATAGTCAATAATTAATATTAATTGTATCAGTGGTGCATAGTATTCCAGTCTGTTCGTGAACTAGTTTAGATGAGAATTGGTTAACAACTGATCACTTAGATCTAATATTTGCTGCGACATATCCTCAAACATAACTGGGTATCTCAAACAAAGATGGGTATAGTTCATGGGCTATTATCCACCTACTACTAACTGGTGCACTAACCCCATGGTGAATCTTAGATACCTACAAAAAAGACTAACTTCTTAATACATGTTACCATTGATAGCAACAGTTTCAAATACAAAAGTATCTAAGCAAGGTTGACCCAGATATACCCTCTGGTTCTTTAACGTAGCGAACTGGGAAATCACCATTTTTTTATAGGTAAGCCATCATTTTTATCATCTGTTTCTATGGGCCATGGCTTCCATAGCTACCTTAAATAACCAATTGGGCTTCCGTGAGATCTTCCGAAGCGTTTTCTTGGGGGGATCCCGCCATCTTTGTTGGAAAATCCCATATTTCTTTTGATGATGTGCCCATTAAAACCTGGTTGGTGGTTAAAAAAGCATCTTGAAAAAATGATGGAGTTCGTCACTGGGAAGGATGACATCCCATATACGATGGAAAATAGAAGTCATGTTTGAAACCACCAACCAGGATGTTATAAGTTTGTTTATACTTCGCGTTATATAACTATAGCTCAAATTGCCCTTGGAAAATCCCAGATTTTTTTTCATGATGTGCCCATAAAAACCTTCAAATATCATGGATTCTAGCGGATTTTCATGAATTGTTCAATCTGTTTCTCTGACTTTCCAAGCTCCAATTGGGTCACCCAAAAAAAAAATCGGCCATGTGTGAGTGGTGAGCGTGACAAATGTGCCTCCTCTGCTGGTAGGGTAAGCATCAGTACCTGCGCCGAGCGTGGAAAAATCACACAGTTATGGCCCAACTAACAGTTATAAATGGAATGAAATAACTCCTGAAACTAAGGTCATGTAATGTCATTTATCATTAAATCACACCATAATGATGGATTTATCAAACACAAACCTACAAAGTGGGGCCCCCAAGATAGCTAAGTTGGTTTATGACTACAATAATTAGGGTTTATGGTAGTTAAAACGAACTCAACAAACATAACGTTTGGGGGCCCCACTTTGTAATGATGGTGACATCAACCAAGTAACGGGATGTTTTCGCCAATCTTGGCGGCTGACCAACAAATTAGTGAAGCTTTGACCAATCAATTTGCACGAAAACCAACAAGTGCATCGGACCACTAGTTCCTTTTTTGCCAACAATATGCACATCTTTTTAGTAGGGAACCTGTCTTTTTAGTAGGGAACCTATCTTATTTTAGTAGGGAACCTATTCAAGCAATTGCTTAACTGATCTTAACTGTTGCGTCCAATTCTTTGACATTGTAGCGGGTAACCCAGTGCCAGAAACCATGCCATGTCTGGCAATAAATATCTCCAGATGCTCCATGGTGCTGGAATATTTCATGTCTGGTTATATATATATATATGTATATCTATATCCCAGATGCTCTATGTATGGAATAGTTACCATTATTTACCTACATTCGGGCCATTTTTGAGGTAAATGTAGATACATATTCCAGCACCATCGCCCTGTCAGCCAAGTCACATCGGTACCATTCTCAGTGGTGACCTCTGTCGTGGCCTTAGAAGCGCGAGTTGCGACTCAGCAAAACTTAAGTCCCTGTTGGGTCTATCAACGTCGCGTTTACAAACATGAAAACCGCGTGGTTGATAATCTTCATATACCCTCTGATAAACATACAAAAAGCTATTGAGAATGACAATTTATATATAGCTGATTTACCCATTAAATGGTGATTTTCATAGTTATGTTAGTTTACCAAAGGGTATATCTATCGTTATAAAGATGGTCTTTAAAAAGCTACACTGGAAGAGCATGTCCTGTTTGTCCTCTTTGGTCATTGTGAGACTCCGGACAAATCCTTGTTGGTGAAGATCCTTCGGGAATCAACCATGGCGATAAAACTGTACCCGCGTCATGTCGCTAAAAAATGGGACGCTCCTGGTAACAAAAGTTTGCTGACAACCCCATCCAACTGTAGATGTTTAAACATATATCATATATCCATTATAAACCATAATAAACCTATATAATCCCCTGATGGATGTTATATCCATTGTAAACCATAGTATACCTATATAGTAAGCCAACTTAGCGATTCCGAACTGGGGCTCCACCTTGTACTCCCTTCACTCGGAAAACAATCAGTAAACAACATTTCTCAACGCCAGCTGTCTGGTCGCAGTTTTGGCCGGAATGGCCGGATTCGCTGTCAGCTCCAATGTGCCCAAGAGCGTCACAGGATCTGCAGCACTCCATTCATACTTGGTGGTTGGTAAGGCTCCAAGAGAAGGAAGGCCCTCTGTCTTAGGCAGCGGGGTGTTTCGCTTCATTCACCAGGAAGCTTGTACAGGTCCCTGATGGAGTGCCTCAGTGCAGTCGCGTGTTGGCGTAGCGACGCGGCACAGTCAAACTGCTCAGCGCAAGTCTGACACACAAATGCGCCAGGGTGCGCAGCTGCCTGGTGAAGGCGCAAGGTCTCACGTTTCAACGCCACGAAACTACAGTGCTGACCATGGTTGATCCAGCTACCATGCGGTGATTTAGTTTAGCTGTGGAAAAAGGTAGATTTCTAGATCATTGACAATGATTTATATGATCGATATATTCAAATAAGATCAAATAAGTACCCTCTGGTAAACTAACATAACTATGGAAAAAACACCATTTTCAATGGGTAAATCCACTATAAATGGCCATTTATACAATAGCTATGTAACAAATTACCAGAGGGTAAGCTTCGACTTCGCAAACCGTTCAATAGGCTGAATCCTCATTGTTCATGGTTTCACCGGTCTCACCAGAAATGTTGATCACCGTCTCCATGCATTTTCCCACAGTCATGGTGCTTAACAGTTATACAGTGGAATGATATAACTCAAAAAACTAAGATTTAGTAATATTTAGTATATAATCATTATCAGCCAATTTAGAATCATCTAAACCTTTTAACCAAACTAGGCTAATTTACAGTAAATTTATATACTTCGTATAGCTAAGGTTGTATGGTTATGTATATAGCCAATTTAGCCATATATAACCTTAGTTTATGTATATATGGTTATGATATATGACCCTTTTGAGCCAATGTATAGCCACCGTATAACCATCGTATGCTTTTGAACCACTTGGTTGGCCCAGGCACGTACTGACTCTGAGCCTTGGTCCTCAGCTCCAATTGCCATGTAGCCTGGCGCGGGTCGGCCCCCGTTTGATAGCGAAGTTGGTCCCTTTACAACTACCATTTCACGTTTGGGTTTATGGTAGTTATTATATATACCATAATTAGTTCGTTATAACTACTATGGACTATGGGTATTTATACCCAACTCACTATGGTTATAACGAACTAGTTATGGTTCACTTCATAACGAAGCCAGTGAAAAATACCCACGTCATCGTAGTTATAACTATAGTTTTCAAGGGTTTTAAAACCAGAGGTATAGAAACTATACCTGGTTTTCCTATGTTTTCCTATGGTTTTCCTATGGTTTTTCCTATGGTCTAAGTCTATACCGAAGCCAACTGGGGAGCCCCACATCAGTGACTAACGTTCTGGATCAGGATCCATGGAACCGGGGAAATCGAGAGGAACATCTGTGATGGAAATGCTATTGGTAAAGACTTAAAATGAATAGAAACCATAGGAAAACCATAGGAAAATCATAGGAAAATCAAAGGAAAATCATAGGAAAATCATAGGAAAACAATAGGACATTTATATGAACACGATAGGAACATGGTACTCTAAACAACAAAAACGATGATTTTTCATGGGATTCAAAACTCTTTACCAATTAAAAAATGGTTATTACTGGGGTTCTACATTCCGTAAATGGGGGTTCAAAGTGACTTCCAACTGGTGAAGGGACATAACTGTATGATCACAGGACGTGGTGTTCCCCCCAGTTATGACTTGGTTTTTAAATTACATTGAGTATAGATACATCGAATGTAAATATTTTTTTTGATGTAGTTATGTTAACCAACAAACATCGCTTGGGGACACCATAATTTGTATGGGTCGTTCTCTGGAACTACCCCGAGTTTCCATGTTTTTATGAGGAATATCCGATGATTTTCATCGGTGTTTTCACCATCAAAATTAATGGGATTTAACCAACACTGGGGGAACCAATATGTACCACGGTGGAATATCATGGTAAAATGATCATGATACCCTCTGGTAAACTAACATAGCGATTGAAAATGGAAATTTATAGTGGATTTATCCATTGAAAATGGTGATTTTCCATAGTTATGTTAGTTTACCAGAGGATACATGTGATGTGGGGATAATGATTTAACAATATTAGGTGGCATCTTGGGATAAAAAGGGATACAGAAACAAATAAAAACTGTGAATATCGGGATATTGAATATTGAGATAGGATCTGTCCGTGAAAATAACTTTCAAGTATAATATCCCATTATCCATAGGTGAATGCTCAATATCCGATTATCCAACCAACTTGATGGGATCTGTCTGAAAGAACACCAAACTGTGATGGATAATCATCAAGACCCTATTCAAACTGCTGCTTTGATGCTATACTATACCTCCCCCCGATATTGAAGATGGTGTTTTACTGAAATCAAACTAACATTTTTAAACGATGAATGTTTTGTTGACCCCTGGAAAAAAAAGGGCCCACACACAACAAACATGTGGGATCGTGATAGCTGTGGGCCACAGCTGTGGCATTTTGAGAGCCGATGTCGTGGTGCTCGTGCTGTGAAGACTTTTCAGGCCAATTGAGGATAACTACCCTTACCCTCTGGTAAACTAACATAGCTATTGAAAATGACAATTTATAGTGGATTTACCTTGAAAATAGTGATTTTCCATAGTTATGTAACAGTTTACCAGAGGGTACTAGTCATCATTCCAGTGACATCGCGACGTGAGGTCGTGAACAAAATTATCCAAAGTTATCCGACGTGATATCCCACATTATGCCAGTTTTTGTTGCTTTACCCTCCAGCCCTTCACTAAGCTGACATAGCTACAGTCATGAACCCATTGCATGACACCGTTACACACTATCACAAGCCCTTTCCAGAAAACAAAACCCTTTCCAATATTTTGTCATCTGCCGAAAAACAAATAGATAGTCCCTTCCCAATACTAAACCGCCCTTCCTCTAATAAACACCCGGAAGAGTTTTCAATCTTCGTGGGTATTTCGTGGGATGCGGTGCGAACGGCCTCTTGCTGGGTGCAGTTCAATGCAAAGTCGGCATTGGGAAGTGCCACCGAGTAGTTTGTACCTGGCATCCCAAGCCATACAAGGTGGGCTCCCCAGTGAAATGTTTACTGTCAATGGCCATGCAGGAACCGATTGATTGGAGTTACCGATTCCATATATTTTTGGCCTAAATTTCATGGAATATCCCCACAAAATATGGCCAGAAATATAATACTAACGTAGCTCCATTTTAGGATCCTGAAATTCCCATTGATACTGGTTTATATTTGTTTATACCAAGTATCAACCATCAAAAAGATAATCAAACATAGTTAGCTAAGTTAGGGAACATAACTCCTATGTCTAGGGTTGGTTAGGGTGATACAACTATAGCTTTGCGGGGTTATAAACCAACTTGTAACTGGGGGGACACCAACTTATAATGCTTGTTGGATTATATATATAAATATTGGTTTATAATCCCATCAAGGATAGATGTATCATGATGTATTATAATCATCAATCCCACTGCCAAATACCTTCTGGAGCTAAGATGATGCTATGATGGCAAATGTATACAGCTTACATGTAGCATATGTCCATACACATACCTCCACATACCTGCATAATATTACAAAAATAGTTCATCTTTTGGAGGCACTGAAAGCCCAGTTTCCACTGAAACACTGTTATTTTTAGGGTCTATGTTAATTTACCAGAGGGTATATCATCATGAATCACCATTAATCACCATGACTTATCATTATTAACCACTATTTCATCATTCAAAAAACATTAATCATGGATTTTCACACTTTAATATCACCATAACCAATATATCACCATTAATCACAGCTATTCACCATATAGACTTCCAATTACCCAGGGGTTATATTGGCAGATGACCATGGCACCATTGCGCAGCCCCAGGTCTGCCAGGCCACGGTTGGACTGCAAGATGGGTGTCACCGGCAGCTCATAGCTCTCCATGCTATGGGACAAGCACCTGAGGAACCGAGCTCTGAGGGATTTCACCATGAAAAATGCTGATTTCACCACCAAACATGGTGCCCCCCAGTGATGTTTGTTGGTTTATAAACCCCACTAACTAGTTCGTTATATCTGTCATAAACCATAGTGAAATGGGAGTTATAAACGCACCAACTTAGCGATTCCGAACTGGGGCACCACCTTGCACCAAACATGAGGAGATGTAACATTATGTAACCATCAAGACCGTGCAGGAAATGAGAAGTCAACCGGCCAAAGCTGGGGATCTATACTTGATTTATTTGATTTATGTTAGCCAAACATCTTTATGACTCATATTTCACTTGGATTTAGAGTAGATGAAAACAAATCGAACCAACTAATGTACAAACCAACCTCGGGGAGCACAACCTTGTACAAGTTAGGGGATGATCTCTGAAGTGAAGATGCAGCCTCCAGTAAATTAACAAGAAGATATGAGCTCCCGTCAAAATCCTTTACATCTCAGTAACTATTAGTGGTTTTCGTTTTTTTTTGGGGCCCCTATCGCTTTACAGTGTTCCGTGCACATCTCTGACAAAAGTGTTTCTGCAATACTACAGTGGTCTTCAACCATTTTGACCGTAATTCATATGGAAGACCCTCGGTGTAGCAGGGAAATCCCTATTACATGGAGGTTTTGATGGGACAATGATCTACAAATGGTGCGTTTTCCAGATCTATATGTTAATTTGGAGGGTAGAAGATGTACATCCCAAGCAGCAAACAAAAACACAGTTGCCTTGGTGATTTGTTTAATGACAAAGCGTGAAATAACCCCCCGAAATGTGACCCATCCCATTTACATGTCCAACTGGACCAATGTTCAACCCCAAACCCAAAATTTAAATCTTTAGTTTCTATCCATGTTACCCTCTGGTTATGACTAACCTAGCCATGGTATAGATGGCCCATAGAAATAGATGGTTTACCGATTAAAAATTGTGATTTTCCATGGCTATGTTAGACATAACCGGATGGTAATTCTTCCCGCGATTTCTCGCAAAAAAAAACATACATCTTTTCCCATCTTTCCCAAGGCGCAGGGGTTGCACGTGGAGATAAAGCTCCTCCAACTCCACGTTGAAATCCTTCTCCGTTTGCAGCTGCCCTGCGGAAAGCCAGCTAGAGACAACCTCGGCTGATGTTTCGAGATCTGGAGGTCCGCAGAAGGTGGGGATCTCCCACAGTTATGGCCCAACTAACAGTTATAAATGGAAGGAAATAACTCCTAAAATTAAGGAATGACATATCTTCTATATCTCCTAAAGGTCCTATAACTAGTTGGTTATATATGATTAAAAATTGAGATATTATAAGATATTATAAGCACATTTATAACTGTTAAGGGCCATAACTGCAAGTTATGTTCGTTCAAGGTGGTGCCCCCTGTTCATCAGCTTAAAAAAACACCTGTCCAAGCTATGTTTCATCCGTATTTCTGCCGGTTACAAACCAGTTTTCTACAATGACGTGCCTCCCAGTGATATTTCCTGGTTCATATAAAGCCCACCAACTAGTTCGATATATCATCACAAACCTTGGTGGAATAGAAGTGAAATAAGCTAATTTAGCTATATACAAAATCATAAATAGGATAAATCACTTCTTAAAACCAATTTTGGCTAGTTAAATCTTCATGTTCCTCCATGTTTGATGGTTATATAAATAATGTTAAAATGTATTTACATGGCACTTTTCCCCCATGATCCTTGGTTATTTCAAGCAACTAATCTCGATGCCGCCTTCTTAACCCGCCAAGCAACCGAAGGTTCATCTTGGAGCCGCGCCATACACTCGATGTCCTCAGACTGTTGAACTGCAATTGGGCTTGGAACAACTTGCCAAGAATCGAGGATTTATTTTTTGATATAGACAGATGTATCATGAGCCATGACGGATCCATGGTGCTGGCAAAAAAATGCTAACATGACTGGGGTAAAAATTGATGGGATCCATGGAGCACCATATATAGCAGCACCATGGATCCGTCATGGGTGATCTATCATGATGTGTCAACAAATAGGGATTTCATTGGATTTCATCGGATTAAAAAATATCCAAAAAATATGGAGATTTTGTAGGATTCAACCCAAAAATATGGGTAGCGGCGTCAGGAGACATGGGAAATTCACCACCCAAACATGGGGAACAGGCGGGTTTGAGCAGCACAATGAAGAGTTAAACTGTTTGATGTTGATATGTTAGCGAAGTTGGACAGCCAGATACATTGGGGATAAAAAATCCTAGATAACGATTTTCTGGTCGGTGGTTTCAAACCCTCTGAAAAATATGAAAGTCAGTTGGGATGATGAAATTCCCAATATATGGAGAAATAAACACGTTCTAAACCACCAACCAGTCCCTGTATATATTCTCCCATTATCCCCATGATATCCCCGTTTTTGATTGTAAAATCTAATTTTTGATGGTAAAATCCACCAACCGTTAAAATATATACCGAATTTCCTTCTTGTGGCTATCATTTCCATCTTTACGGGGGAGCAACCCTTTTATCATGGACTGGCCTTGTACAAGGGGGCACCTTATCATTTTAAAAGGTGAACCCCCCAGTTATAAAGGTTTATCAAACCCATTAACGTTAATTCGTTGTTATAATTACCATAAACCCAAACGTGAAATTGGAGTTGTTTGCCCCAACTGAACGCTATCACATCTCAGCCATAAATCCCAAGAAATCACCATTTATCATGGTGAAACCACCATTTTTCCTATGGTTTCCCCATGGTTTTCCCCAAGCTTCGTATCTGGTCTCCGGCAGCAAGCCCGTAAAGTCCACCGATGACGGAACCTGCATGGCCGGGGGAAGCCGTCGCCACGGCATACCACGGGTGGGGCGCCGAAGTTTACGATAGCCAAGTTGGAGCAAATAGCTCCAATGTCACTAGGTTTACGCTAATTCCTTATAACATATTATAACCCCTACGAATCCAAACACTATCTGAGAAGGTACTTAACCCTCCCCTAAGAAGGCACTTGGATCCATAGGGAACGATAGTTTATGGGGTTTATAAACCAACTTATAACTCCCGAGGCTCACCCAGAAATCACATTATGAATTATGTGGAAATGAACTAAGTTGCTTGACAGCACAAGGAAAAACCATTCATCCCGTATTTATGAATGCTAAAGATAGAACAACTTTCCGCTCACTGCAGCTTAGCAAAATTGATGTCATATAGACATCTACAATGTGGTGATATGTGGTGCCTCCCCTTACGTTTGTAGTGTACCACCCCCATTAAGTAGCTGGATAAATCTAACCATGAACTTCCTGAAGTACGAGTAAAATAAGCCAACCTAGCTAAAGAACTAGAGCACCACCTTGTGGGAATGCGTAATCCTCCTCGTAATCCGTACAACTGAAGCCAGGAAAATGGCTATATAATATATACTCTATACTTAAAATTCACATCTAAACATTTCAAACCCAGAAACCAAACATCCCACGACGGACGTTCGGTACCCCTTCGTACGATAGCGGGTGGCGAAAAACGTGTATAGCCACCCATGACGGACCCATGGTGCTGCTATATATGGTAACATGGATCCCATCAAAAGAAACAGTCATGTTAGCATATATACCAGCACTATGGAGCCTATGGGCCATAGTTACTGGGGGCTATAAACTATAAACATCTGTAAGCCAACTGACAAAAAACTGCAGGGGCTATAAACCTTGTGAGTTGATAGGTGAGTTGACTATGGTTCCTAACTCTTGTCACTAACTATGGTGGGTTACTAAATGTTTACTAACCATCGTTACTATCCTATAAATGTGCGAACTAACTATGGTTAAAGGGTGGTGCCCCATAGTTGGCTAAGTTGGGCTATAACTCCAATAACTAGGGTTGGTTAGGGCATTAGGGGGATACAACTATACTGACTATGGTTTACACACCAACTTATGTATTTAATTGCTGGGGGCACCACCTTCTACTTCCCTCCAGCAAATTAAAACAGACCCTGCCAGATGGAGTTGGAAGACTAGTTTCCTCTAAAAACTGGTGATGCTCAGGGTCTATGTTAATTTACCAGAGGGTTTATCACCATTAATCACCATAAATTATCATTACCAACCACTATTCCTAATTAAAAAAACATTCCATCATGGATATTCACACTTTCATATCACCATTAATAACCATTAAATTATTTATATATATATATATCACCATTGATCACAACTATTGACTATTCACCATATAGACTTCCAATTTTCCTCTCAGAGGGTAACCAGTTCCTTTCTCTGGGGAATCCTCGCCTCTCGGGGTGCCAACTGCCAGGTGCTTTCGAGACTAGCTACGCGGCAGCCTCAGCATCAGATTTGGGATGGAAAACCATGAGTTTACCATGAAAAATGGGAATTTCACATGAGCGATCGGCAAAACCTCAATTGAAAAATGCGATCTTCGGGTCAAAGTTATCGTTTTTGGGAGTTCACTATATCGTTTTACAGTATATCCTGATTGCATCATTTGCATCCCCTGGCAAACTGCGTGCGGAAAGCCTTTTTACACCTCCACTTCAGCGTCTGAAGCATGTTTGACTGCCCTGCGCTTTCTTTTGCAGCGCTCCAACTGTATGGTATGGTATGATACCTGTCAATGCAACTGCAAATCACAGTTGCACCATCCTTTCTCAAACTCAGAAACAAGTTTGAATTCAGTTGTTGGAAGAAGTCTGGATGAGCTCTCACAGCGACATGCTCCATGCCTTTCATTCACTCCCCAGCGTCTGGGTAGCAAACCATCACCATGGTCCAATGCTTTTGCCTTGGCTATCTTCATCTAGGAGAAAGATCGCCAAACCGGACCTGCAGGTGCAGGTGTGCCGGCGTGCCCGAGATGAACCAGGATTGACTAAAGCAATGGAGCGCCGCAAAAGAATATGCATAGCAGCGAAAAGATCGCAATAAGCAAGTGATAATATTCAACGGCAAAGAATCATCTCAAGAATCTTTTCGCATCTGGGCCATCCATCAGCGAAGGACATTTTGTCAAGAAATGGTTATCGTTTAGTTATCGTTTTCGTTATCGTTCAAAGAGGGAAACACTTTTGGAAAATGGCATGAACCAAGGAATGTTGGAAAGGAGGCCTGTTGTCACCGTCAATGCTTGCATGAAAGCGGGAAAATACAAAACGCTCATCCGGAAGGCTTGAACAATGGCGAGACAAAAAGAGCATCCAAATCCAGCTAGTTACCACATACTGTAGCAATACGTGCTTGGATACAAAACTGTTTGCAATAATCAGAAATAAAGAAATTGGCCATGATCAAGAGTGTCAGCATACTTTTGCACATCTTCCGTTGTGTGAGCTGGTCATGACGTATACCCCACAACTGAGAGCCTAGATGATCTAGATGCTTCTAGAACAGATGTCCACCATCATGTCATGTACACCACCCCTTCACTTCCCACAATGTTTTTACATATGATATGATTCCCACGTTATCGTTTTTGGGAGTTCACTATATCGTTTTACATATCAAGGTGCATATTTGTGCATGAAAGATCGCTCGAATACATACCTCCTACATGGAGAGTTTAGCCTCTTGCTCACATGATTTAACAATGAAAAATGAAAGTTGAAGCAAAACATCTTGGGATGTAATTAATCATCAACCATGCTGTGTCTGCAACGCAGGAACTTCATGGGGAGTTAGTTGCATCCAAAACTTGGGTTTAAAGCACCAAACATAGGGGATTTACCCACCAACAAAATAGAGTAAATAGAGATTTGATGAGATTTGATCAAGACCAATGTGGGTTCTCACAGACACACATCGCCAAACATAATTGCAACTACCTGAACCATGGGCAGTTTTCCCAGTACATCCCAGTACTATAAAGATGAGAGAAACTCAGCGAGAGGACTTACGAGCACCATGGTAATCAACAAATTACGAAGTGGGATGCGCATCCAATTGTCACTGCAAAATACTCTCTGCATTTTAATCATTAAATCATCTATCTATAAAGGGGCCATGGCTTCCATAGCAACAAATTACCAGACGGTATCCCGTCTCAAACGAGGAACTTCAAGGCTCGAGGGTCACTGAATCAAGCTATGTGATGAACCGCATCATGAAAAACCCCAGTTTGTGGCGTGGTTCACCTTTTTTCGCTGCCATAAACCGACGTCATTCTTGTTGTATGATTTATACACATAAAATTGCTGATATTCTTAGATTTGCTTAATCGATTCCCCAGGTGGATTTTCGGAAAATTCACAACAAATCACCGACGAAACAAAGCCAGGTATTGGGTGAACATCGGCAGGGAGATCCCACCATTGATCTCCACTTGGCCGGCCGCCGTTTCACCAAGGGGCGAAACTCCACGCTGGAATCCCATGCGATACTCACCGTGGCACTTTCGGTGCTGACCTGTAGCACCTCGCGGCTGGAATCGCGGCACACGGCAGATCCTGGGAGATAAAAAGAGTTGACCGGAAATGAGAATTCCTCTGTAAATGGTGATTAAACATACAAACAGATATTAATAGTGGTTAATAATGATGATTTATGATAATTTATGATGATTAATGGTGATTACCCTCTGGTAAACAAACAACTATGGAAAATCACCATGTTTAATGGGTAAATCCACTATAAATCATCATTTTCAATAGCTATTTTGACATAACCAGAGGGTAATGGAAAAAAAAAGCGCCAAACATAATAAGCTATGGCCAATCCCAGATTCGCAAAAACAACATTTAGCTGGGTTGAGTAGAATGTACCCATTTGATGGAAACTTATTTAAGTATTAAAGAACCCATCTGAACTCATCCAGCGTTTAACGCAATAACATATCAAAACCAAAAAGAATCTCCTGCTGAATGGTTTCAACTGAGTTATAGCTAGCTACACTAGCTACACTGATGTCTACCATGGTCAAGCACTTAAATAGACTCAAATTCCGTATTGCCACTTACTTCGCTTAGTTCACAGAACGTTCAGGTCGTCTCCCAACACGATATACCTTTTGGTGAACATACAAGAAAAACTCTGGAGAATCCCCGTGGCCATTATCCATAGCTGTGTTGAATTACCAGAAGATATCTAACTCTTCAACAGCGCTTCTCCCAACGCTGCCCGCCTGTGCAAGTTGCTGGATCTGTGGGTCGGGCGTGCGAAATGTGAAGCTCCATTGGCTGATGGGAGACGACTTTCCGGGTTGCTGTCCTCAGATTCGACCGTGCACGACAAATTGAGCCCTGGATGACCCGGCCTGGTCAAGATACAAAAAGCTATAGATGGCCATAGAAATAGTGAGTTTTCCCATTAACAATTGTGATTGTCCATAGTTTTTTGTATAGTTTACCAGAGGGTAATTATGAAACACGATGGTATTAATGGGAAATCTTAATTCCCTACAATAAATGTTGCAAATTTCTTGGTGGGTATATATCCCCCTATACCCATAGCAACGGATTGTGCAGGCCATTGTCCGTAGAAATGGTATTGGAGATGGAACCCAAAAGATCAGGTTAGGCAATTTCCTGCCTAATAGTTAATTCCTTATTTCCTACCTAATTAGGCAATTTTTAAGGTAAAAATGTAAACTAATTTGAAAGTAATTCGGCACGTGGGGTTGAAAGTTTGCATGCAAACTTGCGAGGCGGGGCTGAAAGTTTGCATGCAAACTTGCGAGACGAGTTTGAAAGTTTGGATGCAAACTTGCGAGGGGAGGTTGAAAGTTTGTGCGCAAACTTGCGAGGCGGGGTTGAAAGTTTGCAAGCAAATTTGCGCCCTTGGACACGCACGCAAGCATTTGCAGGCAATTGGTGGTGCAAGTTTACATTCAAACTTGCGAGGGGGGTTGAAAGTTTGCCTGCAAACTTGCGAGGGCAGGTTGAAAGTTTGCATGCAAACTTGCATGGCGGGGTTGAAAGTTTGCGTGCAAACTTTCGTTGAAAGTTAGGTAAAAAAATAGTTAAGGCAAGAAAAATTAACTAATTTAGGTAAGGAAAAAATAAACTAATAGGTAATTGTTTGGCCTAAGATAAGGAGTTGCCTTTTCGGCAGGAAATTGCCTAACCTGATCTATTGGGAATATGATGGGTTCTAAGGCGTTTAAGCCATAGCCCAGTTTGTCACCTGCAAAAAATGTTCAGCGATTATCCTTGTTTGGACTGAATCTGCAGTAACTTCAAGCGTTACAGGTCTAAGTAATTGTGCAAGTCATTGATAAGACGGTGCTTTCGTGGGAAGATGGGGTTAGATAAGTGTTTTTTCATGGAACAAACATGCGTAAACGCCAAAAAAACAGAAGAGAGGATACTAATCTCTGCTCCCTAAGACTAAAACACCCCCAAAATGCTAAACACGGTGATCTATTTTTATTTTTAGGGTATATTTGGTATTAGGGTGTCCCTAATAATGAAACAAAAACTCCCCCCCCCCAAAAAAAAATCAAACATCAATTAAATCCTTTTTTCAATCCTTTTGAAATATTGCCAAAAAAATGGATTTCGAAGCTTTCCCCTAATAATAAAACAAACACCTTAATAAAATATTGCCCAAAAAATGATTTCGAAGCTTTCCCTAATAATAAAACAAAAACCTCAATAACAAAATATAAAAAATGATTTCAAAATCAATTAAATTTCTTTTTAAACTCCTTTATATAAACATATTGCCAACAATTGGATTTGGAAACTTTCTTTTAATAATAAAACTACAAAAACCTTAATACAGTTAAAACAAAAAATCAACATCAATTATATCCCTTTTAAAATCCTTTTAAAAATATTGCCGAAGATTGGATTTCGAAGCTTTCCCCTAATAATCAATTAAAACCTTTATTTAAAAAAATAAAAAACATGATTTCAAAGTTGATGGGACCCTAATAATAAACTTACGGGTCTTGTTCTATGTTTATTAATAGGGGGTACAAACCATTATTTCACCATCCTGTTCTCCTATTTATTTTCAGTTACCACAATTAAGAACGCAATTGTGAGCAACCAAAAAAATCCGAAAGTGGCAATCCACTCCTATGTTTATTCATTGGGGGAGCTTTAGTAATAGGTAGAAGAAATTATGTATATATATATATTGTATATTTATATGGGATAGCATGCAAGGAGCTCAGTTACACAATGAGTTGCACCTCACGTGTGTAACTGAGCTCCACAAAAAATTCCCCATACCTCGTATGAAGCACCCCACGTAGGACTTGGCGCTGAAGCGCGAAGCCAGCCCTACGTGGGGGCAATTGCAGCTGCCGCCGCTCTAAGCTACGTAAAGTGGCCCGTGCTATGGCTTCACCACCGCCGCCGAGCACGGAGGCCGGGTGCAACCGGGCCATATTCAAAAAAAGCTCATCCCAGACACCATAATAGCCTCTCCCCCTTACCTTGGAAGCAGCAAGCAAATAAAAAAAAACAACTATATATTTGTACATACAACAAGAAGTGCAACCATCTCCCGCGCATAGAAACATGATCGTCATCAACAAATACGAAAAACTATGTCTTATTGTCACGATCTTTCCATAGGGAAAAAATATCAAAACCCTCCCGAAAAAACAAAAACTACCGAAAAGCCAAAAAGCCAAAAGGAGAAAGCTTGACCAAAAATGCCAAGGCACGGCTGCAGCCGGAACTTGGAGAAAACCAAGTTCGGCTATGAAGCGAAAAGGTTGCGGCAGACGGAAGCGACTGCCAAGCGCAACCTAAAGCAGGGTTGGCGCTACAACAAAAACACCGAAACGTTTCTTGAACTCACTTTAAAGCTTTAGTCAAAAGAACCACCTTTGTAAACAACAACTTCAAAAATGCTCCGTCCTATCTAGAATCTAGCCTGCAGCCGATGTAGGTCCCAAGGTGTGAGAAGCTGCAATATGGCCGGAGTGTGAGCGATCAGGGCAAGAGCGGGATTCACGACAAAATTGCGCATCATAGCTGCCAAAAAAAAAAAGGACGAGGGCGGGACGAAACAAACTAATTAGCCAAAAGCTGCAATGTGCTTCATGTGGTGTCATGCCCTGAACCCGCTGGATTGGACCAAACCCCGGAAGCTGGAAGAAACACAAAGGGTAACATTACAAAGCCCTTTGAATCCATTATCTTCGGAGGATACCAGAACAGCTATAAAGCCAACGAATTCAAAAAAGAATCCAAACGTCAACTCATTGAAACACAAAAGACCCGAAGGCACTCAACTCCTTTACCCTTTTCAGAGAATTCTTACTTCATAATCAATCATTTCCTTTTGTTGTTGGTGACCCCATACAGTAACCAGATCCAAACCATTCTACGTTAGCAACAAACTGTAACCCTGGGGCGTATGCCCCTTTAGGCCCCCCGGCCCCTATCCTACCCTAAACCCCAAGTCCGAGTTCGCCCAGGGGTTTAGGGCTCTTAAATTCGGCCGCAGAGGGCGTGCCCCGAAGGCCCGCCTTCTCGCCTACGAAGGGGCGGGGACGGGCCCCGGGGCGGGCCCCGAAGGGCCCGCCCCGAGGCCCGCCCCCTAAGGAAACTTGAAGGCAAAGCGTCAACGCCCCTGCGGGGCCCCGGACAAGCGAAGTGCCAACGCCATTGGCACTGATGGTGTTTATCGTGGTTATCCATCGACCACCCCAAACAGAAAGCAAGCATAAACACGCAAAGCCCCGAAAGCCCCAAAGGTGTTTATCGTGGTTATCCATCGACCACCCCAAACAAAAAACAAGCATCAGACCATCAGCATCTTCCTACAGAGATCGAAACCCTCATGCTCTTTAGCGTCGTGTAACCACGTACCGTCTCGACTGCAAGCACGAATGACTTAGCAGCACCCAAAGCCCTCATGGTGTTTACAGTGGTTATACATGTACAACCACAGCCACAAACACAGATTAGGCTAAACTCTATCATTTGGAACGATGGTGTTTACCGTGGTTGCCCATCTATCACCCGGGCCCGCTAAGCCAAATGCAAGCGACCTGCCCCGAGGCCCGCCCCCTAAGGAAACTTGAAGGCAAAGCGTCAAGCGTCTTTGTCAGAATTTTCCTCGAGGGCCCGCAAGGAGCCTCTTGCAGTCTCAGCCCCTGCGGGGCCCCGGACAAGCTAAGCGCCAACGCCATTCGCACCGATGGTGTTTATCGCGGTAATCCATCGACCACCCCAAACAGAAAGCAAGCATAAGCACGCAAAGCCCCGAAAGCCCCAAAGGTGTTTATCGTGGTTATCCATCGACCACCCCAAACAAAAAACAAAATCAGACCATCAGCATCATCCTCCAGAGATCGAAACCCTCATGCTCTTTAGCGTCGTGTAACCACGTACCGTCTCGACTGCAAGCACGAATGACTTAGCAGCACCCAAAGCCCTCATGGTGTTTACAGTGGTTATACATGTACAACCACAGCCACAAACACAGATTAGGCTAAACTCTATCATTTGGAACGATGGTGTTTACCGTGGTTGCCCATCTATCACCCGGGCCCGCTAAGCCAAATGCAAGCGACCTGCCCCGAGGCCCGCCCCCTAAGGAAACTTGAAGGCAAAGCGTCAAGCGTCTTTTTCAGAATTTTCCTCGAGGGCCCGCAAGGAGCCTCTTGCGGTCTCAGCCCCTGCCGGGCCCCGGACAAGCGAAGTGCCAACGCCATTGGCACTGATGGTGTTTATCGTGGTTATCCATCGACCACCCCAAACAGAAAGCAAGCATAAACACGCAAAGCCCCGAAAGCCCCAATGGTGTTTATCCTGGTTATCCATCGACCACCTCAAGCAAAAAAACAAGCATCAGACCATCAGCATCTTCCTACAGAGATCGAAACCCTCATGCTCTTTAGCGTCGTTTAACCACGTACCGTCTGGAAAGCAAGCACGAATGACTTTGCAGCACCCAAAGCCCTCATGGTGTTTACGGTGGTTATCCATGTACCACCCAAGCCACAAGCACAAGTTAGGCTAAACTCTATCATTTGGAACGATGAAACCTAGCCTGGAAACTGAGCTTTAGTAATATTGTATATAGTTATATGAGTTCATATCAGGATAAATAGCGTCATAACTCCAAAAGAAACATCATAGGTTTGCTATTTCTTTCAAAGTTTTTGTCAATCTGATCAAGTTTTGCTTTTCCATTTGGTTTAGGGCCGCAAACATAAACAAACACGTTTCCAGTCGAAAAACAAAAGCATCATGCGCATATACAATATATATATATACATTGTGTTCTACTATGGGAAAATCAGAATAATGCACCAACCTGACATGTTTCCCAATTGTCAAGAAGAAGTAGATGGAGTATCAAACAACTAAATTCAATCATGGGCTTGCACCATTTTTCAATAACCATTAGCATTTTCATCATATCAATAATTCTCATGTCCCCAAACAGTGATATGTTTCTTTGCAAATGGTACCATTCCAATTTGTAAACTAGTTTTTTTCATCCTGGATTGACTTTATTTTACCAACCTGACATGTTTCTCAAATGTAATATATGTATATATACAAGGTGGTGCCCCCAAGATAGCTAAGCTGGTTTATAACTCTAATAAGTAGGACTTGTAGTAGTTGTATCTATAGTTAATGAGATTATCAATCAATTTACAACTGGGGGGGGCACCACCTTGTATAGTCATATAGATACATGTAGCACAATATAAAATACAATCATGTTACAATTATCAATTTGTATCAAATTTCTCGATACCCACAAAGATGTGCACCAACTAAATACATGATTTTGGGATTCCCCAACTTTTAACTGCACAAGCTCTTGTGATGTTGGCCATGTCCAGCCATTCATTGCAAGTGGCTGGTGACGACAAAACCCAGCGGCAACAAGACATCGTAGCTACAGCCCTGGTCACGCCGGTCGTGTTACGAGGGCCTTTCAAGCCGTAAATCCTTTGGGACAATTTCAGATGCAACTCAAGGGTAGTCATAAACTATAAGAATTGAAAATCAATTAAAAAAAACATGTACGTAGATATGTATATATATACATATCATTTACAATATGTGATGTACATGTACTTGTTTGACTAGTACTACATAGAAGCAAGCGTTTTACATTGTATGTGTGAAAATTCTGGTGGCATATTCTGGTACACTCCATTCATCAGCGAGCTTCAGAGCACCACCAAGCATAACACCAGTCCCTCATTCTTTAATGGGTTAAGCATGAAAAATAATTTCATAAGTATTGGCTAATCCCAACTGCTATAGTTTTGCCAAGGCTAGGTTTATTAAATTCTTAGGCTAATAAATGGATACACATGGTAGATGGTAAACCAATCCAATCCCCAAATAACCTATGTGTAGCTACAATCCTCTGTTTAAACCTCGACTCCTTATATGGGCACCACATATTGAATATCATATGTATATAAAAATATATTTAATATATATTTAATATATATTTAATATATATTAAA
>CAMXCT020003746.1:382500-550274 GCA_947184155.2 Cladocopium goreaui
TGTTTGCCACTGGCCTCGGACTCCATCCCATGACAGGGGCTGATGGACATCTCGAGGGTTCGATCCTCCAATCATGACTGCCCATGCAACCAATCCTGCAGCAGGAAATTCAGGGTAACTTCCTATTCCATGACAAAACAAGCGCATATGTTCCGGCAAAGCTGGCCGAGGAAGTATATTGCTTACTTGAACTCTCGAAGCTGGCATGGCTCTGGACACAACTTGTCACGGCTGAACCTGGTTGCCGGGCAAGAAACATTTGTGTGAAAAACGCTGTACACAGAGCCACAAAACTCGCACCCTGAAGATCCAGACGCATTGGAATGTTGCAAAGTATCTCCCGTAATGAAGGTCCCACATTGAAGAACCCTGAGCAGGCCTACTTGGTCACGACTTAAGTGTGTGGTCAGGAAGACTGGGCTGAAAACAAACCTGCTGCAAACCTTGAAAGCCTTACCTATAGGCCACTTTTTGCCCACATGATGTTGCCATGCCCGAAGCAGTCTCTCTTTCATCTCCTGAACTGGACTGGCAAAAACATGAACATGTCTTCCCTCTCCGTCAGAAAACCATCCATCATGAATGTACAAACTGACAGGCTCAAACCTCGTGATGATCTAGGCTTACGTTGTTTGGCTGGTGTGCATGCTGCTGCAGAAAGTGTGACATCTACCAAGTCAGGGTTGACATGGCGGCGAAACTGAATCATCGCGTCCATCAGTGCATGACATTCTAGATCTACCTGGCCATGCATGAGAAACACCAACAAGCGCGTTCTGCTCCTGGACTTGCTTCATCCATGTGAGCCGGTCAACTGTGGACAATGGAACAAGTATAAAGAGCTGCGGGCCAAGCTTACTATCTTGAGTGATCAGAGTTTTTGGTCAAAGGACGCACGCATTGCTGCGGGCAAGTCAATGCCATAAAGCAGACAGTTGATTCATTCGCTGGATCAAAAATGCATTTCCTTGCTGGGCATTATATTGAACATGACCCCCAAGTCTCGTGCAGCACGTGTGGGTGTGATGGACACCGCCCGAAGCTGTTTCTTATCATCGGAAATGCAGGTCCATCTATATGTTTTGGACTCATGCAAACATATATCCATTTTTTTACATATTTGTTGAAGAGTCTGAAGGGCCCTATCAGCAGCATGGACATCGTGCGCAAGCAGCTCATAGTTGTCCCATGGAGACACTGAGTGGACGGATGGCCCCCTGTCAAATGTGAGTGGATCAACAAGCTGACCACTGCCATTACAAGGCGGCAGCCTTCAACGGAGCCTGTGCATGATCCAACTTGCTGAGAAGGCTATCCACCTCTAACAACGAAATATCTCTGAAGGCCAACAGCAGCTGTGCTCCGCGTGTCAAAATTTGAGGGTGAATGCCTAAACAAGCCGCCGCCTGGAAAGTGACCTCTCGCGGCAACATGCTATAAGGCCTTCACCAAGTCAAGCACGATTCCAGGCAACGGCTCTTGGGAAGTCAACGCAAGGTCAATGCGCAGCTGCAGCGTCAACATTGCTTGCCTTTGACATTGCCAAGCGGTCCTGGTGGTGCAATCTGTGAAAGGTGGGCCAGTGCTTCCCGCTTCGCATTGACATTTAAACATTAGTATGCGAACGGCATCACCGTTATAGGATGATAATGTCCAACTCTTTCTGCGTTGGTGACTTTGGCAAGACTGCGGACTCATCCATTGAGCCTAGGCCAAATTCCTTTGGTTTCAGCCACCTCACGTATCCAAAAGCTGCTGGTGGAGTGAATCAGGAAACGCCATGAGATCCCGTTTAGAAACTGTGTCCAGCCCAACCGTTGAGGATGCCTTCTTGGGTTTAAACGCAGCTTTCCATCGCTCCAAAGTGAGAGGTTGCAACTCCATGGTTTCATAATTCAAAATTTCCTTTGTTCGTTCAAGCATCTCAAGACATCTGCCATCAGGCGATCCCATCAAGCAACTCTGTGTGGCGGTCCCATCCAGCTGCCCATGCCTGCGCAAACTCTGCATGGAATGTATCGATCTAGTTGGCCCTTCATCTCCAACTGACAAGCTCATCGCCTAGGGGGAGGCCATGATGTGTGCCAACCAGACTTGACCTTCTTCAATGTGAACTCCTTGCCAAGGTGCGAAGGACTATGTCTTGTTTCGAAGACTTTGGCACTGGAAAAAGACACAGCAAGGACCGACCCTTCTTCCAACGATTTTTTACGGACTGTCGTGAAGACTTGGCCAACAGCATTTGAACTGGTAGCGGGGCAGGATGTCTGACATCCTTTTATAAATGCTTGGAGTCTTGTATCCTGTAGCCTGCTTGGCCCGTGCACTTCCTTGTTTCGAAACTGCACAAAAAGCGTCGCTTGATCCATTGAAAATCGCGGCGGCAGCCACTTTTGAATTGCAACAGGGCAGCGGGGAGAGTTCAGTTGCGCATGTCATGTGTGAAACTTGCAGGGTTCAAAGGGATTCATCGAATGGATTGTGATAATCCCGAAGATATTTGTTAGTATACCCTCTATAGTCATGGTGAATCTCAGATACCTGCCCAAAAAAACAGTTGGTGAACAACACATGTTGCCATTAGATGGTTAATGCTAAACATATATCCTAAAATCTGTGGTCCCCTAGGGCTTGATTTTTTGACCCGTTCCCATTGAAAAATCACAAAGCCCAGGTCATATGGCAGGGAGATGCTTGGAAATGTTGATGGCCATTTCTGATTCCTGCCATATATAAGGCCCATGTAAAGCCTAAGTGCATATACCCGCAATATGTGGCTCTATATGCTTAGTACCTCCATTTTAGGGTCCGGAAATTCGTGATTTGATCTCAAGTGGCAAACCATCGCTATTGGAGATAAACCACATATAATCACCCTGACTTAAACAGGGTTCATTAATCCGGGGTTGACATTGAATCATTACTACTGTAGTCTAGTAGTAGATATGTAATTACTGTAGTCTATAATAATAATAGTAATAATAATAACTATATAGATATATATACGTGTACATGTAGACAATTTCAAACATATAAATCATGGAGGATACATAAGTGAGAAACAACAATCTTACTGTAATTGTTGTTCAAAATCTCTGCGTGGACCCAACCAACAGTTGAAATCAGCAGAAGGTGGTGGATTTATTGACTTGTTTTTGCCATGCTTAGCTGGTTGGTGGTGCAATAACCATCTTGAAAAATATGAGTTCGTCAATGGAAAGGATTATGGTCAGTGCCGGAATTATAGAACGGAAGTTGAGGAGGACGAAGGTACGGTTATTTACCGTACCCTGTTGTTCTATAATTCTGTTTTCCTCGGAAGGTATGAAAAAAAATGTATCTGATCTTCCTCCTAATTTTTTTCGTCGTTCTATAATTCTTGTCGGAGCGCTGTTGTTCTATAATTCTGTTTTCCCCCATTTTTCTCACATTTCCCATTTTCGTTCTATAATTAATGTTTCCCGGGCCCCGTTCTATAATTAATTTTTCCGTCGAACGGAAAAATTAATTATAGAACAGAAAAATCAATTATAGAATTATAGAACCTCTTCCGGGGTCCCAGAAATCCTATAAAATCACCATGAAATCTAAGAAAATCACCGTGAAATCCCATAAAATTACCATGAAATCTTATAAAATCACCATGAAATCTAAGAAAATCACCTGGTAAATGTGGGAAAAATGGGGGAAAACAAAATTATAGAACGGAAGTTGAGGAGTACGAAGGTACGGTTATTTACCGTACCCTGTTGTTCTATAATTCTGTTTTCCTCGGAAGGTAGAAAAAAAACGTATCTGAATTTACTCCTAGCTTTTCTCGTCGTTCTATAATTCTTGTCGGAGCGCTATTGTTCTATAATTCTGTTTCCCCCCATTTTTCCCACATTTCCCATTATCCTCATGTTACAGCATCCTCATTTTATCCTCGTTTCCTCATCAAATCCTCATTTTATCATCATTTTATCTTCATTTCCTTATCAAATCCTCATTAAATCCTCATTAAATCTGCATTTTATCCTCATTTCCTCATCAGATCCCCATTAAATCCTCATTTTATCCGCGTTTTATTATCATTTCCTCATCAAATCCTCATTTTATCTTCATTTTATCTTCATTTTATCCTCATTTTCTCATCAAATCCTCATTAAATCCTGAATAAATCCTCATTTTATCTTTATTTTATCATCAGTTCCTCATCAAATCCTCATTTTATCTTCATTTTATCTTCATTTTATCCTCATTTTATCCTCATTTTATCCTCGTTTCCTCATCAAATCTTCATTTTATCTGCATTTTATCTTCATGTCCTCATCAAATCCTCATTAAATCCTCATTAAATCTTCATTTTATAGATTGTATATGCACAAATATGCAGTAAATATCATGTCAGTGCCAGAAATTATAGAATGGAGCCAGGAGGACAAAAGTACGGTAAAATACCGTACCTTTGTCCTCCTCCCCGTTCTATAATTAAATTTCCCGACTCCGCTCCGAATCGGAACCCGGAGGAGGACAACGGTACGGTATTTTACCGTACTTTTGTCCTCCTGGCTCCGTTCTATAATTCTGGCACTGACTGTATCCCATATTTTATGGAACATAAAAAATGTTCCAAACCATCAACCAGTTACAGGATCAGCCGTGGAGCGCAGCACAACCTTTAGTCCAGTCGCCGTGGAGCTGTACAAAGCACTGTACATGAGCAGTTGCGGCTGAACGCGACGGATTGCAGCTGCAAGGGTCCAACGACCTTTGCATTGGAAAGTACTTATTGGTTCTGGTCGATGGTTTATACACCCAACTGGAAAAAAACAGAGTAGTTGCAGTACAGTTATGGCCGCCATGGCCCTTAACAGTTGCACATGGAATTATAACTCCTATAACTAAGATTATTAAGTTATATATTAGTATAAGCCCAGTTATATCTGTCAAGGGCCATCACTGTAGTTGCCAACAGGTATTTTATCATGTGGTTCTGCTGATTTGTTGCTATGGATTCCCAGGATAGCTATGGCATAGGGTGATATGGTCAATCCCAAGTAAAACCAGTGAGTAGAAGTCCAAACAAATCATAATCACCCAAGAGATGTCTTAATTAACCCTATTTTAAGGCAAATGATATCTTAACTGTAAAAAATCCATACCTTAAATTGCATCCACTAGTTTTCAAATGATCTTGACCCACTGCTGATAGTTCTAGCATCTTTGTTCTTAGGGGGTTAGTGACCCCAAACTGGTTGAACAAGAGGACACATTTGAAACCATCAGCCAGGGCGTACAGAGATTTGCAGTTCACCTTTGCACATGCTCGATCCTTAAAGGTACCATGCTGTTCACACGCAAAATTGAAGAGGATGCCCTCTGGTAATTTCACAGGTTGTTGTGGAACATCACCATTCTCAAGAACGGTAAACCATCGCACTAGAGCCATGGCTTCTAGTTCGCAAACTGCAAGAAATTCCCGGGTATTTCCCATGATATCCAATTTTTGTGGGTAGTTAAAACCGTATTAATCACCATGAAGTCCCGGTATGGTCTAGTGGATAAGACGCATCCCTCATGCGTCAGACCCGAGTTCAAAACCCGGGTGCAACACTAGGCGGATAGGCGGGCCACTACCCCACCCCTGCAGAGGGGATGAGCTGGGGTGTGGTTCGTAAGAACACTCACTCAAGTCCCATTAAAAACACATTGATTACTGTAAAATCGGAGGATTCCGACTTCCGGTCTTCCACAAATCTCAACTGCTTAGATGGGAGGCTCAAAGTCAAACGATGATCATAAGCAATTTCATCATGGTTCATTGCAAAACAAAACAAACAAAAACAACGACTGCCTTGTTTCTCTGGATAATATGGGATAAACTAGGGGTTATATATATATGTATAGATAGATAGATATTATATATATATGGATCTGTTCAAACTTGGATCCTAAATAATAAGCTTTCGCTGCTTAGATACTCCCATCTCCAACAAGGGCGATGCCGAAATGTCCGAAAATATTATTGTTGGTGCAATCCCCATGTTTCGACTTGACAATAAACATTAAAATTGATGATATACAATATGATATATAATGTGTATACAATCGTATATATATATATATACACGTATATATACAGTATATAATGTGTATATATATATACCGTAGTTGTGTTGGTCAATGTTGCACCCCTTTTTGATAGTTGAATCCATCTCATTGCTTCTGAACAAATCCCATACTAGTTGCCTTTGCAAGCCGGCCATGAAACTTAAAAGTGAACTGCAAATGTCCATTGGTCGCCGCATTTTTGCGCGAACTCACTTGGCTTCCTGCAAGGTCACGGCCGAGATTTCAGAAATCGATGGGATGTAACATCAAAATCATGCAGTTAGGGCCCAACTAACAGTTATAATTGGAATGACATGACTCCTAAAACTAGTTGCTTATATCTCATGAAATAAGCCCACAAACATAATTGTTAGTTGGGCCATAACTGTGGTAATTATGAACACCGTGAAACATGGGGATTAGACCAATAGAAATAGTCGTATACTGCAATTTATATTAATTTCTGGGATGACCAATGCACCAATGGGAATCTTAAACAGCTCCTTCAGCGAGTTGAAGAGAATGGGTCAAGGAAGCATCAACAGGAAATCAAAGTTTTCTTTCCATGACAGCTGCCCTTTTTCCTTAAACTTAAAACAACGACATCATGACATCCTGAGAGAAAGCTGGGAAGCTATGGGTATGAGACATTCTACGATTTTCACCTGGTTGGTGGTTGAGCCTACCCCTCTGAAAAATATGAGTTCGTCAGTTGGGATGATGACATTCCCAATATATGGAAATTCATAAAATTCCTGTTCCAAACCACCAATCAGCCTATGAACCATTATTATCAACCATCATTATTAACCATCATTATTGACCATCATTAACCACTAATATTCACCCTCTTCTACTTGTTTGCCCCTTCTACAAAAAGCTGCCGGGATTTTTTGTGACATGTGCCATGGTCAGGCGATATACATGGGCTCAATGCGGTTTTAGGTCATGTCATGCGGAAGCCGAACATAATGGATGTATATACATATCATATATACACATACACATATGATATCATATATGCTATCTAATATATATATAGATTTACATATATATATACATTTGTATATAAAATTATTAATTATGTATATATAACAAATGTGAATAAACAAAATATGTATGACAATGAACTGATGACCATCTCCCACTTTGTGGGTAGCCACAATCCAACGTTTGACGCTGGGACACGGCTATCCACAATAGAACATTTTGGGATGATAATATACATCAAAAAACAACACAGATTCCGTTTTTGGACAACAATAATACCGTGGGATATTCTAGTCTAGTACCCATCTTGCAAAAAAGATACAGTCAGTATTTGTTTTGGATAATACCATCATGTACATCCAGAAGAAACTTCATCAGAACGAACCATGATCAGCTCCAGAATCTGGACATGAAGACACCTTTTGGGCTCAACATGGCCCAATGAAGATCATAAAGTGATACTGTGGATGGTTGCGAAATCCTGCACCACCTGGGATGGTAGAAAACCTATAAATAATGGGGTAAACCATCTATCAACTAGTGCAGGATTTATTCCATCCACCGTGTCAAGCCAAATGCAGTGGAACCAACCTGGATCCATGGATTCGTACCGATGTGGTGCCACCCAGCTACAAGTTGGACAAAATAGACCTTGTCTGAACTATGGATCTTAATCTACCACCATGGTCAATCTTTCGTAGTCAACAACAACTTAATCGTTTTAAACTAGTTATGGTTATGTTCCATTTATAGCTACACTCTGGTGATTTAACATACCCATGGACAATTACCCATTTGTAAATGATTTATGATGATTTACCAATTTTGTTCTTGATGATTTTCCAGTTCACTACGTTAAATAACCAAAGGCTACCTATCCGTTGGGGACAAACCCAGTGAGTGAGGCCAAGTAGAGATCTGCTCACTTCGGAAATGGTTTATTTCCTGCGAGTCCCAACTCAGTGATCCTGGTTTGCTGCCATAGGACTTTCTAAAGATTTCATACCAACATCCAAGTTTTATCCAAGAAGATCTGACAAGATCGAATATAACATTGATACAGGAACCTCCTATCACGTGGGCAGGAGTGCGAATTGGGTATCAAAACAAATAGATGATGGTGAATACGAACATATACGAAAATGAACAAAATGACGTCCCTCAACCCAGACAAACCCTGCCAAATAATAGGAGGTTGGAAGGGCACATTCATCCAAAACTGCGCTATTCTCATGTTCTATGTTTAGGTCAGTGTTGGTATATGGGATCTGTGATGTAATTTGTCAACCAGAATTGATGGTTTGGAATTAGTTTAATCAACAAACATGTGTTGTATTACTGTTCTTACAAGGTGGGCCCAGTGATAAGTTGGTGTACAAATTTCATTGCCTGTAGTTAATTAATTACCATAGACCCAATGGTACGGGTGACTACCCAACTTTGCTATCGTTTTTGGGGCCCCACATTGTAACCGGCCAAAACAGGTCAGCGCGAGGCAGTTCACGCCTCCCGTTGACGCAGCACTGCTTGCAGTCTGGCGCCAGCATCTTGCGCGACCGTGCCACCCTGACGACAACAGGCTTAGAGGATGCTACAATCATGGGGTAGTGCAGTTATGGCCATTTATTCGTTGCAACTGGTTATTTCATGTGATTTCTATCGGATGATAGATTCTACAAATGGGGTTCTCATTACTTTATAACTGGTATTTCAGGCCATCACTGTGGGGGCCATTGGGTAATAATTCAGAGGTGATCATTTTTAGGGTCCCCCCCACGGCCCCCACACGACTCTATGATACAAATAGTATGCGCATCACAAAGTGCTTGAACAAGATTATATGTTGATGCAAATCTATATCCATCTATATCCAATACATGTTCACTGAAATCTCAAGTACCAACATTTAGGTGTTTGCGCAGACATTACAGTAATGGCCATTTACCAGTTATAACTGGTTATAAATGGGATTATACATTCTATAAATGGGGTTATAAGTACTTATAACTGATAGATGACCATAACTGTACTAATGGAATGTATAGAAAGTTTATGTATCGCGCTCATCGCGCCTTGGCACTGATCAAGGGCAACAGCTCCTGGACGCGGGTCTCAGGCATGAGGATATCATACGAGGTTTAGAGGTGGGAGGGAAAAAACAGTGAACATATGGTATCCATACTATAGTAGGTAATCCCATATTATCATGATTAGTTTTGGATTATATAAATCCCACATAAGGTATCTACAAGGTAGGCCCCACTGATAAGTTGCTTTTGTAAATATCATGAACTATAGCTATAACTACCACAAACCATAGTGAAGCATCTGAATGTATCCCAGATCAGCAAGATCAACAATTATCAAGCGAAGCTCACGAATCTGCACCAAAAACATGTTTTGCCTAAACTTCATAGCCAAACATGTTATATAATTATTCACTATGGCTACTGGTTGGTGGTTTCAACCCCTCTGAAAAATATTAGTCAGTTGGGATGATGACATTCCCAACTGAATGGAAAAAACAAAATGTTCCAAACCACCAACCAGAAAAAAAGTAATATTCACTATGCATAGTCAAAACATGGCTATTAATTATTCACTATGCATCAGCCACAATGCATAGTCAATAGATCAAGCCATTGACCTACCCAACAACTCCGCAACGACCCAGGGCTATTCTGAGCCTGGTCACCTGCAGTGAATTACCGGAAAGCTCCCACTTTTCACGGTCAAAAGCCATGGTTTACCCAGTGAAATAAGGGGGAGATCAGTGGATATAGCTGATGAATGATGGTTGATTGACTATTTTGGGGATTACCCTCTGGTGATGACTGTTACATAGGTATTGAACATGGCTCGTAGAAATAGTTGATTTACCTAGTACAAATGGTGATTTTCCAGTTCGCTATCTCACAGTTTACCAGAGGGTATATTACCATTAATCCCCCTTGAGCACCATAAATTGTCATTATTAACCACTATTCATATAGTTTCATATCTATAAAAATCACTATGGTAAACTCAACCCCCATACAAGGTGGTGCCAAGTTGGTTTATAACTCCCATAACTATGGTTTATGGCAGATATAACTATAGTTAATGGGGTTTATAAACCAACTTATAACTGAGGAGGCTCACATTGTAAGTTGGGATATGAGGCCCCTATAGCTATGATAATGTGTCCACTTGTGGCCACTTATAAGTGGAATTGTATTTCCATGTAGAAGTTTAATATTGTCATTTGAGATCATAATCCCATTTCATTGGTGGAATATGTTTTAAACAATGTTTGACTCCACCAAGCAGTTGATGTAAACCAACATAGCCAATCGCATAACCATTGTTTATCAAGATATGTATACATATATATATATAGTGGTATCTAGCCATTGTTTCTGCTTGCGAGTAGAATCATCAAACATATCACCAGCAGTGTTCAAAATCCTTTGTTGTCCCGTTATATTGGCTGGTCAAAATGGGTCATGATAATCCAAAATATATGTGGTAATGTAACACCAGAACTAGTCATCAACCAACAAACTATATAGTTAATTCCCATCAACAGCCAAACAATACAAAAAAAAACTCCATCACATCTAGTTAATATCTAATTAACACCTACCCTCCGGCAATCAAACATGGTAGTGGAAAAATACATAGTTTGTATGTGTTTTCCCAGCTAGACACCTCCATGTATATGGACATGTTCCATCCCCACCTTTTTTCCGGACACCGGAGGGTAAATCCCAGTACTTTTCCATCTTCCCAAAAAAATATCCACGGCCATTCGTCTTTATTGCCGTTGTTCAACCTCCTTGATTTTCCATAACTGGTTGGTGGTATACCTACCCCTCTGAAAAATATGAAAGTCAGTTGGGATTATGGAATTCCCAATATATGGAAACAAATCATGTTCCAAACCACCAACCAGATAAAATTATCCCTAAAATTCCCTCACATGTGTGCCACGGTTACTTTCTCTGGGATCCTCATCCGCAGATCTGCAGCGATTTCGGTGCTCCTCAGCAATGGGCTTCTGTAGATCCGCCTCCAAATCCTTCAATGTCGCTTTCTTTGGCAACACCTGATGCGACGGTGAAAACTTCAGCAGACAACGATTTCCGATGCAACTTGATAGGTTTAGTAATTTGTGTGGAAAAGGCTTAGTTCAAAGATATGTGATGTTTGGATTATGTTTGGTGTGTTTGTTTTTTTCCATCAGGGTTCATGACTATGATTTGCATGGGAGGTGTGGAAACACGAACAAAGGGCCTGGGCCATGCTGGTAGTTCGAACCCATCCCAAAGATCAACGAGAATCTTCCATTGCAACTCGCTTGGAATAAACACCGCCCAAAAAAAGCCCCAGCAAACCGATCCAGTACAGGGGTACGTATCTTACACCAAGGGGAGAGGATTGCATTTCTTTTGAATCGAGGAATCAAACTTTCAACTGGTATACAAAACAATTTGATGATGGGACATGTTGGGACCATCCCATCTATTTCTGCTCCAGTTTCGAAATTTATTTCAAATCCACAAGATTGAGTTGGGTGGTGTTCCGTCACGAGCTCACCACTCCCTCGCCTCCAAACACATCAGGACTGCGCGCAGGGGCCTGGGTGGCCGTAAGAAATATAGATTTGATTAATATGGAATAGGGGACGAATTGCCGATGAATCTACGAAAACTGCCAAGAATAATGATGAGTAATCCAAACAAAAACAATTGGGATTAATTTAAAGATATTTAAAGAATATGGGGGAATAATGATTAATCCAACTATTTATTGGGGATTGACTCAAGAACATGGTCTGCTGAAAAATCGGCAATTTGGTTCGACGGTGTTCCCAGTAAAAATTGAGGGATACATCTCATCGGAGCATGAGGATGCTATTGGGTTTGAACTGCTTTTGTTCATCCAACTCCTGCAGTGATGGCCCTTTACAAGTTATGATAAGTACTAAGTCACCCCATTTGTAGAATGTATGATCCCATAGAAATACCCACCTATAACTAATAAATGGCCATAACTGTGGCATTTGAGCTCCAACCATCGGAGATGACGAAGACTGTCAGCCATCAGGTCAGTGGCCATTTGGGCCGTCATTCTCGGCCAGTTGGGGTTCTGTGCTATGCCGTGTTCGCCGACGAGTTCGTTGCCAAACCATGCGAGGTGTACATTAATGCGAGCATGAGCATCGCACCTCTGCCGGGCTTCTTCCACCAATTCCACACCTGTTGGTTTATAAACCCCATCGAACTATAGATAAATCTACCAGAAACCATAGAATTCACCTAGTGAACTAAACCAACTTAGCTATTGTTAGGGGGCATCACCTTGTGGATGTCAACCGATTTGAGATCAACAAATCCATGGTGCTTTCCGCAAGAGGGGAACAACTTTTGACAGTTGAGGGTTTTCATCCGACGGGACACCACGTTTTGGGTTGGGTTGATCGTTGCCAATCTTACATGCGTTGCATTAAAATGGTTAGTAGATCTTCCTCTTGAAATCGCAAAAGGAAATGAAGGATTAAAATATATTAAAATTTAAAATGGATTAAACGACTGTAGCCATCCAGTCGGTTGATCCTGTGATGTATTGAATTCAATAGGAACCAGGCCAAAAACGGTGGCAAAGTGATCTCACAGATGTCACTGGATTTTTCCAGCTGGTGACCTGGTGACACCGAATTCGCATGGCAAAGCGTTTTTTCCCCAATGTTTTGCATCACATCCTCCAAAATGTGCAAACATGCGTAAATTACCTTCTAATTTAGGGACTGCATCCCTCAGCTTACATGGGAACAGCAACAAACCGGGCGCCGCAAAGATGTCGGAGATCTCTCCTTCTCTTCATCCTTTGGATCATTAATGGCCCTTCATACACAACTAGTTAACAAGTTCCGAAGAAAAATCCGTCTAGAAGACTCCAAAGCCCCAATTCCAAAGGAATACGTATGTTTCACAGTTTTTAATAGCCACACATATCATGTAATTACCATCATACCAAGTTTTTTTCTAGCCAAGAACAAATAACTTACAAATAACCAAACAAAATGTTTGCATCCCGGTCGTATCACCATACGGTTTATACCACCATGTTTTGTTGGCAAATCCTCCATGTTAAAGTATTGTTAAGGTTATTGATACAATCTTATTATATATATATCACCGTTATATCCATTGTTTATTGATTAAATCCCCATTGCTGATGGTTAAATTCCCAAATTTGTTGATTAAACCCCCTATGTTTTGCCAACAAATGGCTAAAATATGCCAAATTGATTTAATTTCTCCATGTTTGATTTAAATCCTCACACCTATACTGTCCACTTGGAAAAAATAGAGGGGCCGGTTTGGTATACCATCTATCATCATTTGCTTTTTGGTTGTTAGGGGTGGGGTTGATCCCCTCTATTGACCAACCAACCAATGAGAATAGGACATCTATGTCTCCCACTTTGTTGATGTTTAGATCCTCCACTAGTATATCCCCATATCCCCAGTATCTGAATTATAAACCCATTACACATCACTACTGTTGATGTTTAAATCCATCATTATTTCTTCGAATGCCACTGACTAGTCCCATAGTTAATATATAAATGATTTTTGATTTAACTACAAAAAAAGGCATTGTTCCATTTCGCAAACCGTTAAATACTGGGTAACCTCACTTCGTTACCGCTCCGCGCTACGCCAGGGCACTTTGTCTCCAGGTGCTCCAGGGCCGCCGCATCAAGAATGCCCTGCAGCTCACGTTCTGCGCGCTCCGCACGCGGGAGGAAGAGGAACCTGGCGCTGGTGTATCCCATGGTTCGTAAATGGATGTATGAAATATTCCTAGTTATAACCCATAATATATATATATATACAAATAAATAAAAGGTATCAAAGCTAAGGGCTTTATAAACCATATATAGCTAAGGGTTGGTAGGTATATGTAAGCTATATATATATATATATATTATGGAAATATTTTTCCCAGTATACCCCTAGTTGTACATGGACTATTCCCAAGTATATCGGTTATAAACCTCTTACGTGCCTGAGATGCGCATCCAACGGTTGGTGGAAATCATCCAATGTTTTTCACAGGGGCTGATGTCAACAGAAACGGGAATATGATCCCCAACAAATACTTAAAGATGATGTTGGTTTATGTTAACAGTAAAAACATGCAACTTATATCTGGGGGGCACCACCTTGTGTTTAATGTGTTTTCAATGATTGTTAGTAATCATCACTATCGTTGACACACATTGTTTTTGAATTGGTATTTAAGGGTGTTGTAAAATGTTCCTGATGGTTTTTGACGCTTGCCATGTTTTGAAACAACGAACATGCGCAGGGAAACTGCATAAACAGCGTGCATGTCTCTCAATTAAAGCACCATTGTTGATAGTTAAACCACCGTTTTTGATGGTCCTGGATGGTAAAGTATCACTTCTAATGGATAAACCACGATTTTTGGTGGTTAAATCATGTTCAAACCCGACGTCCATCCATATTGCAGCCCCTGGGCCTTACTGCCTCGCTTGAGATTTCAAGGGCATCCACATCCACGTCCTAGGGGGAGAGGGCCCACTAAGGGAAGGATGGATCTGGATAAAATTCTCACGAATCGACACTGGGTAATGTGACATGTGGTAAACCCAACAATATCACAATAATATACAACTCGCTACCATGTTATAATCGAAGGAAGTTTGAAAGTCAAACATGCGACAATATGGACAGATGGAAAATGCAGAGGTGGGAAGACTCAGAGAAGAGAAAGAGTCAGTAGAAACAAGATCAAGGCGCGCGAAAGGGTAGAAAAGTCGGGTAAACTGTATTTTTTCCAATGTTTTGTGGCTCCGGAGAATCGAAAAGTAAGCTCGCTAAAGCGGCGGGTGGATGCGGAGCCATCTGGGGAGATGAGAGATCAAAAATTGCACGCTGTTGTGGCGCGAAGCACATTTCCAAGTCATTAAAATGGTGAAAACACCACATGTTCGAACCAGTTTTGGACGTTCACGGCACGAATACAACTACAACTAGAATTATACAACTACAACTACAACTACACTACAACTGCAACTACAACTATAACGACATTGCACTATACTACATCTACAACTGCAGCTGCAACTACAACTACAACCACGACTTCAACCACAACTACAACTACACTATACTAATTACACTACACTACAGCTACAACTACAACAACCACTACAACTACACTACACTAGACTACTCCAATTGCACTACACTACAAATACAGCTCCACTACACTACACTACAACTACAGCTACAACTACGACTACAACTACAACTGCACTGCACCACACTACATCCAGCAGTTGTGGTTGAGGTGACCACTGCAACCACTCAAATTACTTTACTTCGTGTGATCCCCACAATGACATTTATACATTTTGTTACTCGCAAATCTTCTGGCATTCTATCTGACATATCTTCTGGCATATGTTCTGGCATTCTATCTGGCATTCTATCTGGCAAATCTTCTGGCATATAATCTGACATATATTCTGGCATTCTATCTGGCATTCTATCTGGCATATCTTCTAGCATATGTTCTGGCATATCTTCTGGCATATCTTCTGGCATTCTATCTGGCATATGTTCTGGCATTATTTCTGGCATATCTTCTGGCATTCTATCTGACATATCTTCTGGCATATGTTCTGACATATCTTCTGGCATATGTTCTGGCATATCTTCTGGCATATGTTCTGGCAAATCTTCTGGCATTCTATCTGGCAAATCTTCTGGCATTCTATCTGGCAAACATTCTGGCACTTTATCTGGCATATCTTCTGGCATTCTATCTGGCATATGTTCTGGCATTCTATCTGGCATATCTTCTGACATTCTATCTGACATATCTTCTGACATTCTTTCTGACATTCTTTCTGGCATTCTATCTGGCATATCTTCTGACTTTCTATCTGACATCTTTTCTGGCATTCTTCCCGTTGAGGTCCGGCAGTGCCCACTGCGATCTGGAAGTCGCGGTTGAGGTCCGGCAGTGCCCACTGCGATCTGGAAGTCGCGGTTGAGGTCCGGCAGTGCCCACTGCGATCTGGAAGTCGCGGTTGAGGTCCGGCAGTGCCCACTGCGACTGCAACTCGCGGTTGAGGTCCGGCAGTGCCCACTGCGATCTGCAACTCGCGGTTGAGGTCCGGCAGTGCCCACTGGGATCTGGAGCTCGCGGTGGAGGTCCGGCTGTGCCCACTGGGATCTGAACTGCGAGGAGGAGGCGGCGGGTGAGGAGGCGGAGGAGACAGAGGAGGCGGAGGAGGCGAAATCTAACAACCCTCACCTGGCAGGTGGGGAAAAAACACAAATCCAACCACCTTTCGATCCATCAGTGGATTCGCTCTGCCATCCGTGCTTCACAACAACCAACCTCTCCTATAGATTTCCTATCTCTTCAACTTTGAGACTTGCTGGCCTGACTTCAGCTTAAGCAATGTTGGACTCACCGAGTTTCTTTTTAAACGTGTTTCCCGTCTTCTACCATGTTGGGTCACAAGAAACCCATCCTGAATCATTTGGTGCTGATTCTTGCTAGAGAAATCCTCGTATTGATTACTTGTAATTACATTTTGTTGCCTGCCAGTAAATATGACCCATGTTGTTGAATCTTGTTGACCCCAGTTCGAACATCCCCTGTTTTTTATTTTGACAACCCCATTGTTGATGGAAAAGTCAGGTTAAATCCGTATTTGTTGATTGTTGATTTGGTTGAAACCCTGCTGTGTTGATGATTCTCGTTCTGCTTGATTGTATATCTGGCTGAAATGCAATAATCCACTAAAGTTATGACTCTGAACAGTTATAAATGGGCTTTATAGTGATATATAATCTTATTTAAAGGAGTTATTTCATTCCATTTATAAGTGTATTCAGAGTTATTTCATTCCATTTATATTAAACATTATATAGTTGGGCTAGTAAAATGCCATGTAGACTACCCCCTGGTAATTTAACATAGCTATTGAAAATTTGCCATTTATAGTGGATTTTCCCATTAAACATTGTGATTTTCCATAGTTATGTTAGTTTACCAGAGGGTAACCGGGTAACCTGAAAATTTTCGCTCAGGTTACCCCATGATGTGCCTCTGGGATGGCGTCGACCCATCCTCGTCGTCCACGAAGCACCCTGGGTGTCGGACCCAGGTGCTGCTGCCCCTAGACTAGTGAATAAATATCTATAAATATCCATAGATCAGAAAGAAATATCTACCGCAAATATCAATAAATCATAGCTAACCTAGTGAACTAAACATTTATAAACCAACCTACAGTAGCTAAATACGGGGCACCCCCTTGGCATTTTAATAAAATATGGGTTTATCATGGTTTATCATTGCTTTACTACAATGTGGGGCCCCCTACTTGTAAGTTGGTCAACAAACCCCCCATCTATAACTAGTTCGATATATCTACCATAAACCATACTTATATAATCTAGGCAGTTATACACCAACTTAGCGAAAACGGGGCCCTAGCCGCTTTGTAACATGCGTTTCCTGCCAGCCACAAACGCGATGCCAAAAAAGTTGGTGAACTTCCCTGTAACAAGCTCTACCCTCTGGTGACGTGGGGGATTCTCAAAGGCCAGCCAACCCTTTCATGAGAGAGGTAACATCACAAGTTTGCAAATATAAACAATGTTACAGATATATCTACAGGTTGGTTTATGAAGATAGCTTGATGTTATCAACCAAATGTTAACAGAATGCTGAAAAATGTCTTGTAATCTACCAGGTTACCATAGACCTAGACTAATATAGTAATTTACCAGAGTATTCAACATTTATGATCATTTGCTATTACTAAATGTTTAATATATTGACTATTATAGATAGTTACTGTTATAACTTATAATCTAGAGAGTATTGTAATATTTCACTTGGCGGCTCATCCCACTTGAGCGATCTTCAAAACTTCAAATAAAAACTGAAAGGACGTAATTCATGCTAGGTTACGTGGTTCACCCTAGATATAAGTAGATCAAGTGATTAACTCTACTTATCCCACTTATAGCCAGGGACATAAGCTACTTAGTAAGTGGATTATGAAAATCTTGCCATAAACCCTCGCTCCGCCCCTCAAGCTTCAGTGTTTGACCAGGTGCTGAAAGACTTTTGCCATGGAGTGGTTCTTCAACTCCTGCAGATGACTTGCGCAGTAGCCAAACGAATTCCAGGGAAAAATGGAGGTTTGAATGGGGAAATCCACTTAAAATGGAAAGTCTGATGCAGTTTTAATCGGAAAATCAACTTAAAAAAGGAGGATTGAAATGCCTTGATGGTGGATTTTCTACAAATGGGCATCTATTTTTAATGGGAACATCATCGAACTTGCTGCGGAATGTGCAATTTCCTATTTCTGGTACTTGGATATAGTTGGACGGATGGATCAACACTGAGGATTGATCAAGAACCGCAGTTTGAACCATGGAAACTACCCTCTGGCAACTTAACAATTTGCTATGAAAAATAGCATATTTTGCTCGATGAATCACCTTTTTGAAAGTATTGGAGATTGTGATGTTCCATAGTCATATGAGATTATATACCAAACTCAGAGCATGTGTTTTTGCCTGGTGAGTGGCAAAATTCGCAAAACCACGAGTCAAAGTACATCTGGGTTAGTCCGAACATGGGGTAGCCAAAAAAAAAGAACCCAATGGTGTATCATCTGTTCCCCGGTGGAATCGTCCGAAGTTGGCATTTTTTGCCTCGCGAAATTGCACTTGGAAGAGTAATCATTCCGAACATTCCATCTTCGATGCATTTTTTGTGGGTAGGGTAAACATGCTCCTTGTGATGGCGGATTAATCCGTGCACAGAACCTATATCCGACATATCCCTATTGTTGATGGCAAAACTTTTGCCATAGGATTCAACATACCCTCTGGTAAACATACAAAAAGCAATGGAAAGATCCACCATTTTGTAGCTGGGTAAATCCACTATTTCTATGGCCATGGCTTCAATAGCTGGTGAAACCTCGATGACTCGGATGGGTTTCAAACCCCCCAGCCAATTTGGTGATGTCCTTTTAAGGTAAAAATCGGTTGGGGCCGGAAGCTGGTTAATCCATGAAAAATCCCATCTATCATCATAGAAACCTCTTGTTTTTCAGAGGTAAACCTGAAGAACCCCCTCTATTTTCATCAACCAATATCAACCAACCAATGGGAATTTGGGACATCTATGCCCCCAGCAATCCATCCCGCCTTCAAGGATTGGTTGCGGGTCTCACGAAGAGCCTGTCGTGCATCCTTCTTGCATTCCTGCGCAGAATGGCGAAAAAACAGAGATGGAGAATTTGGATGATCTTGTTATGATTGGACTTCTTGGATACACTATGTGGGTAAAACAATGCCATGTTTACCCTCCCCCAGTCATCAGTATTTATTTTGGTGGTATGTTTACCATTCCCAAATTGGTGGTTTATGACATTGTTTTACCCACACAGAGCCACTCCGGGTATGCTCCCAGTTGGTATGTTCAAACCATCCTTTAGGGCCTCTTGGGATGCTGTGATTCTACAGTGGATAACTGCATATAACATTATACAACATTATATACTGCAACTATCCAACTATAAACAACTACCTATCACGTATGAAAGTGAATAGTTGAATAGTCACTTAAATCGCCTTGCTATAACTAGTTGTGAATAGTCAAAATCTCACCACTTGGATAGTAACATTTGCTGATCGGCTGTTCCACGGAGCCAAAGAGCAACACCGTGAAAAACATCGGGCTAAAAATGGTAATGTCCACAATGTCCACAGTTATGGCCCAACTAACAGTTCTTTTTATGGGTTTATTTCATGATATACAACCAGCTAGTTATAGGAGTTATTTCATTCCATTTATTACTGCTAGTTGGGCCACAACTGCAGGATGGTCTGAAAGGTATACATGGAATTGCTGTCGGATACTTTATATAGGGCCGTCAAAATTGGTCAAAATCATGGAACTTTGCAGTAGCTACTATAGTTTGTTGCAATAACTCAAGTCTGCAGTATGCAAATTTTGATCTTGTTTACATCAATAGGGGATGATGATTCCCAATATATGGCAATATATGGAAAAATAAAACATGTTCCAAACCACCAACCAGTAATGTAATCACAATAGAAATGGGGGTTGCCTAAAATAGGGACAACCCCCAGTCATCGTCCAAGTCATGGAAGACCAGACCCACCAGCCTCGTAGATCGGTCGAAGTTGATCTAGAAGGGCCTGGCGGAAATTCATGGCTGGTTGGTGGTTGAGCCACCTACCCCTCTGAAAAATGATGGAGTGAAAGTCAGTTGGGATGATTATTCCATTCCCAACTGAATGGACAGTCATAAAATTCCATGGTTCCAAACCACCAACCAGAAGAGGTTTCAACAATCAAATGAGGGAAATTGGATGCAAAAAGAGGGGAATCACGTGACAAACATATCAAGAACATGCTTCATAACAATGGGACGCTTGTTGATTTAGCAAGACCTAAGTATCCAAATTATGTATCATTTACAACAGAAATCAACATCTACCAACAAGAACGGACGTATCTTCCTGGGCAGCCTGGGATGAGGAGAACCAACACTATACAGTTTCTGGTTACAGTTGTCTATATAAACATTGGTAGGGAAAAAGCAAGTTCTTGCATGTTCCTGCCTTAGTGGGGAAGTGATCTATTTCTATGTCCCTGTGTTTTCTGGGCAGATGTGGACATGGTTTAACCCCGGGGAGGAGAATCCATTTTTAAGACACGAGTTCCAGTGTTGTTTGTTGTGTCAGTTCATGATATACCGAATCTCCATCTCCATTTATAAGACATCATGTTTGTTGGTCATATTATCACTTGGATCCGCTATAGTCTGTGCATCATGTTTTCATGTGAATAGGTTCCATCTCCGGTGGTTTGTTCATGTCTGTTCAACCCAAATGATCATTGTCTATTATATTTACCGCCAAACACTGTTGCCAAACACATCATTTCGCCCAAATCAACTTTAGGTTTCCAATTTCGCAGTGTTTAAGACTTGTTCTTTTTCGAGGGTTAGGTCTTTTGGTTTTAGGGTTTTCCATGGTTTTGAGGGTGTAGGGCCTGGGTTTGAGATTTGAGGTGTTACGGTGTTCGGATTCAGGATGCTTTGCAATGATGCGCAGGTCCCCTGCCTGAGCTTTTCAGGAATGCCAGCATGGAAATGCCAGAATGACCCACAGTTTTAGCCCTTAACAGTTATATATATATATAAATGGGCTTATAGTGATATATAACCTTAGTTATAGGAGTTATAATATGTTATATCTAATTCCATTTAGAACTGTTAGGGGTCATAACAGCACTATTTATATTATGTTGAAGGCGTTTGGCCATATCTTTACCCATACAGAGACCATTAGCAGCTGACTAGACTAGCACCATTTCTGGGATGTGTTCCGTTCCACGGTGGGGCTCCCAATCGATAGCGATTGGTTGGGGCAAATAACTAGGGTTTATGGATGTTTATGGCAATCATGATGATGTTTTTTGGTGGTTTATGAACCAACACTAGAAACTGGGGGGCCACCTTGTACCTATATGATCACCATGGTTTTTGGCATCATCCATCATCCACGCGCCTTCAGGGCATCGGCGTTCTGGTTGCGCTTCTCGGTTGCACAGGGACCACAAAGACATTCACGGATGCTCTCGAATGGCACCTGGAGGGCCGATGCGGAGCCCTTTTCCTACAATGTGAGGCCCCATAGACAGCTAAGTTGGTTTATAAGTCCAATAACTATGGTTTATGGTATTTATCACTATAGTTAGATGGGCTTATAAACCAACTTATCACTGGGGGGGCCCACATTGTACTTACAATGGGAAACAAAAAACATGGGAAAACCATGGAAATGGGTGCTGTTTTTGTTAACCCCATGAATACTGTAATTGGTATACTATAGTAATATCCTGCATAAACCTACACGTTAACCAAGTTATAGGTCATTGTTGCTGAAAAGGCCCACCTTGCACAGGCCACACGAGAAGATCGTATGCCAGAGCACTTGAGTTATCTTAATAAAGCATAGGCTCAAAATAGTTAGGAGATGTCTCAATAAAACCTACTATCCAAATTCAATAGTACTTTTAGTACTTCTACATGTACTATATGCATCTATATGCCACAACAATAATTTATTTCAACAAAACATACATCAAACATCATCAAACCATCAAGGCTACGAGATCACAGTCTGAAATTTGTGTATGGATTGGAATTCATTGGTCACCCCAGGAGGAGCCAACATGCAACCCTTAAAAAACACATATCATGAATCTTGAAGATTATTTTGTTACCAAACATATCCAAAATCACTATGTTATTCATTTTTGGTGGCTCCAGTAGGTTTATCTCCAAGTCAATAATACTGAATTCATAAGACTCTGCATGATTGCAAACAAGAACCTGGTTGATTCCCGTGGAATCACTATAAACCCCTATAATTCCTATGAATCCCCGTAATAAATCCCTAAAAATCACTATAAATCCCTTTTATTGCTTATAAATCCATATCTTTCTTGCTAAAATGTCCCACTCTTTGGGCTGTTCTCTGCCTGGTTGATGCGGGCGTCTTCCAACAAAGGCAACATGGTCTTGACGGAGATACGGTTGGACCACCAGGCGTGGATCATGTTCCAAACCTAGAGCTGAAAGCAGCTGTGTGTGAAATTCTTATCTATAATCATGGTACCCACCATATACATACAAAGTATGTATACATATGTATATATATATATATATGTATATGTATGTATATTAAATACATATAGATATGTATATATATATATATATACAAATAGAGAGAAAGATAGAAAGAAACAAAGAAGGAAAGGAAAGGAAAAAGGGAAGGGAAGGGAAGGGAAAGGAACGGAAAGGAAGACATAAATAGCAAGAACTAGCAAGAGATAGAAAGAAAGACAAAAATAGCAAGATCCCCAGGTGACCCATGAAAATGCATAGGCAATGACTATTTTACCCCAACTCAGTCATACTCAGTCATGTCATGTTTGACCCTCTAGACGCTGGATTATTCTAAAGCAACCCACAGATAGAAATGTGTTTCCAGGATGGCGATGCCTTTTCTACATGGTGTGGACAGAGATATCTTTTGGAACGTGAGACTGGGGGAGCCAGACAGGCGGTTTCAGGAAATGATCGGGTCCAGTTTCACTAATTAATTTATACTGCTGAAACCGCATCCAAATCGAAAGCTATGAAAAATCTCCATCTCTATCCCCATCTCTATCTCAGTTGAAACTCTATCTATATCTCTAACTACCCATCTATAGCCATCAAAAAGACAATTCCATCAAAATCGAGTCTAGTTTTCCCTAATAAAGTCCACCCACCAGGAGTGAAAACAGCATGGCTTGGGGGTCGCGAAATCAATCGCGGCCTCATCGTAGTGTAGGGCATCAAACGTCACTGGAAGGCTCTCCAGGTCCACTTCATCAGGAATTTCCTGGATCTCCAATTTCCAGCAGTTCAGAAAATGATCATTGGATGATAGAAATGTATATACATCTATACTACTTGTTTCAATTCAATGAATCCAATTTATGGATAGTATTGGATAGTTGTTTCTATCACATGGATTCATTGAAAGTTGAGGGAAATCCCAGCTGAAAACCTGCTGCCAAATTGGAGATCCAGCTGCTTCAAACCATCCTCTCTGATTGCGAATGTACCTCAGCTGTCAGGGGGAGCCATGAGCCCCGTGATGACTGTATGGATAGATATGGAGGTTTCCGGAGTCATGGGGGTACTCCCCAATCATCCAAATTTGACCAGTTTAGAATCGAAATTCATGGCTATATCTATATCTATATTTATCCATATCTATATTCATCGAGATCCATATCTATCTCTATATATATTTAAATTATAATCATTGATTGGATATGCCGAAATAGTCCTTGATGAGGGTGGTATTTTATAGATGTGCATAACAGGATACAAAAGGTCTATAATGTTTATATATATATATATATATCGATTCAAAAAAGTCACATTCATAGAAAGGAACACGCCGGTATGGATACTGTTAATCTGTGGCAGTTCAACATAGCCAATCATGGAAGATAACCAGTTTGCAGATGATTTACAGTGATTTATCCATTACAAAATGGAGATTTCCCATACAAGGTGGTGCCCCAGTTCGTTAGCTAAGTTGGTGCAAATAACTCCCATTTCACTATGGTTTATGGCAGATATAACGAACCAGTTCATGGGGTTTATAAACCAACTTCTAACTGGAAAGCACCATCGTGTACTTATGGCACTTAAATTACCCGTTACCCTTCAGCCGAATCGAAAGTAGATTTCCCATACCATCGGAACAGGACCTTGGATGCCCCTTAAAAATCACAGCCCCGGTCCGCTAGGTGCGCCAGCTGGGATTGCTTAACTGTTGATCCAACTTTGTTAAGCCATGTTAAAAAATATAGTTGTCAAGAGAGTTCATAATAACTCGATATTGGGGATTATATGTGCAGTATCATTTCCACATCAACTCATGTTTCACTTTCCCAATCAATATTAAATATTAACCATTCTATATTACTATCCCATTAAAAGATTTTTACGCGGTCAATCTTTGGTATATAGTCCGCAAAACTAATATTGTGATGGTTATTGCTACTTTCAGTTAAACACTGACGGATGAAACTACCAGTCCAGTTGGTTAGGGATGACTATATATATATATTCCAATTCTATACCCATTCTTATGTCCATGATATTCCTAACATGTACACAATGTAGATATAGTAATAGATAATACTGGCAACTTATAAACAAAACACATCCCAAAACACCATCAAACCCAGACTCCAAATGGTTGGGGAGAACTTTCCCAATCAATATTAACCATAATTGACATCCAATTAAAGCATTAAAACTCATTAGTAGCTATTGGGTAACCACTAGGGGTGCCCCTATTTCAAAATGTGTGGTTTCCTAAATCAAGAACTATTTCCTAAATCATTATTAACAACTAATTAATAACCATTAATGATCATTAATGTCTCATTCAAATCCCATTAAAACATTTTTTTTCGCCATCACCTCATGGTTCACCAAGCTGCTCCACCACTTTCCCAGCGCTCCCCAACTCCGCCAGCCGCTCCAGCCGCCAGCCGCGCGTCTCCCGCAGCGTGGATCGCGCTGCGTCGACGCAGACGCCGTGGAAGCGGCGCAACAGGCCGTGGAGGCAGCGGAGCTCGTCGTAGATCTGCTCCGGGCGACGTCCTGAACGCGGCACTAGCTGCGAAGCATCTGTGTATAGTCTAAGAAACCCTGCAGTTGTGGCCTTTTTATGAGTTTTAACTGGGTATTTCTATGGGATTCAGCATTTTATAAATGGGGTTATAAAAAGTTATAAGTACTTAGAACTGGTAAGGGGCCATAACTGTGAGCCACATAAAAATGAAGCCACGCGAGTCGAAATTATGACGTTTTTGAATATGAACATTGGGATATCTCATGCAAAGATAGGCCCGAAAGTCAGGAAGTATCCAATCCAGTGGACGACGATTCTGCCAGTGAGCCAGCCATATCTGTGCAATCTGTGCCGCAGAACGCACACGAAGTCACATTGACCGAAATACTTTCCGACACAATACAAACACACAGGACAGGTGGCATAAAACCACAAACCAATTTCTACCCTGTCCTGTCGTTGTCCCAACAAGGACTCCCCACTCCCCCGCCCACGCTCCGGTCGTCTAGCCGCTAGCTGGAAAATCTATGATTCATTTCGAACATGTTTTTGCCTTTCCCAAAATACAATCAGATTTGAAACGGGAGTTTTCCATTGAAACTATGATATTTAAATCCCTCATTTATAGATCACATAGGTGATTTTCCTCAACGTTGGAATTCAAAGGGGTACTTGCTTGCACCTGCATCCCGGTTACTAAGTGGGTAATAAAACTCGAAAAATAGAGGAACTAAAGTGACAAAGAAGTACTGTTTCCGCAAATGTCTGTTTTCCTCTGTCCGCTTGTGACGAAGTCTTGTGTTTACCTAGGTCGAGCTCTAGAGCCAGAACAGTTACATGGACAACAATGTACCTGAGGCATGGTAGATCATGTACCTTTCAAGTCGGGTGTTCTCCTGTAAGTTGGTAAGATGTTGTAACTGGCTCGAGCTCAAACTTCAGTATCTGTGCTTGCCAGAGGACGTGTCCCTCTGGTCTTCATGAATTCAGCGGGGTGTAGTCTTCGTACATACCCCTTCATTGCACTAATTAGTTGCGACCGATCGATGGAACCTTTGGTCATTCCATCGGCTATCATGTCGCGTGTGTCGACCCAACCTAAAATGCGAATGATCTTCGAGGTGGTCAACTGCTTAATCCATGAGATATGAGAGAGTAGTGAATTTTCCGTTGGGTATTTGAAATTTTCATTTTCCACCGCACTGAAAACGGACCTGGCGTCTATCCAGACATAGAGTTCGATAAGGTAACCACCATTTTCTCTTAAATTTATACTGGATTGGGGGCTAAGAGGTCCGAAACATATTTCATGAAGGGTAGTTATGATTATAAAATTTTGATCAACGGATGCTGTGAGTGCCAACAGCTCAGCGGCGAATGTGCTGCGCACCACGAGCTTATGAGATTGAGAAACGGCCTCAATCAAATGGCATCTCTTTACTCCTCTCACATCAGTGCCCATTCGAAGGTATATTGCACCTCTCAAAGCGTATCCCTTGTCATTTTCTCTGGAGAATGCTGAATCAGAATATAGCTCAACAACCCTGCTACAAGTCATTGAGCTATACTCTAATTTCTGGGGACGACGTTGAAGCTCTCGGGTGAGTGCATTCAGTCTTTTGACATGTGTAACAGTGGGGTTCTGAGTTACACGTTGGAGGGAAATTATGTAGACTAAGACCCACGCCTGTGTTAGGGCGGAATAGGCAACGGCTCCTAACAAGCTCCAATACAGCGCTCTGAGGTGCTCGGGGCATTGTGCGTCCTTCTGGAGATTGGCATAGTGCTTTGGGTTTATAGGTTTTAATGCACTAAGGTATTCTGTCTGATCAAGAGTGATGGTACCATCTGGGAGTCTTTTATGACATATACCACAGTTTGTAAATTCACTTTCTTGATAAGTCAATTTCCCAAAGTGCCTTTCCAGGGTTTTAACCAAAGAATCTATTTCTGACTTCATACCTGCCATTTTAATATCATCTACATGAACGGTTATGGCTAAGACTAGGGTTTCTTTCTTATGTAACATTAACAATTGGGGGTCATACAAAGATGCTCGGAACCCTAATTCCTTGAGGATGTTGATTAGCCTCAAGTTGAATGCTCTGGGAGCGTCTCTACAGCCAGTGCCAGGCTTCAAGCATTTGAGAGCTTCCGTTCGCTCATCAAAATCCTCATATCCTGGGATCCGTCTGAGATGTTTGGCTGTTCCTGCCGGGACGGTAAAGCTTATGTGTTTCTCGGGCTCTCCAGTCAACTTGTTCATCTCGGAAAAGGTAAGCCCTTGAAGAAATGCTTTACTTATGTCCACAGCGACAAAACTCCAATCTTTGTGGCAGGCTGCTTCACTGGCTAGAATCTTTTGGGATGTTCTTTGCGCAGTGGCCGAGAAGTTCACCTCATCTTCGGTTTGCGGTTCCTTGAACCCTCGCAAGGCCAACCGCATCCTGATGATGCGCTTCCCGTCTACATACTTCCACTTAGAAACTAGCTTGGCGTCGATCAGAACTTTACACTTCTTTTTGGGGATTCGTTCAAAACAACCATATTTATGCCAGGTTTCATACTCCTTAACTGTTGCTTCATCAACTTCCTTGCGATGGTCAATTAATTCCTTAGTTGTGAGCAAGTCAGTATCTCTCTCAATGACTTCTTTCTTAGCTTCTGCATTAAGGAATACTTTCATTAAATTGGGTTTAGACACATCGCGACTGTCTTGGAAGCATTCAGTGATGTTTTCTGAGATCAACACTTCAAGGAATGGTTCATCATTTTCATCAAACTCAAAAGTGTGATCATACTCATCGAAATCTGGACTAACTGTTGGTGGTATTGAATCCCAATCATTATGGTTGTCTGGACTTGTAAAATAACACCAATCATCTTTAATCTCCACATCTGCTGCTTCATCTACTGGTTCGTTGAGAACTACCCAGCACAGCTCCTTGAGATCACTTTGGATTTCTTTGGGAGCACCTTCGAAGTGTTGCAAGTACAATGCTTCAACCTCTGGAGAGTCAATGCTAACTTGAGATTCCTCGGCGATCGTACTGAGCCGCCCATCACTACGACCCACCTCGATCTCTCGATCGAGATGCGCCATAGCCGACGGACGGTCCAGCACTCTCTCCTCAAAATCATCAAGTGTCATCCCGACGTCTCTGTCTAGCATAAAACACTGCATTGTTGCGACGAAGGGCTCCTGTGGGCCAAAGATTTTGTTGATGTTTTGTCTCGGATGATCGGCAACATGTATGAGCATTGCATCTGGGTTGTTCATGTTCCAATTGAAAATCACATTGCGGTATCTGTCGTTCAAATCTTGCAGCTGTTTGATTTTATGTCCAATTCTTACAGTGCAGATATCATCCATCTGGAGGGAGTTTGTTATGATGAACTCTAGTGCTTTTGAAATTTTGGGCCATCGCTTGGTGGTTCTCGTCAGTCTGTCATTTACATACCCAAAAACTTCAACACGGCCATCAGGGAGTTCATTCAGAAATTGATGGATGTATTCCATGGCGTTCAAACAGATATCCGCATTGGTGTGTCCATAAAGAGAAACTGTTGCATAGTATTGTGCTGGGCGTACATCTTGGAGGCGATATGGTCTGGTCTGTCCATTTATTTTAAGAGCTACAATGCCATCTGCGGCTACACACTCTACGACTTCATATGGACCGGTCCAGCCACTCATGTCTTTGCTCGGGGGCGTTCGGTATAACTCTACCAAGTCTCCTTTTGCAAAACGGTTTTCTCCCGACAAGGCAGTTTTGGACCCCAAAGCTCTTTTGATACGAGATGCACTCGTGGCTGAAACCATAGACTGCAATGCAAGTTCGCGGATGCGAGCATCAACTCTCTCTTCCAAGCCGGCGTTGTCAGTGATTGGCGGAAGGCAAGCTGGCTGTCTTCCCATCACTACCTGGTAGGGTGTAACTCCTCCTACATGTGTTAGTGCGTTACCCATAAAGACACTATTGGCAAGTAATGATGGGAAGTTGATGTCAATACCTTCTCTTATGGCTTGGGATTCCATCACATGCATTGCATGTCTTAAGATCGCTCCTCTCCTCTCGATGTACCGAGCGTGTTGGTCCTTGCCTCTTACCTTTAAGACTACACCCATACGCTTCAATCTTGCTTCAGCGCTGGATGAAGTCAAACCAGCTTCACTGTCGGTGACAAGCTGTTGAGGTGGGCCAAAGATGGATACCCATGCTGTGTGGAAGTTCGTGATTAATTGGTCTTCTGTTTTGTTAGGAGTTTCCACAGCAACATGCCATCTTGTCGCTCTGCAAATAAAGTGATGTACAACAAATTCTCGATAGAACATCAAATCGGTTTCTACTACTTCGTTAAAGTTCATGGCCAAAGAAACAGAGGGTTGAGTATCTTTGGCTTTTGGTGCCCACTTGCGGCATTCACGGCAGGTTGAAATGATGTCAGGAATGTAGCTTATGACTTCTTCAGGTATGCCTGCATTTCTTAAAACGCTAGTCATGTTGGTGGGTCCTGCATGCCACCATCTTAAATGCAGCTTCCTGAGTGTTCGAATAATTGTTGGTTCATGACTACTTCTCAAGTCTTTGAGACTATGAGTGACATCAAATCTAGACCAGTCAGATGGATGTTCACTGCCTGCGGCCGCATCCCGGAACTTTCGATAAGGGCCTCGGAGTCTGCTCTCGGCGGGTTCGCCGTCATCTGGATTGTAGGGGACAATCCTATCTTCTACTGGAGGTGCTGCCCCTACGGCTGAACTACTGGCAGCTCCTTCACCGGCTCCCAAATCGGTTCCATCAGGCAGTTGGGCCTGAGAGTCTTGAACCGGAAGTTCATCAGCCCGCTTGGCTGGTTCTCTGGGATGGTGGCCTTTTCGATGAATGCCCTTACGGTGAGCTATGGTCATGTGTTTGCACTCACCTTGGGCATAAGTATGTGAACTGTCACCAGCAGGTTTCATTTTCTTACATCCAGGGCATGTCCATATTACGGGGGCATCTAAAGGATATTTACATGTGTCAGGGTCACGAGTGTGCCGTGGATCATTCCTATTTAGATGTCCCTTGCATCCTGGACAAACTGCTGGTCTCTTATCTGGATCTTCAGCGGGTTCACTGCTTGGCTCGGATGCATCAGTGCTCGTGCCGATAGTTGGATAGGCATACTCTCTGGAGTTGACCAGTTCTCGAAGGTTGGTTATTCCGTCTACTATAGATGTAGCTAGTTTCCATGCCCACAGTTTACAATGGCTAGCTTTCCCTCCTTCGAGTAATTCATGTTCATGACTTCCATCACAAACATACTTTGTCAATGGTTCTAAGAGAGTCCTATGGTTAGCGATGAATCTCGTGGGTTTCTTAGCTGGTCCTCCATCAGGGCCCTTTTGGCCTGTCATGCATTGGTGAATCACTATGCTGACAGTAGTAGACAATTTTAATACTTCCTGCCACTCGGATTCTTCCCAAAGCTTTGATGGATGTGGTTGTTCTGTTATAAAGAATAAACCCATCTTTTCAACAAGTAATGCAACACGTCCACAAAATTTTCCATGAGGTCGTGCATAATCCAAACTTCTTTTCCATGACTCCCAATTGACATGTTTAACCATATTTGACATGGGTCCATAAGGTGTGCACGTGGGTGCCATGATAGTAACCAATGGTTTGGATTCCTTTATATACTTGATGACTTTGTTTTGATTGGATTCATCATTCAAGTCACATGAACATATGATGTCAAAGTTGTCTCCAGCTCTCAGTCCTCGGCGGATGGCTACTGTGGTGCATCTGGCTTCACCACCGCAAATCTCAATGACATCTAAAGGTGACGAGTCGGCGCTGGCTTGAATCAATGCATGCTCGAGTGATTCAGATTGGCGTACTCTGGAATTGGCATAATTGGTCATTAAGAAAAGGGCTAAATCTTGGGGGGCTAAGTTATCCTCTTCCATTACATGGGGTCCTAATCCACTAAGATCATTGCCGCAGTCGTCGTAGTGATCCTCAATGACAAACTTGCGTTTCTTCGGATTGTGCTTGCCCTCAGCTTTGAGCTTCTTCTCCTTTTCTTTCTGCTGAACTTTCTGCCAAGTGGGATATGCATCCTGCTGATCCTCTCTTATATGTTCATCGATTTCACGGTCGACCGGCTGGTCTGTACCGTGCAAGTCGGGTGTTCCCTGTGAAGTTGAAGTGCACACCTCACCCATGGGATCAATCATCATCTCGGATGCACATTCTTTGAGTACGGCTAACGATATGGAGCGCATGGCATCACATCGCTGCTTGTCACAATATTCTTTTAACCAGTCCATGTAATGATTGGTCACTTCACATTTACATGAGTGACTGACAATGGACGGTAGACAAAATGACAAGGTCACGATGCATGCACTGGACGGATGCTTGGAGGAGTGGTCTACTTTCAAACTGAAATGGCATAACCTATGGTAGCACTTCTTCCAGTGTTCGGTCTTGGCAACTTGTTCAATGCCGGGATGTCTCCAAATTCCGCCGAAAGCTCCAATCAGGACACAGAAGGTGTTTGACTCCTCGGATGCTAGCAGCAGCTGCCTCACCTCTTCTAAACAAGCACTATACTTATCAGGAGGGATATGCTTACCTCGAATGGGGGCATTTATCCAAACAAATTTATAGTGGCCGAGCCTAATGTTCTTCGGTGCTTGATGTTTGGTGTACAAGATGGTCCGAGGGTCAATAACATCTACTTCATATTGGTGTCGTTGAAAATAGGCTGGTACATCGTGATGTTCATCAATGATTAGGGCCTTGGTCGGTGGTTGGAATAGTTCATCATCTGCCAGGTATGCGTGTGTAGTTACTGGTCCTTACCCCGTGGTCTCAGTGATCTCACTTCGGACGTCATTCTGACCTCACCTTCTCCCCATCCAATTCTCACCCTGGCTTTAGCCTTAGGAGGATGTTCACTTGTTTCAGGGGTCCACCCTGGTGGTGGCCCAGGCGGTTCCTTCGGCTGCATTGGTGGAGGTCCAGGGGGCTCTTTTGGTGGTGTCACTGGTGCCCTCATGGATGAGGATGGTTCTGCTGGGGGTTCCTTTAACATTGTTCCTGATTCATTAGGGGCCCCAGGTCTAGGTGGAATCGTTCTAGGAGGTCCGGCTAAGTTAAGAGGGACTGTCGGGGTAGGTACCTCCACCGGCATAGACATGCCTTCAATCCCCACGCTCATGGTCACCCCAGGCTCCGGGGCCTTTGGAGGTGGTGCCTTACTGGCCGGCGTTGCGCCGGTAACAGTGGCTCCCACCGACCCCCGTGGTGGTCCCTTAGGCACTGGGCGGGGAACTCGCCTCAGTGCTTTGGCTTTTGCCGCCACTTCGGTGCCGCTAGAGGGTGACCTAACAGGAGATGGTGATTTACTTGGCGTAATGCGCGGTGATGTGTGTGATGCTGTTGCTGTTGTTGCTGTAGCAGTGTCCGTGGCTCTTCGTGTTCTTGTAGCTGGTGTTGATGGTTTTGGTGCTGACTCCTTTGCTCCTGGTGTTGGCTGTGATTGAGGTGTAGCGGCTTTACCTGCCCCGCGCCACGTTCTCTCTGTGGTGGCTTTGGGGCCAGGTGTGGTGGTTGTAGTTCTTGATGGTTCGGACCGTGTTGGCATTGCTCCCGTCTCTGCCTCCGTAGGCGACCTTGGTCTATTGATAGGTCCTGGGGCTTTTGCCATTGGTAGTTTTGGTTGTGATGATGGTGTTGGTGCTGGTGATCGGGCTGGCGTTGATTGTTCGGGAGTTGCTGTTGCCGCTGGCTTCGCTGGTGGTGGATGATGTTGCGATGGCATCGCCGGAATTGGATGTGGTGGTTGTGATGGTGTTGGTGTCGGCGGTTTTGCAGGTGCTGTTGTTGCGATGGTTGGCGTTGCTGCTTTTGCTGGTTGTGTGGGTGTTGACATGGTGGTTGTTGGTGCTGCTGTTGCAGGCTCACCAAGTTTCGCCGGCATGGCCTTGATCGGAGTCGTTGCTTTGGCTGTGTCTGATTCTGTTGTTGCTGTCATCACTGTTGCCTGTGGTGTTAGATATGTTGGAACTGCTGCTACAGTCGCTTCAGGTGGTGGTGCTGGTGGAAATTCTGTGCTCTCAGTAGGTGTTGGCATCGATGGTTGAGCTGGTTCTGCTGATGGTGGTTCTGCTTTTGGTATTGGTGATGGTGGTGCAGGTGTTGGTGTTGGTCTTGGTGCTGGAGGTGGTTCTGATGATGGTTGTCCTGTCTTTGGCAGTGGTGGTGGTGATGCAGGTGATGGGGTTGTTGATGGTGATACTGGAGATGGTTGTCCAGTTCGTGTTGCACTCCTGGCTGGGGCTTCTGTGGATGATCTGGCAGGTGCTTCTGCTGGGGTTTCGGGGACATCTGCATACGGATTATCACTAGGGGCTACGCCAATGGGAACATCTGGAGTTTCTTGGTACTGACGATTCATATGGCTATATAACCCATAGACTGTTGGGGGTAAACCTCCACCTCTCCTGGGAATGCTCTGGAATGCGTCGGTCCTAAACACAAGATGTCCGCTGGGAGCCCTCTCTAGTGGAATATGTATCGCGTCCGCACCCCAGCTAATGGTATAGCTACCCGTGGCTGTGAGGGTGAGCATTTCCCTGCCAGGTGCCATTTCCAGCATGGCGTTGTGATTGCTCATGCTCCTCAAGCCAAGTAGTGCCGGGAGGTCACGGCCCTCCCCTTCTACCATGGGGGTTTCGAAGTTGAATGATACAGATTCGCCCCTAACCAAATGACCCTCACCTTCTTCCGGTTGAGAGCGGGGGTGGATGATGTTGGGTATTGCTATCGGCAATGTGGCAACATGCGTACAGCTTTGGGTACCCTGTCCTACTCCCCTGACGGCCATTGGGTTGGTCATGGACTTACGCGTCGACCTCAAGCCCGCATTCCGCGCGGCTGTGGCTTGGCGTTCAGCCCATTGCTGACCTGCTAGATTGGTCCATGCCCCTGGATCAACTACAATTGATTGATGACCAGGCACTTGGGTGGATGAATGGTATGTGGATGCGGCTCCAGTTGCCTCTGCCATCTCAGGCCACCATGGAAAAGTGGGTGTCCCGTGTGGTGTCCTAAACTCATCGTGTTGATCTGCTCTTGGAGATGTGGGTGCCAAGTAGCGATAATGTGCAACTACCTGTCCCCCACCGCGGCAGCATGGGCATGTTGGATTTTCTTCCCTCAAAAGAACTTCAGTCCAACAATTTTCATGGAAGGTATGCCTGCAGGTCAATCGCACCAGTTGTTCTCCTGCACTATATTCTTCCAAACAAATGCTGCAGCGGTGTTCATCCCCTAAGTATTCAACATTGGGTTGTCCGACATTTGGAGTTACCATGGGTTCTGTGGGATTATTCGAGGGTGTTACTGTGGGGGCCGGATTCACCTCACTCCTCGAACCTTCCGATTCACGAGTCCTCATCTCCTGCAGTGTCATCATCGTCCGGTGCTGATGATGAAGAGCACGTACCTGCGGATGATTGAATGCTGGCTCACTGACCCTTTCTGATACTCTAGAAGCTATTGGGATCTCACGCAACTGGTTTGCTTGATGAAATTCCCCCACAACTTGACTACGGATCGTGTCAAGTGTGCTGATAGCATTCTCTGAGACAATCGGATGATAGGTCGGTGCACGCACTTCCGAGGCAGTCCCCTGCAAGAAATTAAACTCGGGCATCAATGCCCATCCTGGCAACTCCGGGGTCGGATGTTGTAGGATCACTGTTGGGATCTCCCCTGGTCCCACGATCAGTGGGTGTTGTGGCACTTCGTGCCGATGGACCGGTGGTGGTTGCATTGGTGGTGGTTGCGTGGCGTGGGCGACATATGGTTCTTGGATAGTAGTCGATTCTGCAACAGGTTGCTGTAAAAATGGTTCGCTGGTTACATTTCTGCCCTGTGGATTAGTGGGGTTATTCTGGGGAAGATTATTCATTGGATTAGTGGCTAGTGGGGTGTTATGGGTAAATTGGTTCATCATTGGCGGTCCAAAAGATCGTGGTTCTGTGGTCGGATGCATCAGGCCATTCAGGCCATTGAAGACACTCTGCATGTACAAGGATTGATCGGCCATATCCACTGCCCGGGTCGTGCGCGGCAGTGGTGGCATTGGATTCACAATCCCCCCAATGACCTGTCTCCCAGTCCTGCTCTCGGTGTACCGCCTCCAAGGATCACTATTGGTCCACGGGTCCTGAGGTGCTGCTGGTAATGTGGATGCATTGGATGGGGGTCCACCAGAAACTGTCGACCAATGATCAGTTCCGGATTCTTGTCCAACATTAGCATCTACTTCATTGACCATGAGGACCGTGGTTGATGTGATTACACCTGGGGGAATCTGGTCGGCGGTGTCCAAGTCTACGAACAAGTTCTGAGACGAGTCATTGGTTGCAGCCCGTCTTGGGCACTTGGCAACCAGATGATCTTCCGAACCACATTCGTGGCATCTCATCTTACGTCCATCCGGGCCTCTTGGATTGCCCTTTCTGCCCTTACCCTTGCCACTCCCTGCCCCTTTCTTTCCACCTTTTGCCCTAAAGGCATGGAAAATTTCCATGAGCTGGGATTCATTGAGTTCGGACAAATAAGATGAAGTATTGATGATCTTGCCTTTGGGTTTTCCATGTTTTGATTTACCACCCTTTCCACCTTTGTAGATGGCTCTGCGGGCAAACCTCCGAGCTTTTCGGGTCGGCTTGCCCATGAATGACCTCCAGCGTGCCTTAGCACGAGAATAGGCCCAGTAGAGCTCGGCAGCCTGCTCATTGGCCGTGGCACCCTCAGCAGCTGGCCAGGCTTCTTCGCCATAGTCACTGCTGGTGTCAGTGTCAGTGCCACTGTCACCCTGGCCCTCTGACAAATACACGTATGGATCTTGCGGCTGTGTATAAGTGGGGTATGCTTCGGGTGAATGCCATTGGGATTGCCAAGAACTCGGGTCGTGCCATGAGCTACTGGGTTGGTCATTCTGAGATGTGAATACATTTTCATTCCATGACTGCTCGTCCTGAATATGGTAACTGTGTGTTGGATGTTGTCTACCCCGCAACATGTTGGACATGTTTCCTGGTGCATTTTCAATGATCCTACCCATACGTCTGATGGAGTCTTTCAACCCTGTGAATTGCTGCTCATCAGCAGGGAGAGCACCACCGAGTGGCTGTAGAAGTTGGATCAATTGAGAATCCGAGACACCTACGGCACGGATCAGCAACCAAGAAAGACCAGCATAGCTCAGGGCGAGCCCACCTGTCTCTGCCGCACGCATGCGGGTAGTATCAAACCTAGTCAGCAGCATGTCGATCCTTTCATTGGATTCCCTTCCAAATGACAACAGATCTCCTACTGCCCCTAGCCGGACTTCCTCACCGAGCCTGGCAAATCGGGTGCTAAGTTGATACATCAAAAACGTTAGTGGGTCGGTTTGGGTACCATTTACGGTCCCCCCTGTCAGAATGGTCTGCGGCGGAAGTGTTCTGCTGAATTCCCTGGCTGATCTCTGCAGTTGAGAAATCACACTAGCCGCCTTTCGAGATGCATCCCCATCTGTAGCAATGCTCCAAATTAAGATGTCCCTAGACCAAGTACTGAAGCTATACTGATGCTCCATTTCTGGGCTCCATGCGGGGGGCAATCTTGGATGGTTACTCCTTCCTGGCACCATGCAAGCCACTAATGCACATGTGCTAAGGCCGCCTCCAGCGGCTAGCAATAGTGTCGAATCCGAGAGCGATCTACCATCACGGTGACCAGCGGTCATCGAACCCGAATTGCCATGGGCTTCAGGAGACTTCACCTTCCGATTGCCTGCTGTGGATCCGGTCATGCATTGGTTCCTGGATCTAATGGCTGCATCTTTCCCATAGACCAGCTCACAGAGTTCCTTGTGACGAGACTTCAGATGTTTCAGCTTAGAGTCGTACATGTTTAGCATTCTTTCAAACACTAATCTCTGCTGCCGTCTGAGTCGCCTACGCAAAAGCTCTGCCCTACGCTGATCCCGAGGGTTCGTTTTGAACTTCCTCCTTGAGTGGTGCAGCCGCACCAGGGTCGAATTCAGCTCCTGCCTCCACTGATCCCCATTCACCAGACTGGGCTTGTACTCGCCTTCGGGCCTGGCCTGTACTGGGGCTTTGCGACCATTGCTCGCTGCATACCAGTGTGTAGTGACACTGATCGAGCCTGCCCCAACCGTACTGGACTGGATCACAAGAGCGCTGGTATTGCGACTCTTGATCACCAGCCCAGTACTGGCTGAGACAGACCCCACCAGTGCCACCACTAACACGGCACACAACTTCAGCACGGCGGTGAACATGATGACAATCAATGGAGTAAGGATGAAAAGAAAATGAAAACAGTCGAGTCGACCCTTAGGGTATAGCAGATACCTTAAATGGGGGTTACTGCCGGGGTTCCCGGCTCCGCTACCAACTCGAAAAATAGAGGAACTAAGGTGACAAAGAAGTACTGTTTCCGCAAATGTCTGTTTTCCTCTGTCCGCTTGTGACGAAGTCTTGTGTTTACCTAGGTCGAGCTCTAGAGCCAGAACAGTTACATGGATAACAATGTACCTGAGGCATGGTAGATCATGTACCTTTCAAGTCAGTGCCAGAAGAGTCATAACGAATAGTAGAGGATCATAAGTTCATAAGGAGTCACCCATCTTCTTGTCGCAATGGAGCGGCAAAGCAGAAGAATCCTGCGCTGAACTTCTCCAGTGCAAGTCGCAAGGATGACAAATCCACGCGAGCAAGATATAACGAGCCTCAATCCCTCGATGACGCACCCCGTGGAAAAATGTATCATCAAACACCACTGCTTTGCCTTCGGACCAAGTCACCGTTTCGTTGGCTACCCACATCTCTGCACCAGGTGGTGTTATCAATCCCAGGTGAATTGCTAAACTTGGCTCTGTGGCAAAGTGGGGTTTTATTTCAGAGCCCGGAAGAAGTCGCGCAAAGGCAACCCCGGCATTGGGCACGCGCTCTGAGAAACAGTGCGCATTGATTTCAGGACGCTCTTCCAACAACGCACAGCTTTGCGGAGTGTAAGGACATACTGCAGTGCGGTTGCCTTGGCGGATCAGATCCAGGAGGCCCCAGTCTTTCGGAAGTGGAGTAAACTCTGTTTGTTGTTCCTGCACTGTTCGGAAAAGCTCATCGTAGTCCATATCAGCAAGTATCAATCTATCAAGTTCAGCACGGAAAATGTGGGCATGTTCTTCCAGGAAGTTGGCAAGGGGTGGCCACGCAGAGCGCGGCCAAACTGGCCAGTGCTGGGAACTGCGCAGAAGATCATCGTTGTGATTGGCCCTGTAGGGACCTTGACCTGGAAGCAAGCTTCGATGGTGTGCGAAGTAGGGCAACATCCGCATCGTCTTGAGGTGTGCCTCTGCCAAACGGAAGTGCTCAGCAGCACCCTTCAAATCTTTATAAGCTGCCAACTGCTTGGCTATTTCCACCAGCAACAGTAGTACGAAGCGCCAGCGCCACGGGCATTTCCTTGCTTCAAATTCTATTTGAGCTATGCCCGGTGAAGAACAGCTTCCAGCCACGCTGGCCGTGTGCAGGCTGGCAGACAAAGATACAATTTCGATACTTGGACCTAGAAGCCGGTTGTCTTCATCATCTGGCGGGTGTAAGCCCCACCAAAAGTACAGGAAAAGCATTTGGCCCACACCAATTGCATATTTGAAGTGGTCAGGGCTGGCCAAGCTGAAGCTTGCCAATTCTTTCAGCTGCTTCAAAGTTGATGCCCTCAACTGGAGATCACTCGCCAAATAAGGTGGATCTTTCTTCGTGTAGAGCCCTTTCATCCAGGCTGCTAGCAAGCCAAAGCTTAGCTCTTCTTCGTTGGTAGCATCTCCACGCTGATTTGACTCCCACAATTCATGCACGCACTGAGGTAGAATCTTGATGCACTCGTCCATTTCAGTCACTCCTGCTGCAAGCGTGCCTCTGGCAATGCTCAATTGCAGTAGTATGAGGACTAAAGTTAGCATCTTTGCAATATTGCCTGCAGTGCTGAAACCTAACCCATCAATCGCTGGAATTTCACTTCCCAATACGGATGTCACACAGGCATAGCCACATGCAAAGCTGGCTTGATCTGGCGTGGCTTGAACCTTTTCATCTCGCAGCATGGGCATTAAGATCCAAGTTATGATGTCTGATGCACGGAAAATTATCATCATCATTATGTAAAATTAATATAAATTAGTAACATCCCCGGCACACCTGTCACATTCTTTGAAAGTTTCACAGGAAAAGAAACATCGCTGGAGGCACGATGTTGAAGCCGCATGCCCCGGCTCACAAGAATCTTCCTCAATCAGGCTAGAGCTACGAGTCTGCCACTGAGAATCTCAAACAGACTCCTGGGGCTTCCGGGGCTTCTGGGGCTTCTAGCTTCCAACCAGCGCCGACGCCATCAGCAAAGGTAGGACCAGCTGCCGCTACATCCGCAGGTGGCCTTGAAATTTTGAGTCCAGGGGCGAAAAGTGCTGAAAATCTCCAGATTCTACACCTGAAACCTGACTGCAAGCATCCTATTGCACCAAGGCTCGGCAGCATCTTCCATGGATAGCTTTGGACGGTCTCCTACAGGGCTCCCGTTGCAACTGTAATGGATGGAAAATAAAAAGCACCAGTCACGTTCATAGGATAAACGTTCCAACATTAAAATGAATAATTTCAAAGTGGTGTAGTGGAATCCTCAGCTTCCGATGCAGGTCTTTTTGACCCTAGGCTATCGTGCTTCAAGAATCAACGTGGGAATCATGAAATTTGACCGCCGGCCTCTTTTGCTTCCAACTTCATTTGCTTCCTGGCAACTTGTTGGGTGCATGCGACAAAACGGCAAACAAAACTTGAAGCATGTGGGCGGCAGAGTAGCCCCCATCCAAGCGGTGCACTTTGCTAGCAGGACGAATGCTAAGTAGATTAAGTAACAAGTATAGCAAGTGACTTGCAAATCTGTTGCCAGAAAGTGCAGCAAAGCGTCTTCCCTGGAATGCACACTGCCTCGGCAAATCTCAGCAAACAGGCGTAGATCGTAGAAGGTCTTTCCGGAAACAGTCCAGTTAGGCTTGGAGAAAATTGCCTAAATGCAAACCATGGAACTGTCAGTGACCCCAGCAAAGCTGCGACAATGGCAAGCTTCCAAACCCTAGCCGCATCTATGCCTCCTGAAGCAAAGCCAAAGCTCCAAAGCGATTGACCGTCTGGATGTGGGCAAATGGTTTGTTTCTTTCTGCTTGCCTCCCTTGGCATGCCTGGCTGCCCCCGTGCTGCAGGGTGAAAGATCATTCCCTCTGGACTTTACAGTTCAGAGTGTGACTGGGTCAGTGTTGAGGACTGGTGCGGTCCTCGTCTCATAATGTCATTGGCGGTGCCAAAGTGGGGGTACCTAAGTCCCGCTAAAAAGGATCTGTGTTCCAGAATCTGACTCAGATCTTGCAAAGACTTAGTCATTATCAGTCAGTCCTCTCAACACTCCTCTCGTCAAATACGGTGGTCCCAAGGCCAATCAGTTGCAGACGTGATAGACGCTGGCGTGAAATCCTGGACGCACTTTCCATTTTGCTTGCAAGGTCTTGTAAGACTCTTGGCTGCAATCAATGTGTTGTGGCCTTGCCATGCCTTGCCTTCAAATCCTGCAATATTTGGCTCGAAGATTCAGAAACTTGGCTTGAAATAGTGGAGAGAGCGGCTGACTGATGGAACTGTGGAGCTGCCGCCACTGCCACTGATGCCTGGAGAAGCGATTCGAATGCCGTTATCGTTCAAAACAGAGCAGCTCGGCATAGCTGGGCAATGCTCGGCACGCCTGGTTGAGAAACAACAGAGCCGTCAGAGCCCATACCCGCCATACCCGCCATCCCTGCACCTCAAGGCACAAAGGGCACAATGATTTTTGGTATCACGTAACGATGTCCGCACCGTGCACTCTTAGCCGTCTTACCTCAAATTGCCAGGGTGCTGATGATCTCAGGCTGCTAAAAATGATCATGACCTCATCGCAGAACAAGTGCTTCAACCCAAAAATCACAGTAGACCTACAGTAGCTCAAATCAGGAACTCATGGCAAAAACGCGGTTTGTGGGAACAAAGTCTGAGGCACTTGAAATGCTTGCAAGCAGCTTCTGCCTTTGAGGAATGTATTTAGTAGGCTCACCGCAAAAGCTGGCATTCCGGCAGCAAGCATGGCTTGAGCACAAACGTCTGCCTTTCGCAAACCTTCACAAACATCCAACGCACTTTTATTCACGATAGAGGCATAGTGGGCCATTGACACTTTCAGGCACTATATGGCACTATACACTCATCACAATCTTGTCTTTTCTATCTGGCATGACAAATACCTTGGAAGCATTCAAACAAATGAAAGCCTGATGCATGTGCTGCAGCTCCGGACTGAAATTAAGCACATATGCATAGTCGTGCAAAGAAAGTTTAAGGTTTGCAAAAATGTGTGAAAGTGCAGCAATCAGCAGAGTCTGCTACTACCTCAGCTTCCAAAACAGATCTTGCAACATCTTTCAACATGATTAAGCATACTTTGCCTGAACAAGTGGGGCCAGTGGGGCAAGCAGCAGGACAGTGCCCCAGCCCTTCATGGGCTAAAGCAAGTCCTGGAACCAGGTCTCCGAACAGCGAACTTATGAAACTTGCAAGGTGAGGCCCCCTAGGCCCCTAGGCCCTAGATAGTGAACTTGACATATAACTTGGTTAGCTAGGGTTTGTGGGTGGATATGACTATAGTGACTATAGTCAATGGGGTTTACAAACCAACTTGCAACCGGGGGGTGCACCTTTCACCTTGTGTGAGGGTGCTCAACATATCATTCCAAACATTCCAAAACACAACAATAGTAAATTCATTTCAAGACTGTGCAACGTTGTGATTCTATACTATACTGCATCAGATGTTGCATGGGAAGTCGACAGGGGCTCAAATAGATCCTCAGGAATCTGAATTCACTTGAGTGCACGTAGCGGACGTAGCGCATTAGTAAAGACAAACTTGGTCCTGGCCTGGGTGACCAACTGCACCCCACTTGCACGGAGACCCGGCTCTGAGACCCGAGAGGCTGCAGTGTTTCACACGTTGCAAGGCTTGGCTTGAGGGCTTGAGGGCTTGAAGGATCTTCATGTTTTCACCGAGCACTGCACCAGAGTCCATTGTCCAGGAAAAAAAACATCTATATAATATATCAGTCTATCAGCATCTATCAGTGCATCTATCATGAGCTGAGGGTGGCACGGCATTGGGCCCTGAACGGGGCCAATGTTGAATGAGAAGACGACTCGCCTCACATTCCAGGCACTGGCTGGCACTGGCTGGCACTGGCTGGCAGCTGCAGTACATGTGGTTTCCTCTTTGCCAAAATGTCAAAGATGTAACGGGAACGACCAAGCAGACCACAGCGGCGGGGTCCCTTTCGAGTCAGGATTGGTCCTTGGCTCAGACTGAATTCAAATGGAAGACGGTCAGACGGGCTCTGGTTCCTTCAGAGGTGGTGATCTCTGGTGATCTCTGGTGACTCTGTATGACTTCAGGATTCAGTCGTAAGCTGCTTGCTGCGGAGCCGTCACTGTTGCCATGTGACTAAGCCAAGACCTAGTTGTGCTGGGGTTGCAAATGCCACTTGCAAAAAGGCGGCATGCACAACACAAGATGTGAAGAGTTCTAAAGCCTCACTGACTGTGTAAAAGGACCATAAACAGAGAACAAGTGCAACAAGTACAAAGACGGAGATCATTGAATCACGAACATCATTCCAATTGGAACACTGTCCCCATTTAGACGCTTCAGATGTCACACTTCATGCGGTGTTTGCAGGGTTTTGACTCTCTCACCCTTGTGCCCCTCACAGTCCCTTTTCCCCACAGGAAACACATCTCCCAAAACGGGGATTCACTGGAATCACCTTCAGAGTGCAGCATTGCTATCTGAGAACACCTTCAAGTTTCTGTAAGACAAGGGCCTTGGGGGTAACATATGATTCCCAATGATTATAAACTATTGTCAGCCGGGACACTGCCACTTGCAACTGCAAGCTCTATGCACTTCATCCAAGGCCCACCCCGTAAGGCATCCAAGGCCCACCCCGTAAAGTGCATGTGCGAGTTCATTCAAGTTCATGCGAATTCAAATCAACATTTACATGCCGCCGTATCCCACTAAAATCACAGGGTAGCATCAATAAAGTGCCAGCGGAGATGAATGCTAGCATGCCCCCACCCCACCCTCAGCCAACCTCTCCCCATCCCACCCCATTCGTGAGCACGTTTACAGGTTCCGATTAGCGTTGACATGCCCCACCCGAGTCAACGCCACCCAACCGACTTGCGGCATTGAGTACATATGCATGCTTAGTGCTGAAGTAGCGAAAAAAAGAAGGATGCATCCATGATCATCCATGATTCCTTCCATTATCTGACAGTCAAACAGAGATGCAATCTGTTACCCTCCTCTCCGTTCAGGCTATATAAAGGAGATACTCTCCGAAGGACTCTGATAGCCCGGAGGAAAGTTTCAGCAACAATTGCAATGACAAAATTGACTTGAATCACCTCATATAAAATAGGTCAAAACATGACTATGGAGGAAATGAAGATTGAAGAAGATTTAAATATACATACATACATACATACAAACATACATTACATACACACATACACACATACACACATACACACATACACACATACACACACACATGCACACATCCACACATACACACATACACACATACATACATACATACATACATACATACATAAAATACCATACCATACATTACATTACGTTACATTACATTACATACATACCATAACAAACAAACACACAAACATACATACATACATACATACACATTACACTACATAACATTGCATTGCATGGCATTGCATTGCAAAACATTACATTACATTACATTACACTGCATTACATTACATTACACTACAGTACATTACATTACATTACATACATTACATACATTACATACATTGCATACATTGCATACATTGCTTACATTGCATACATTGCATGCATTGCATACATTACATACATTACATACGTTACATACATTACATTCATTACATGCATTACATACATTACATACTTTACATACATACCATCCAATACCATACATAGCACACATAGCATTCATACCCCCACAAAACGCACAAAACATACATAACACACAAAACACACATAACAAACAAAAATAACATACATAACATAACAAAACATAACAAAACATAACACAACAATACTTAACAAAACATAACATAACATAAACACATACATACATACATACATACAAACATTACATTGCATTACCTTACATTACATCACATCACATTACATTACACTACATTACATAAATACATACATACCATACATACCGTTACCATACATACCATACATACCATACATACCATACATACCATACATACCATACATACCATACATACCATACATACCATACATACCATACATACCATACATACATACATACATACATACATACATACATACACACATACATACGTACAAACATACATACATACATACACACACACATACATACATACATACATTCATACATACATACATACATTACTTACTTACATACATTCTTTACATACACTACTTGCATACGTGCATACATACATTACATGCATACACTACATACACATACACACACATACATACATACATACATGCATGCATACATACATACATGCATACGTTACATTACATTACATTACATTGCATTGCATTACATTACGTTACATTACATTACATACATTGCCTACATTACATTACATACATTACATTACATACATACATTACATACATACATTACATACTTACATTACATTACATTACATTACATCACATTACATTACATACATACATACATTGAATACATTACATTACATTACATTCCATTCCATTACATTACGTTACATTACATACATACATACATTACATACATTACATTACATACATACATTACATACATACATGACGTTACATTGCATTGCATTACATTACGTTACGTTACATTACATTACATTATTTACATACATACATACATACATACATACATGCATACATACATACATACGTTACATTACATTACATTGCATTGCATTACATTACGTTACGGTTTGTTACATTACATTACATTACATTACATACATACATACATACATTACATACATTACATTACATACATACTTTACATATATACATTACATACATACATTACATGCATTACATTACATTACATTACATTCCATTACGTTACATTGCATTACATTACATTTACATTTACATTTACATTTACATTACATTACATTACATTACACACATTACATACATACATTACATACATTACATTACATTACATTACATTACATTACATTACGTCACATTACATTACATTACATACATACATACATTGAATACATTACATTACATTACATTCCATTACATTACGTTACATTACATACATACATACATACATTACATACATTACATTACATACATACATTACATACATACATGACATTACATTGCATTGCGTTACATTACGTTACGTTACATTACATTACATTATTTACATACATACATACATACATACATGCATACATACATACATACGTTACATTACATTACATTGCATTGCATTACATTACATTACATTACAATACAATACATTACATACATACATACATTACATACATTACATTACATACATACTTTACATACATACATTACATACATACATTACATGCATTACATTACATTACATTACATTACATTACATTACATTACATTACATTACATTACATTACATACATACATTACATTACATTACATTGCATTACATTACATTACATTACATACATACATACATGACGGTTTGCCAACATGTCTTTTCCGGTTTGGGTTGCTAAATCGTAATTCCTTGCGTGCGGCTTCTTGGCTGGTCTTTCAAACCATGGCTTACCTAAATAGCCTGAAACTCTGCATTTGATCTTTCATGTTTGAAGACGTAGCTGCGTAGCTAAGACCAGCAGTAAATGCTAGCGCGCGTCTATATGAAGTGGGTGCCGCTGCTAGTTATTAGTGGGTGCGGCTGCTAATTTTTAGTGGTGGAACTAGAATATCTGCAGGGCTGTCACTGTTGATTTTTTCAACAAACAGGATAAACTACAAGTTCTCTGGTGGCGGCTGGGCCAAGGGTCAACCAAAACCGTTTTTTGAAACTTTTGCTGGCGCAATGCTAGCGCGGATCTAGCAGGTAAAATTACGTACAAATTTGCAAAATTGAGCCACAACCGGAAATTGTTGAGTAGCAAAGAAATTCACTAAGACATCCTTAGGTTTAAGGAGCTAAGTTACATCCTGACTGTTCTTCATGTTGAAAAACAAGCAAACAGGACACACAAAAAGAATTCTTGAACATGGGTGTTGAAAAAAACTAGCGCAAACCTAGCGGGTTTGCTAGCCCTGCCTTGCAGGATTGGTGAATGTAGTTGCGTGCCGCCTGACAACGAAGAGGAAAACCACTAGGTCCACACCAATTAACAACAACTAGTACTAAATGCCTGTCAGCTATTTGTGGCAAAGGGTCACATACATACATACATACATACATACATACATTACATTACATTACATTGCATTACATTACATTTACATTTACATTTACATTTACATTTACATTTACATTACATTACATTACACACATTACATACATACATTACATACATTACATTACATTACACTACACTACATTACATTACATTACATTACCATACATACATACATACATACATACATACATACATACATACATACATACATACATACATACATTACATACATTACATACATTACATACATTACATACATTACATTACATTACATTACATTACATTACATTACATTACTTACATGCATACATTACATTACATTACACTACACTACATTATATTACATTACATTACATTACACTACATACATACATACATACATACACACATCACATACATTACATAAATTACATACATTACATACATTACATACATTACCTTGCCTTGCCTTGCCTTACCTTACATTACATTACATTACACACATACATACATACAAACATAAATACATTACATTACATTACGTTACGTTACGTTGCGTTACGTTACACTACATTACATTACATTACATTACATACATACATACATACATATATTTGTTCAAGCCCCGACCAACTTGCTGAAAGTTGGTCACAGTCAAATGCTGATTGTGGTACGGAGGCCCGGCAGCTGCTGATGGCTGGGCATCTTGCGGAAAGAAAACGAGGTCACCGGATCTGCCAAACAGAGTAACAGCCCGCGGTCTACACATGACCACAGCAAGGGAAAATCGTGCCTCGGAGAGTGAAAAAAGGACCTCCCAAATGGTGGGCTGTGTCCTCAAGTCAGCTAGGGTCACCACCGTCACTTCCGGTCCAAGCTAGACAAATCAGCTGCATCCAATTGTTACAAGATCTTGCAAGCTGTGGCAGCTATGGTGAGCTGATGAATTGCAAGAGGAAACCTCTCGGATCCCCGAAGCGAAGTTTCCCGGCAGCTTCACCCGCCTCTCAGCTGCGCAGATGCGCAGATAGTAGTGCCATGGTGTGACACTATGTGTGACCAAACTTGCAGCCAGCGGCTTTGCTCGAAAAAGGGTGAAGAAAAACACCACTATCACCGTGACAATAATCACAACAAATACTTCAAGCAGCTCCCAGCAGGAGCAGCTTCTGCCACTTTTCATGACTCTTCGGCCAAGCTCATCAAAATGAGCAATTATCGCCGCCTTGTCTGCCTTAGCTTGTCGAAGGAAGTTTGGAAGTCAAACTTCCGACAATATGCACAGATGAAAAGCAGAGATGGGAAGAGTCAGCGAAGAGAAGAGAAGAGAAGAGAAGAAAGAAGATCAAAAAAGAGAAAGTCTCAGAAGAAAGAAGATCCAGGTGCGCAAAAAGGTAGGAAAGTCGTCGCAAAACGCTGTGTTTTACGAGTGATTTGTGGCTCTGGAGGGTCGGAAAGTAGGCTCGCTAAAGCGGCGGGTCCGGAGCCATGTGGTCAGATGAGAGGTGAAAAGTTGCACGCCGTCGTGGCGCGAAGCACATTTCCAAGGCAAAATGTGCAAAGCATGTCATGTTCGGACCACTTTTGGAAGTTGAGATGTCGAAAAAGTGCACGCTGTTGTGGCGCGAAACACATTTCCAAGTCAAAATTGCACAAAACACCTCAGTGTCGGACCACTTTTGGAAGATGACATGTCGACAAAGTGCACGCCGTTGTGGTGCGAAGCACATTTCGAAGTCAAAAGTTTAAAAAACTAACGAGTTCGGAGCACTTTTGGAAGTTGAGATGTTGAAAGTGCACGCCGTTGTGGCGCGAAGCACATTTCGAAGTCAAATGTGTAAAAAACTGACGGGTTGGGAGCACTTTTTGACGTTCAGATGTCGTTTTGCGTGGTAGGCGCGAAGGATTCTGCACGTTGCCAGAAGTGAGCAAAACGTGAGGGTTTTGTAGCATTACACTACACTACACTCCACTATCCTACAGCTACAACTACCACTACACCTACACTACATTCCACTACACGACACTACATTACACTACACTCCACTACACTACACTCCATTACACTACACTACATTACACTACACTACAGACACTACACTACATTACACTACACTACATTACACTACACTACACTACATACACTACACTAACTACAACTACAACTATGCTACATTACACTACGCTACACTACACTACACTACACTAATTACACTACGCTACACTCCACTCCACTACGCTACACCTACACCTACAACTACAACTGCAACTTCAACTACAAGTACACTACATTACATTACACTGCACTAATTACGTTACGCTACACTACATTACACCACATTACACTAGCTACAACTACAACTAAAGCGACAACTACAACTACAATACATTGCAGTACATAACACTACACCACACTACAACTACACTACACTAATTACATTACACTACGCCACACTACACCACACCACACTACACTACACCACACCACACTACACTACACTACACTCAATTACACTACGCTACACTACCCTACCCTACATTTCATTACATTACACTACACTCATTACACCACCACAAATGCAGCTGCAACTACACTACACTAATTACACTACACCACAACTACAACTCCACTACACTACAACTACAACTACAGCTGCACTACACCACACTACATCCAGCAGTTGTGGGTGAGGTGACCGACCAGGTGACCACTGCAACCATTGCAACCACTCCAAAAAACACAGCTCTAACCACCTTTCGGTCCATCAGTGGATTCGCTCTGCCATCCGTGATTCATAACAACCAACCTCTCCTATAGGTTTCCTATTTTTGAAACTTCCGCCACCGCCTTGTGCGGTACTACTGGTATGTTGAGGTACGAGTAAAACAAACACGAAGGGATGCAGTAGTCGACTGTAATAGAATGCAATCGAATGTACTCGAAATCACCAAAAGGCAGGCTACAGTACTGCTGCCCGGAAACAATTCTTCCAATTTCTTCCAAGTTCTTCGATTTGATGCGCCTAAAGTATTTGCAAGGCAACGGCTAAGGCCAGGGCAGGCAATGGGTCATTGCAAGTTGCAGCCCTTACAAACTCATCTGCAGATGGTCGTGGCCAAAGGTCAAAGGAAGCTTGATGGACGACGCTATCGGCAAGACCTCACGGGATGCAACTCCTGCTTCCAACCCCGAGGTTCCATCAATCTCCATGTCATGAAATTTCCATCAATTTCCATGGTCCTTCCCAGTGGACTTGCCAGAATTGCAAACTTGGCCTTCAGCGTTGCCATCCTCGAAAACGCCAGGGAAATTATCTTCGGCATGCCTCACATGAGCCCCAAGAACATGCTCCCACTCTCGTCGAAAAGACTCCTGGCATGAGGGCTCAAACTGGCTTCAACTCCTATCTCAACAACTCGCTGAGTAGCTGTGGGGCATGCGTCAAATCTTGGCAATCAAATGCAAACAATCAAAATCAGTGTCAAATAGATCAAATAGATTCAGTCCTCAAACTGACTGAGCAAACCAGCATCAGCAAGGGAAGGTTTCCACTCTGCCATGCTTGCACGCGGATATACATCCGCCTTGACTGCCTCCAACTCGTCTTCGGTGACTTCAGTAGGAATTCGTGGAATCCCCGCGTCCAGAAGGGTCTTCCGCGCCATGGCAACCATCAGCTGTGCCTTGAGGGTCATCAACATATGATTTGCCACTGCGTTCATGTCTGCTGACACATAGTGCCAGGACAGCTCCCATCTTTTGCCAAGAACCTCCCGCCACTTCAAATGGAGAGGTGCCACACTTGCATGCAGAAAGGAAAAAAAGCCAACCTGCTGCCAAAAACGTCCAGCTTCTACGAACTTCTCCATATGAGCCAGATCGTGGAGCAGCATTTCCAAGCAGTCACGGTGACCAAAAATCTGTGTAAGCATCTTCGAAGAGATCAATGCGCTAACACACCTGGACCCTTCAGCTTGCATGGCAAGAAGTTCCTCAGGACTGGGTATGCGAAACATCAGCCTCAGGGGCCGCAATCCAAAATAAAAGCTATCTATACATAGAGCGACATGGTCCGGAATCTTGTGCAAACGGGCTTTCATCCAAAAATCGCGGACAGTGGCAGACTCTCGATGCAAATGAAGGCGAGCAAGCGCACGGTCACTGATCACATCGCATCCGAGAATTTGTTGAACCTGAAGATCACCTAGTGATGCCGAGTCGTAAGGCGATTCATGAGACACTTCAACGAAAGACTCGTTCGGCTGCCTAATGCCAGATACTGTTCTTTCTGGCCCATGTCGAAGAGATAACGTGATAAGGATGTACGAAACGCAAACATCCGGCGCAGATAAAATCTTCTTCGCGAAAAAATCCTTGAGGGCTTCCAACTTTGGGAGGAGGTGAGGTGCCTCTGACAAAGCCCTCTCTTGGAGAAGCGAGGCGCTGCTTTTCACCATGCTGAATTGTCAGCCATTGTCAGCCTACATGCAAGGGCCCCTTCTGCCCGCTATTGTGATTTATGAGGATTTATGAGGATTTATCATGATTTATCATGATTTATCATGATTTCTCATGATTTATCATGATTTCTCATGATTTATCATGATTTATCATGATTTTGTGTATTTAGTGGTGAGTATTGCGTAGTCAGGTTCCGCCAGGTTAGCGGCTGGTTTGACAAGAACATCTGACCCAAATACATGTCGTACATGTCATACCTTGCTTCAGTGAGCTTCATTGATTTTGATTTATCTTCATTTATCTTCATTTATCTTCATCCTCACATTGTGCCTCTGTGTTGTTATTTGCAATGCTGCTCTTTGGCCACCATCAAGCCAAGGCGGCCACAGCCAAGCACATACTTGGTGATGTCAACCATGTGCACATCTCTCTCTCTCTCTCTCTGTGTTATCGATTCCAAAACACTGTGATCCAAGTGTTGCAACTGCTAAAGTAAATCACCCAGATCGATCTATCATAGATTCATATTGTAATGTCAGCAATCTTCAGCGTGCCTGCGCATAGAAAACTCCAACATGGTACTCACCAACATGGGTATGCGGCCTGTCCATGAACACGGCTGATGCAGGTGAAAGAGGAACTGCTACAAAGTCGCTACAAGAATTCCAAGATGTTCTAAGGGAAGGACCCGTGGAACTCACCAGGGCCGTGCACGGCCTCCAGCAGTGTATCATTGTGCTAGAAATTGTTGGCTGTATGCTGCTGTATCGGCTTCGGCTTCTATGTGTGGTCGCTGAGCCAAGTACGGCCCAATTGAAGATGCTGTAATTCAGGTTCTTGGCTGCTTCTGGTGCCTCACTCATTCACTCTTTCCATAGTTCACCCTTCCTGACGCATCCTGAAACATCCTGAAGCAGTGAAGCAAACGTCTGGTCGCTGAGGATTTGACGAGCCCGGAGCGAATAAGGTACCTGCACAGGTTCGTCTGTCTTCCTACTCTCTCTTTCAACTTTAAGGCGAGAGTTTATTGATGTTTATTGTGGCATGAATAAGGATGCCATGAGCTTTCAAGCGCAATGGATAGATCGGCTCTCTGGTCGTTGCCCCGTCAGTTTTTTTTGCCCACAGCTGCCCGCAGCAACCCCACAATAGCGTCGGGCATCACAGAGTCAAGCGCCATCTGTCAGGCACTTAAGATCTAGGAATCTAGGGCTGATCGGCTGCAAATACCCACTTCGCACACAGATATGGTGATGTCTAATTTAAGTGCACATCACGAGATACAAACCCTCTCTTGTGCCAAATACTGCTACACATGGAAGCCAACAAATGCAGTGCTAGATTTAAGCTGGAGGCATGCAACTGAAGACCAGCATAAAGCGCAATGAGACGTTGCAGGACGTGGCTCTCAGTCCCCAAACAGCTGAATCCTTTGCTTGTCAATCTTCGAGCATCCAGATTCCTGAGCTTACCGGCTGATGTGCTGACAGGCCCCACAACAATCCACAACCAAAGAACCCTGCGCAAGCACTACGTATTATCCTGTGATACAGTAGCTGGACAAATTATTCAAACCGCACATCCATGAGTTGTAGGCTACCCCCTGTCCCCCCCAAATTTCAACGTTATCATTCCGTATCTTTGTTCCTGATCTTAGGGTTTGATTTACGTCCATTCGAAGGAGCGAACCAAGTCAAAAAAAAAACATTGTAATTGGGGGTGTGGGGGGTTATTGGATTACAAGGGTTTGAGTTTGAATAATTCGTCCATCTACGGTAGGACTAGGACTGATAAGAATCATAGAAAGGAAGGATCTCCCGCCAAGCTTCATCTTTATGAATCCGATAGAACCAATCGCACACTTGCAGCTGGGCAAGACGATTTACAAACACCTTCCAGCTGGGATTGACAAATGAAGCTGGGGATGTGCAGCATTGTGCGACCATACTTCCGGAGCAAATGATTTCAATTTCACACCTCATCGTGGGTAATAAGCACCAGCTGGAATCTTGATTGTGCTCGTCTGGCTTCAATAAGAGCAGCAAGGGCCTCAACACCCACGAGGGAAGTGCTGTGGAGATATGTGGGAGTGGCAAAGTCAGGAAACGCCAAAAGATCCAAAAGGCAAACTTGTGCGAACTTGCTGCATCTTGCTACAGCTGAACATGCCTCAGCCAATCCTCGAATGTTGGCAGCGTCCAAGTTTGTAGTTGGCTCGTCAAGTGCCAGAACGCCACCTCATCAGCTGCGCTTCTTGATGTCTCTTCACACATGGACAAGCAATGACAAGCAATAAGCACACCTGACCACAGAAAAGCGCAGACAGGTGACAATTCACACAAAAAGAATCTGCCAGTGCTAGACGGATGATGAGGGAGCAAAGCACGCGCTGTCCAGCACTGCATCGCCCACCTCAGTGACATCTCAACTCTCAACAGACTCAACAGATCATAGAACTTACCCACACTGGTTTGGTCTTTGGCATTTGGTAAAGGTTGCAGAAATACAAATACCATGAAATACCATGAAATACCATGAAAGACCCGCCCAAATCTGCAACTGCGCTGCTCACTAACAACATCTTGATAAGAGACAGGTTCAGACAGGCAACGCATGTCCAATTCAGCGTCGCCACAGACCATTACTACGCGGTAATTGTAGGATCGCCTTGGCCAGTGCATGACAAACGCATCACAAAAGAAAAGAAAATGTCTAGAATCAATTAGAATAATACATATTTGGCAATGTCTTGGCAAGAAATTGAGAGCTTGGCAAAGCCCTTCCAGTTGCACTTGAATCTACTGGACCTGCTTCTCCATCACCCTCTTCCGAATCTGACCTGTCGACTTCAGGCTGCACGAAGCCGTTCAACGAGTGCTCTACTTTGACTTGTTGAAAACATAGCCACGGACCTTACTGCTACATAGTCGATATCTCTTCCACGGTACACCTGAGAGCTCGTGGCAAGGGTGCAGTTCCATCATCTGCGATGGAAGCAGTAACATATTGTATCTCTTGCCAACTGCTTAAACAGAAAGCAGACTTAAAGCGTGTATGGCGTGTATCGCAGATTTGTAGACGGGAGACTCGCTGCCACAGCTCTTTGATGGTCTTGTTGATTTCCGCCATCTTGAGAGAATGGAATTTCATCAAGGCCTTGTCAAGTGCTGAATGGTAGCGGCCCAGGTCCTACAAACGCAGTTACTGATTTCGATTCCTGTGAATAAGTTGCAATGCTTTGCCAACAATCCCCATCTATGCTGCACAAATACTGTATTGTAAAGGCTTTCGTCCTTGGAAGCGAGGGCTGCAGATTCATGCCGAATGGTGGCTTCGCGGTGACGCTGTTCCACTCCTTTCTGCAGAGTCATGGGTACTACGAAGATTTCGGGACGGTTTTTGGATACTGAGAATGAAAGCTGTAAGTTGCATACGGTGTTCAATGAGACTTCCTACCTTGGAGGGTTGTGATTACTACCGTTTGTTCCTGGGTTATGTTCAAAACATACCGATCCACACGCATTTGTTTCAAGTTTCAAGTCTGATGAATTCGTTGAAGTCAATGCCTACCCTACCTTGGGGGTCCTGCATACAGCGGAGAAGCAAGCTCCAAATCAAGCGCTCTGATGCTTTCTCGTGTCTGGACAAGCTCACCTTCGCGAAAAGAACGCTGCTTCTGCAACTCTGTGCTCCTCAATCGGATTGTTGCCAGCTGCTGGCGTAAAGCTTCAACATCTCTGCCGCCCAAGTCTTTCAACAAAGTATCGATTTCTTGCTGGTGTTGCTGAGCTTCCACTTCAATCTTCTTGAGTCGGATGTTGGCCAGCAATGCCTCTCTCACAGCCTCCTTCTTCTTCCGTTTGTCTTCTGCGCCCTCGAGTCGTGCACGAAGGCCTTCAAGCTCCCGCTCCGATGATCTCACAGTGTTGTCAGCTGCTGCCAGCTTTGCCTTCAGTGCATCTGCATTCTCCACCCGGCCCTGCATCACATCAATTGACTTGCTGAGCTCAGTCAACGCATCCACTTCTCTCTGAAGATTGCGCACTTTTGCGTCCTGAATGTCCAAGTCGTGTCTGAAGCGTGTGACGTTCTGGGAGCGTTCATCGCGAAGCTGCTTGGCTCGAGCAAACGTGGAGTCTGCAGTAGCTCGTGCTCGTCGGGCAGCCTCGGTGCTTTCCTGTAACTCTACCTTTCGAACAGCCAATTCAGAGTCCACATCGGTTCTTCGAGCAACTTGGGATTGCAAAAGTTGCATGCGTCCTTTCTGCTCTGCAATCTGCGTTCGCAGCTGCTCCTGCTGCTTGGCAAGCAGATCTCTCTGCATTCGCACAGAGTCTTCCTCCTTTCCAAGTTCGACCAATTGTTCTTGAAGTGCTCGCAATTGGTCTCTTTCCGCCTACAGCCAGGTCCCGAACAATGAGTTTCTGTTCTCGTTTATGCCATATCAGGCAATATCATTGGTCAAAATTTGCCCGATGCATCATGTCAACTATACTCGGGCATCCCCTCAGTTTTTGGACGTTTTTGGACACGCCCAAATCCGGGATATCTGGGCTGCGGGAAGGTGGATGTGAAGAAGTAAATATCGATATTGTTATTCCTATTATTATCATTGTTGAAATAATAATTATCAATCATTATTATTAGTGGTAGTGGTAGTGATAGTGGTAGTGGTAGTGGTAGTAGTAGTAGTGGTAGTAGTAGTAGTAGTAGTAGTAGTACTAGTATTATTATTGTTGATATATACATGTCCTTCAAATCTTGTACCATGCGAGCACAGGTGCTACGTCAAAACATGTCAAAACCAAGTACAGAGACAAAACTGAAGAAAATGAAACCTTCACTTACGCCTTACGCACTTTAGGTTTTCTTTCGTTCCTTGGAATTGGCCTTAACCAATCCAATGTGGACCTTGTCAGCCATTGTGACGCAATCCTGACATGAAATTGTCATGCCATTTGCATTGTTAATTTTGAAATTGTCAAGTTCTTGGCAGGTGCGGCCCGCCAAAAAAACTGAAAGACGACTGAAACTTGATGAATGTTTGGCCATGTCGGATTGAACCCCCCAGATTTCCGAGCCTGCAGTGAAACGTTGGAGTTGGCACCGAGAAGCCTGGCTTCTTTGCTTCGCACAGCACCTCGCAACTCCTCCACAGAGTTGAAGAGTCGCCTAAGCGCATGGCCAAGGCTGGCCTCCACGACACAAATCATAGCGATATATTTTTATTTTGTGATATTTATTTGTCTATTTATTTATCTATTTATTTATCTATTTATCTATAGTCTAAATATTTATCTCTTCAGTCATTTATTTATCCATACATTTATGTATTCATCTTTACTTGACTCTATCAGCTGGTGTGACCTGCTGACCCCCCGTTTCGACACGTGTGCCAGGTGCTACTTTGAGCTCGGTTACTGCAAAGCAGAAGCTTCAGGGCGCAATTCATGAAGTGCTTTGACCTGACATCGGCAACTCATCTCATAAGTGCTTATGTACAACCTGAGCCAATCTTGAGGGCCCAAGTGTTGGGCCGGCTTGGGCCGGATTGGGCCGGAGTTATGAGCAAAGCTTAGATGAAGTTGGCATGCGAAAGATCGACTTTGTCTCTGTCTTTGTGCAAATCTGCTCTGTATGCGTATGTGCAGACCATTATTGCATGTGCACCAGTTACAGTTTGTGTGCAAGATCAAATTAATGCAATGCAGGATCACGTAGTCCCATCATCTGGTGCAAACCACAAATAAAATATGACTAGCCACCCAAGTGACGAAATCATGTTTGTGTCTCCATCTATGGATGAGTAGACTACACTGCATGGTGTGTGGCAATGATTGCAGAATATAATGTAAGACTATGACAATCAAATATGCATGACGAACAAATTGTATGCAGGTTGTTGCGTATTCGGCGCAGGGTTGCAGCCGGAGCAGCTCGTTCTTCCAATCGTCTGCGTTCTCGCTCCTCTGGCTCCAACAGTCTCTGCAAGGATCCTCAATATGATAGAGTGCTTCAAAGCACCCTAGGAAGCAATTCACATCCGGTCAAAGCCAATGAAAATGACACCCTACATTACTCAGCTAATTATTTTGTATTATACAAGGCATTAAAATGATTATATCCGATGTCCAAGTCCGGCACTCTCTTCTTCCATGGCTGGTTGCAGCTCTTTCTGGCGCCGTGGAACTTCATCCTTGCGCAACTGCTCCAAGCGGTCCCAGCGAGGACGCTGAGACTCCAAAGCCGTCTCTTGGGATTGGACTTCATTGAGCTTTTGATGGCTAGACTCCAAGAAGCCTGGGATCTTCGCTATCAACTTCTCCATGGCATCTTCAAAAGTCGCGATGTCCCCATCTCCACAGAATGCTCGTTTGCAAAACTGGCAAATGTTTTTGGAGCGGGACTTCTCACAGAACTTTTCGTACATGTGTTTGGCACTCTCTGTCATGGACACGTCTTTGCGAGCGAGCTCAATCTGTTGCTTCACGTCTTGCAGGCGAGCCTTGAATTCACTTGCTGCGCTGCTGTGACTGGCTCCTGAGGTTGCTGAAGGCACTCCAAGTTCTGCAGCAATCCGGCCATCTTCTTGTTGGAGTCTCTGAAGCTCAGCTTCAGCTGCGGCTTTCTTTGCAACAGCAACACCAATGCGATTTTGCATGTCTTGGCACTTTTTGGTTTGTTGCTGAAGGAGGGACTGCGAATCCTGCAGGGCAGCAACAACCTTGGCTTCTGCTTCAGCAGCTTCAGGCATCTGTCCCAGCAAAGGCACCAGCCCTGCTCGCAAATCTCCAACTTTTTTGCCAAGATCTCCTTCTGCTTCTCGTAAGCGTTGTCGCAAAGCATCCACCTCAATTCAGAACTGATTCAATACCTTCAAACCTGTGGGTGGATGATGGATGCCCCGGGGTGGAGCTAGAATCCCTCACAACAACAGACAACAGCCTGGGCATGTCGTATAGCGAACAGAAGTCACACGGGGAATTTCACAACTAGCGGGTCTGGGTCGCGTAACTCTCTCAGCACGTTTGATCTTGCTTGGACATGTTTGGCCAAAGTCTGATGGCGACGTATGGACCAACCAAACGGAAGTACATGAGGTGTCAATTCAAGTAACATCAGCAAAACAGAAACAGCAACGAAATACAATCGAGGCACTTCTGCATGTACACTGCTCTGCGCTTCTAGCTGTGCAACCTCGCTGCTCTTGCGAGACAAGGAGTACTGCAAGTCGTGTCTGCGCCTTCCAATTTCTTCTTGCCGTGCTTCAAGGCGCCGAAGTCGCGCATCATTTCCTTCTGCGCTCAATGCAGCCTCGTTTTCTCGCAAACCGCGAACCAAAGCATCCAAATCTGGTGCTGCTCGGGCCAAGGTTTTGGCTTCTTCCTCCAATCGTGAGATGGCTTTTGTCGCATCTTGGATTCTGGATTCATGCTTGGAGGCTTCGAGTGAGGCCTCTTGCAAGGCACGCTCCGTCGCAGCAATGCTTTCTTCAGCCTGGGAGTCTCGCTGCCTTTGCTCTCGCTCTGCTTGAGCAAACTTGGCCGCTTCTGAGTCTAGTTTGGCACGAAGGGCTTCAACCGACGGTTCCTTTGCTTGCTGCAAACGGCTTTTCAGGTCAGCCTTGCGAGATGTTAAGAGTTCAGCAGCCGCAACTGTCTCTCCCATATCTTCACGTAGCTGACGTGCTGCATTCACAGCTGCGTGATAGACAGATTCACCCTTGGCCAATTCCGCTCTGGCCTGTTTCACTTGCTGATCACTTTGCACGAGCACACGCTCATTGAATTGCCTGGACTGCTCCTCCAGTTCAGCAAGGGACTCCCTAAAAATGTCTTGCCCTCTTTGCTTCATGGCATCAGAGGTTTCCTGCTTCTCCTTCTGACACCTACCTATCAAACCTTTCAGCTCAGCTACACGGATGCCACAACTTTCATATTGTGCTAAATCTAGCTCTGCCTTCTGCAGTTCGTCGTTGATTCCACCAAGTTTTGAATCCAAGGTCTCCAGCTCGGCCGAAAGTTCTTTGGCAATCCGTTCCCGGTCTTCTTTTTGGCCACCGAGCTTCCGAGCTTGATCAAGATGGGCCTGAGACAAGTCTGCATCAGCTTTGCGATCCCGGGTAGTTTTGGTCCAATCACGTTGCACTTCTTTGATGTTTTGCAGAGCATTGGTGTATCGTGTTGCTCCAAATATGTCATCGAAGCGCTTCTTGACACTGCCAGCATCTTGCAAAGGCCATGACGACTCTTCCTGGTGACAGAAAATCACATTCTCAAGTACAGCACGGGACACGCCCATGAGTTCTGGTACTTGTGTATCCATGTCCGCGCATCTGTGGCTGAGGCTTGCTTTGCTTCCATCATCTGCAGTGGTCCGCAAAACACTTTCCAAGGCTTTGAAGGTTGGCTTCAAGCGGCCAGCGACTCTGCGATTGCTCAGTTGGTAGGAGCGAATGGCACAGATTTCCCGGTTCATGTCGACGCCTGCTTTGAAAAGCATTCGGATCTGGCCTTTTACCTCTGGAAGTCTGGCAATCTGAGGGTCATGAACAAAGCCATGTCCATTCTTGGCATTGGGAGGTAAGATTCCGGCTGAGGCCACTTTGAGACACTCAATGATTGTCGTCTTTCCAGAGCCGTTTGGGCCCACGATGAGTGTCAGGGGCTTCTCAAATTCGATGATTTCCATCCGCTCATGGTTGAAGCTCCTTATGCCTTGAATGCCAAGCTTCGAGATGGTCGTCATGGCCAGATGAGGAAGTGCTAGGAACTGCTCAATCACATGCTACGCTATGCCACACTTGTATTTACGTTGCACTCAAGCTGTCAAGTTGGACGAGGTAAGTGCTGCAAGCCTACGCATGTAGAGGCTGCAAGATGCTGGAAAACTTGAATTTCTATGAATTTCTCACGATGTGAGACCTGGTGGTTGGTTCTGACAGGCTGTCATCTCATTCATCCTGCTTCACTGTCTATGTACTGGGACTTTTGGATTTTCCACCCAAAATCCCAAACCTGAGCCACTCCTTGCAAACACAAGTCAACAACCAGCGGAACTTCTGCTGGGAAAGGGCTGAGGCAAGAAACCCTGTGTCAGAGCACGCCCTTTTGAACCGCCGCAGGGTTTGCAAAGCAGTTCACTCTGTGTTGAGATTTGGCCAGCCTAAGCAGTCGCCCACGCTGATTGCCGGTCTTCCACCAAAATTCTTCTCAACATGACCCCACCTCCTTTTCGCAACCTGCCAGCGCAGCTTCTTGCAGCTGGATCCTTGCAAACAAATGATATGAGCATGTTTGATCATTTTTGCCCACAGATCCGACGGTCAGTAGCCACTGTATGGAACTGGACTGCGGTAAATGCTCTTCACAAAATTCTGATCTCAGGACTCTTGCTGCATTGCAATGCCGGGACTCAGCCAATTGAGAAACGGCTCTTTGTCGGTCGTGGACACCATGCCTCACACAACATCCATTGAGTAATTACACTCCTGTGCTGCACTTTGGGCGCAAAAACGTGTGGCATGATTTTAGACGGAGTTGCGTACGACTCGTTGCAAGAATGGGTCCATGGTCCATCTGAGGAACTAAAAAATGCAACATCAAGCGGTGTAACTGCTTCATACTGCTTCTACAATCAATGCCTGAGGCCAGTGGGCCACCCCTCTCTCTCACTCTCTCCCTATCTAGGTGTGTCTGCGTGTGTGCTTGTGCGTGTTTGATCGTGTTTGTGCATCTGCTTCCCCACATCTGTGGACTTTCTCTGTTGTTTCCCTCCCTCCTTAGGAAGTTGTTCAGGATCCTTCCCGTGGCCTTTCTGCATGCAGGTGCCATGGCTGCTTGAATTCCCAAGCTGAAGATGCAGGATCCTCCACAGTCCCTGGGGTCACATTCCAGTGTCATAAAACTTCGGCACTTAGTAAGATTTTGACGATCTGGCAGAACTGTTTCAGCGGACAGGTCTCCATGTTGATTGTTTCAAGAACACTGGAAACATGGAAACATGGAAACATGCAAGATTCTCACAGAACAACGCACCAAGGCCGGGGTGCCAGAAGCTCTGATCGAAGAACCACAGAGCTCAAGCAAAGCAACTTTAGCTTCGCTACATTTCCTGACTTCAAACGTGGCTAAACTCAGCAAAACCTATGCAGCCTATGCACATTGCAAGGTGAGACGTTCAAACAAGCAACTAACACAAGCAACTACTGCAACACACGGATACACAAGGCATGCTTTGTCAGTCCTTTCTGGCGAACCAGCTCGAGTTACCTATCCATGGAGACAGAGCGTGCTGCTGATGAACTTTGGATCACTTTGCACCGAGAGACTGAGGATAGCCCATGATCCAACCATTAGAGCTGAGAAGATCCGGATTGATGATCAAACATCTCGACTGCAAGTTCTGTACAACTTACTCACTTTGCCGAACTTACTCTGCTGCAACCACAGCAGCATCAAAGGATTCCCTGGAAAATTGTAGTTTGGTTTTGACTTGACCGATGTCCATACAATTATTAGTAGGCTGATGAAAAGAGTCTGTTCCAACTCACTTCGTATCCTCCAGCCTTCCATCTTTCAGCTGAGTGTGGTCGAGCAGCAGGCGATGACGCAGGCGAGTCATCTTTAAAAATTGCCCTGTAGCAGCATCAGCAGATATCAGCAGCACACTCCACTCCGTGTGTCTCTCCCCTCGCTCTTAGACTTCCATAGAAAAACGACCCCTTCTGAGTCAGAACTTCTGTCAGAAATGTCGGGAATCATTATACCACGCCGGTCTCTCCTCCACCTGGATGGCATGTCTGAAGGCCTTTGCGAAAGTGGTGCATCTGACACCGTTTGTTCTCCGTCAGGTCGTAATTGCAAGGTCTCTTGCACTTGACCCTTTGGAAGCGTACTTCTGCCAACACGCCTAAGAGGGGGGTCAAGATTGAGTCAAGAAGTCAAATTGGACAGGACGCTGGACTCATCACGGAATGGTCTCGACAGATCTGACTCTTTTCTTACACCGCATCTTTGAAAGTTTTGCAGTCAAGTAACCGAACATGCGGTGTGACCTTCGCCGCAGTTGCAGGGACAGTTGGCTGTGATGGTTGTGAAGTCTTGAAGTGAACCTTGCCCGTGCAGCACCGTGCGCCAGCCCATCTTGGGTCTCATGTAATGAGATTCTGCCCAGCATGAAGCACTTTGAACACATCCATCTTGCACGTGGTTTATGTGAACGTTTATGATGTTTCCTCTCAGCTGCTGCCAGCACATTGTTCTTGTGAGTGATGGGGTCATAGAGTCATGGCATTCAGCTTTGTGAGAAGTCGGGAAAAGCAGGACGAAAAGCATGACATGTGTCCTTGTGGCCTTGCAAGTGTTTGCAATTGAAAGCATCCATAGCATCCCAATGCATCGCAGCCACAGAGACTTTGCTGAGCATTTTTGACTTCTTGTCAACCTCGTCGTTCACGATAGTCACGTGCATCCTTAGCGGAACTCAAGGTGCACAACGAGGTGCACAACTAAGTGCCGTTTCACAGCTGTGGCAAGCAGTGACCAGGGTCTTGGCTCCTCGGCTGCACCTCCACAACACGCTTTTGCAGAGGCAGAAGAAGTGCATGAGTCATCTACCAGATATGTATATATATATATACGCCCATTTACGTAATATCACGTTACTTTACGTTAGTTGCATTTGTGACTCTGCACGCAAAATTGCCTCTTTCTGGGTGATCTTTCTGTGGGTCAGGATCTGTTCGCACAGACGAAGCAGGTCCAGAGAGAATTCGAGTGACCTGCAGGGCGCAGTTTTCTCTCGTTTGAATCTGAGATGAAACAAGAAGCACTGGGAGAGCCTTCTGTGCTGCAGGTGTTCGGGGTCGTGCAACTTTGGGTGGACTGTGTCCTGGAGTCTGCATGATTTCATGTCCACATCAATGAAACAATATGAAAATAAATGTCATCTAAGAAAAGTCAGAGGTACAGAATCATTCAGAGCTAGAAAGAGAAAAGCAAGGAAATTAATTTGGAGCGGTGACAGTTGTGCTGGTGTTGTGAGCCTCTGCGTGCTTCTGTGCCATCTTCTCGCTCCACACAGTCCTGTGTCTGCATGCAAGACACAAAGTGTTCCAAAAAAAGAGTTGTTTCAAGATTAAATTACATAATCATCTCGCCTATCGTGCAATCTCCTCCTTTGCCTCTCTTTCTGCCTATTTGCTCCCTTGGTCTTTGTTTTAACTAGTTATCTCATATCTTCATCCGTCCCTTCAACATTCATCTTGGTCGTCCAGCCCACCTTGAAGCTTTGAACTGGAGGTCGTTCTGCCTGGGGTAGGTCCGCTGCTAGGTGGTTCCACAAGTCTTTCCCCTTCTTTTCTCAACCCCTTTACCCCGTTGAAACTACGAGGTCAACATCCTGAAGCCCTCCAAAGCCAGGGACCTCCTGGTTGACATTCTAAGGGGAGTGCGTGACCCTGTTCAGCCACGCGTTGCGAAGGTTCAACAACTCTTCAAGGATCGATTTTTTCTTCAAACATATTCCTTTTGCGAGTCTTATGCTGAGTTGGTCCAAGTTGCATCTGAGAAACGTCCTGGAATGTCAGGCAAAGTAACGTGCGAAAGTTTTGTTTCCGCCACCTCAAGACAGCTGGCGCACTGCTCGTGATACAAATTGAAACGCTTCGAAAAGTCCGGTTGCATGCGTTAGTTAGATAGATTCGATTAAGATAGAATAGATTAGATTAGATTCGATTAGCTTAGATTACATTAGATCGGATTGGATTAGACTAGATTGTATAGGTTAGACGGTTGGATTATGTTAGATTAGATTATATAGATAGGTAGATAGAAGGATAGATTAGATAGATTGATTAGATAGATTTCGTAGATCAGATAGATTGATTGGATACATAGGATAGATAGGATACATAGGATAGATAGGATAGATAAGATGGATAGGATACGTAAGATACATAGGATAGATAGGATAGATAAGATAGATAGGAATATAGATAGGAATCGGATGGAATCGGAATATAGATAGATAGATAGATAGATAGATAAATAGATAGATAGATTAGATTAGATTAGATTAGGTTAGATTAGATTAGATTAGATAAGATTAGATTAGATTAGATTAGATAGATTAGATAGATAGATTAGATAGATTAGATAGATTAGATAGATTAGATAGATTAGATAGATTAGATAGATTAGATAGATTAGATAGGTTAGATAGGTTAGATAGATAGATAGATAGGTAGATAGATAGAATTAGATTAGATTAGATTAGATTAAGATTAAGATTAAGATTTAGATTTAGATTTAGATTAGATTAGATAGATAGATAAGATAGATAAGATAGATTAGATAGATAAGATAGATAAGATAGATAAGATAGATAAGATAGATAAGATAGATAAGATAGATAAGATAGATAAGATAGATAAGATAGATAAGATAGATAAGATAGATAAGATAGATAAGATAGATAAGATGGATAAGATGGATAAGATAGATAAGATGGATAAGATAGATAAGATAGATAAGATAGATAAGATAGATAAGATAGATAAGATAGATAAGATAGATAAGATAGATAAGATAGATAGATAGATAGATAGATAGATAGATAGATAGATAGATAGATAGATAGATAGATAGATTAGATAAATTAGATAGATAGATTAGATAGATTAGATAGATTAGATAGATTAGATAGATTAGATAGATTAGATAGATTAGATAGATTAGATAGATTAGATAGATTAGATAGATTAGATAGATGAGATAGATGAGATAGATTAGATAGATTAGATAGATTAGATAGATTAGATAGATTAGATAGATTAGATAGATAAGATAGATTAGATAGATTAGATAGATAAGATAGATAAGATAGATAAGAGAGATAAGATAGATAAGGTAGATAAGATAGATTAGATAGATTAGATAGATAGATAGATTAGATAGATTAGGTAGATTAGATAGATTAGATAGATTAGATAGATTAGATAGATTAGATAGATTAGATAGATTAGATAGATTAGATAGATTAGATAGATTCGAGAGATTCGATAGATTCGATAGATTGGATAGATTGGATAGATTGGATAGATTGGAGAGATTAGATAGATTAGATAGATTAGATAGATTAGATAGATTAGATAGATTAGATAGATTAGATAGATTAGATAGATTAGATAGAGTAGATAGATTAGATAGATTAGATAGATTAGATAGAGTAGATAGAGTAGATAGAGTAGATAGAGTAGACAGATTAGAGAGATTAGACAGTTTAGATAGATTAGATAGATTAGATAGATTAGATAGATTAGATAGATTAGATAGATTAGATAGATTAGATAGATTAGATAGATTAGATAGATTAGATAGATTAGATAGATTAGATAGATTAGATAGATTAGAAAGATTAGATAGATTAGATAGATTAGATAGATAAGATGGATAAGATAGATAAGATCGATAAGAAAGATAAGATAGATAAGAAAGATAAGATAGATAAGAAAGATAAAATAGATAAGATAGATAAGATAGATAAGATAGATAAGATAGATAATATAGATAGATAGATAAGGATAAGATAGATAGATAGATTAGATACGATAGATAGATAGATAAGATAGATAAGATAGATAAGATAGATAAGATAGATAATATAGATAAGAGAGATAGATAGATAAGATAGATAAGATAGATAGATAGATAGATAGATAGATAGACAGATAGATAGACAGATAGATAGACAGATAAATAGACAGATAGATAGACAGATAGATAGATGGATAGATGGATAGATAGATGGATGGATAGATGGATAGATAGATAGATAGATAGATAGACAGATAAATAGACAGATAGATAGACAGATAGATAGATGGATAGATAGACAGACAGATGGATGGATGGATGGATAGATTGGATCGATTGGATGGATTGGATCGATTGGGTTCATTGGATAGATGGATAAGTGTTGTGTATGTGCAGTTATATATTTGCCTGCAATCTTGGGCCTCGCTGTTTAAGTTTTTCTTCTATCCTATGAGTCGAAACTTGAAATTGATGCCTCCACACACAGCTGGCTCACTTTGATAGTTCTGCACCAACCCTCAAGCTAGCAAAGCTCCACAAACGAGGTATAGTAGAAAGTGTTTTTGGTCTTGCCCCGAGAGTTTTGCAGGATGCACAATTGAAACAGAAAATGAAAGAAACTTGTTCCGAATCAGGCTTCTCTTTACCCGTATGCTTGCAATAAGAAATGCACACCAATTGAAATGCACGCCCCTGATTGCGTCCTAGGTGCATCCGGCGTCCTTAACAGGAGCTTGGAAATGAAACGGCCCACGTTCATGGAAATCGTGTTTGCGATGACTTGACAGCAAACGCAGGGAAAGAGAGGTATGCCGTTGTGATCATAGGTGACTAAAAGGACGGCGCAAAGAAAACACTCCTTTCGGACTGGGTCTTGATGAAGAAGAAGAAGATGATGATTATAATGAGGAGGAGGAGGAGGAGGATCATGATGGAGAGGAGGATGGGGATGGGGGACAATCATTGGATTATTGGAATGATGACGAGGATGTGGCTGTCGAGGATGAATTGTGATGGCTATGATGTATGCAAAATGTTCGCCCCCAAAACAGGAGCCATGCAATGCAGGGCCACAAATAAGAGACGTGATCCGGAGAGAGGTCTGCAGAGTTGGTTTCGACCAGCGAAACCCGAAACCCGAAACCGACTGTTAAAGTTGGTTTCGAACTGCGAAACCCGAAAGCCGAAACCCGAAACCGACTCTGAAGACTTAACTTCCCCAGGGCCGATCGAAACCCGAAACCCGAAACCCGAAACCCGAAACCCGAAACCCGAAACCCGAAACCGACTCTGAAGACTTAACTTCCCCAGGACCGATCGAAACCCGAAACCCGAAACCCGAAACCCGAAACCACACAGCCTCACATTCGACCCTACCATGAAAAAAATAAGCAACCCTTACATCCCTCTCTGACATCGCACAAGTTCTTGTGCCGGAAAGACAGCCAACCAGCTTGTGTGAGCTGTCAATCCCCATCTGTACAACTCCCTACCAAAAGGACGGCAACCCTTACAGCAAGAAAAAATTGGCCGTTCACAATCGACCCTACCTCAACTTTTGGTTGGGTAGGGTGGGGCGGGATGGTAGCGTACTTTCACACGCGCACTGGGTGGTGACGTCCAGTCACATCGGGTAAGGGTGCATGTAGTGTAGGTGAAGTTGATATAGATAATGTAGAGGATGTATGTGGTGTAGATGTAGATGATGCAAGGGTGTAATGCAGGCGAAGTTGATGTAGATGATCTAGGTGGTATAAAAGTTGTAGAAGATGTTGTGTAGATGACGTAGGGTCATCTTCTGCGTTCCAAAGCGATGGTTGAGATCACCTTCTAAAGGGATGGTCGGCTCCGCGTTCTGAAGCGAGGGCCTTACCGCTGGCGCTACCTTTCGTGATAAGATATCATTATATGTGCATATACATATATATATATATATGTGTGTGTACATCTATCCACAGACAACATATCATTATGTGAATTATGTGTGTGTGCGCGCGTGATGCCCACATAGGCGCATCAACTGTGCAAATCAATGCACATTAGTGCACATGCATTCCTCTTTGTGTGTGTGTGTGTGCGCGACTCTCTGCGTTTTGGGTCATCGAAAAATTGCCAGATCTTGAAACACTCTTCATAATTGCAAGGTTTAGAAAGCTGCTGTGTTCATCACAACGGCGCAGCTGAACATGAAGGACAGAATCTAGCACCTCCTGTGCTGCCACGCCCCTGGACCTAAAACCCTTCAACCTGCAAGCACTGCAGGCAAGCACTGCAGGCAAGCAACCGGGCTCTCACAGATGCTGCAACTGTCCGTACCTGCGCTGCACGCACCCGTGCTGCACGTTCTCAGGTCATCTTAGGTGTGGTTTGCACCTTCGACTGCGGTCTTCCAAACCCAAACCCTGCCTGGTGAATGACAGGCCGTTTGTCTGTCACCTGTCAGCAACCAATAGCCACCATTTCGACACCAACATGTGAAATGTCAGTGCCCAAAAGTTTCTACCGTAAACAATGTGCTCATCCAATCAGGTGCGGAACCGGATAGTTGGTCTCACGACTGTATGCATGGCAGTTTGAGGCTGGGGGCTGATGGAGCGAAAACGTCAACAATTTCGATGCTGGGTGAACAAGGGTGTCTTTGTTCAGGCAAGCTCTTGAGACCTGAAATGCATCTGTGAGAGTTTGGGAAGTTATTGTGCATTGAGGAAGGTCCTACAAAAATCTATTACAACTTCCGAAAGTCCAAACAGTTTGGAAACATATGGACGGATTGGGAGACGAATAAAGGGAGACTTTCAAGGAGCCGGATTCCATTCAATAATAAAACACCAGGATGGGCGTCTCTTAAAAAAATTGGGAACGCCCAATATCAAGGCAAGGTGTTTTGAAATGAAGGAAGGCAGACCCTCTCGAAGAGCCGACCACCATTGGAAGCAGTTCATAGGAGACAAATGAAATCAAACCCCCGAAGAGCCCGACACCAACAGTAAGAGAAACATATGAAAGGGTCATTGGGAGACAAATGAAGCCAGACCCTCTTGAAGAGCCGGACACTGCAAGTGACACAAGGATGGCCGCTTGAGAAAAGAAATAAGAACCTAACAGTCAACTGTGCGGCGAAAAATGCTGGTTCCGGGTAAAGGCGGAGACATGGGCTTTATACCAGCCGCGTACAGCAAACGGAAAATTCTGAGTCCAAGTAATCTAAGACTTCACCTAGATGAGCCAATGGTTCCCAAAAGGGAGAGAAGTGAAGAGAAACATCCGGAGAGCCGCACACCACCCGCCTGTCAAGAAAAGCTGCACTGCAGGGGTCAAAAGGCAACACGGAGGGCTCTCTCGAGTGGGGCAAGCACAAGGATTGGTAGCGCTGCTGTTCGATCAAGGGATTTGATCGCACCAGGTTGTTGTTCGCACAAGTTGCTGTGGTGGGTCATTTTTGCACCGCTGCTCCTCGCTCGCACAGAAGGGCTGCAAATTCTATATGCTCCAGCTACGCATTCTGCATTATCAAATGTCTGTCAAGCCGCAAAGTATATAGCCTTTTCCATCCGACTGAGCTCTGAATGAATAACAGCGCTCACCCATGACAGCCCTTGTCAACGCGCAACAAACTCCCCAACCGCGGTAGAGCACACAAACACAGGTCCACCTCAAAAGCCCTGCCGCAAGAAGTCTGAACAACTTTGGCAACACTTAACTGTAGGAACCTAGAAGTTTTTTAAGAAAATGAAGAACCGACTGACCGACTGCACATGTCGCTTCATGGCGGATACAATGCTGCAGGAATCCGACCACCAGCAAAAACATGATTTTGAAAGAAGGAGAGAATGCAAGCACCCAGCCATGACAACACGCGATTGAATGAAGCAAACCTTCCCAAGAATGCCGACCACACCTCCACGGCCACCGATGCAGGCAACCTTGTCATCGCCAGTGATGGTAGTTTTATTACAGTAGGTGATCATAAGTAACTCATGCAGGGTCCAACCAAGCCAAGGAACTCAATCTGAATTGTCGAACCTCCAGCGTTGGAGCCTCAGAATCTCTCAGAATGGGCCAAGAAAGAAGGAACTCCAGGGACTCCAAGGATCTGGCCTGTGACAGGAGGAACTCCAGGGCTATACCTTGTGACTGTGAGCTGGCAGAACTGAATAGAATGGCAATGAATGAAAAGCCGTCGTGCCAAAAGCGTTGTCAAAGCATTCACGATCAATCGCGTGAATCAAATAGAATTCAATATATTAGCATCACATCGCAGCCGAAGCACACGATAGGCCTTGTACCCTCCTGGACTGCGGAACCAGGCCTTCTGCGGCTCTTTGTTCGCAAAGGTGATGAACCTTGGGTTAATGGTAGAAAGGGAAGATCAGACTGAGAAGAAGCACCTGTAGAAAATGAGATACAAGTTCATACAAGTTTCAGAGTAGAGCTCTGTCTGGAGTCAGGGTAGCATGCTGCGCTTGGTCTACAGTGTCAGAGGCCAAGAGCGAAAGCACTAAATTATTTCAAGAGAACCAAGGTGTTGATGCCGCCTGCAAAGGCTATTGGTGATGGTCCCCGAGAAACCTTCTATTTGATGGTAGAAGCGATAGATAGGACACTGACGGCAATTAGCAGAGCATACACAAAGGAGCACATCAAAACAGCGAAGAAAAGTTTCCAATTTGCGTCTGGATCTGCTTTTCGCTGAGGTGTATATGATCCTCCGAATTAATCTCTCCAAGTTTACTGAAGGCTGAATCTCAACCAAGTAGCTGGGATCAGTTCCATCAGTAGGTGCAGCGAACATGGATTCATCACAAACTGGCGAAGAATCCTCAATTGGTGAACCCTCACCCACTACAGAATTACCTGTTGGCGAAGCCGCGCGAGAACTCGGGGAACCGCAGACTTGAAGATCAATCACGTGGAGCTGCGCGGATTTGTCCGTCTTGATAACGGGCCAGGGGCAGTCAGAGGGCTCAGTGTCGAAAGGTTCTTCGTCAGAATGTTGATTTGAACTGGCACCCGGCACTATTGACGATTCGCTCGTTCTTGTCCAACGCCGCAACATAGCTCGTGGATTTGGGGAGCCAAGCATGGCAGGCAGCAGCAAGTTGGGGTTGGGCTTGGAACAGCGCGGTGAAGGGGCCATTGAGTCATTCGAATCTTGCGGAGATCTTTCAGGGCTTTCTGACCTGCCAACATGTCAAAGACTGCTGCAGCATGTGCGTTGACATGCTCTAAATTCTGAGCATTTGGGCTCACAAAATATGTCTCTGTAAAGATTCGGTGTGCCGCGTGGATCACTTCTCCAGCCTCGCACGGTTTGCATCACCTGCAGCATGGAACGCAAGGGTGCACCGATGACTTGCAGGCAAGATTTAGTTTTGAAAGACAGCAAAAGTCAAGTCAAATTGAGATTCAAATTGCAGGAAAACGTCCCCTGCCTCCATGTGAAGAGTGCTCAACATGATGCCTCCAGGCCATTGATAAGCGACTTTTAGGATCTATGATGGGCAGCCATGTTTGTTTAAGTCAAAGAGCTAGCCATGACGATACGACATATTCGATAGAGAGAGAGAGAGAGGCAAAACATATCATATTGGTAGTCCATATGCACGTAGATCATCAAAGATCTATTCCCTCCAGCACCAAAAGACATGCTCAAAACACGCAATGACTTTGAATATGACTTGAAAATGGCTGAACAGGCAGTATCAGTAGCGGTAGCATGGCTGCATGGAGGGAAATCCTTTCAGGGCAGCAGCGCACATCTTGTCAAGCTGTGCTCTGAACAGGGCACCAGCCGTCGTTTCTCTATGCGCCGCGACGTGGAACGTGGAACGGCCAACACCCTGCCCTCCAAACATGCACCTCCCATGGGTCCAGCAACTATCCACACAGCCCGAGCAGCAAGAAGGCAATTTTCCCCCTTACTCGGTGGCATCGCTTTGTAATTCACTTCCCTTCTCGGTTTGTGCGCGCTCGAAGGCCCAATACTAATGTCTAAGTCTAAGTCTAACCTCGCTTTCGAATTCCTTAGCCTTGCGAAAACCGGAGGCTTGGGCAGAGATTCCCTCCATTTTTGCTCATCCACCCAGGGAGACAGAACGCATCCTAACGGCATCCTTGCCTGGACATGTCGTTCGTCGATGCGCGTCTTTCACCTCAGTCATGTGGCACTAAGGTGCTGAGGTTCATTTATTTACTTCTCTCTCTCTCTCCCCATCGCCATCTCGGGTAGACTTATTTACTTATCTATTATCTACTTATCTAGACTTGTTTGAACTGTTTGCAATACAGTACGGCGCATTATACGTTTCACTATTGATAGGTCCAAAAATACAGACAGAGAGAGAGAGAGAGATACCGCTGAGCGCGGCTGATTCATCTTAAAACGCCATATTGTCCCGTCTCGTCTGGATGCTTCGCACTCAGTTCTCAGCCGTTCCGCTTGATGAGCTTCTCCACTGCATCTCCAATCTTGCGGGAGTGCGACTGTATCAGGACGAAATGGATGTGAAGTCAACTTCAAAGCCATTCACGCCTTGGTCCCCTTCTGAGCGCTTCCACCTGTATTGCTTCAGCTTCTGAAGTTCCATTTGAACTTACAGTATGGATATGGAGGAATGGGTTGAGAATCAAAGTGCTACAATGCTACCAAGATGTCTGAGTGCGCCTCCTCTAATTGGGATCTTCACAGCTTTTCCAAACCTCAACTGTTAGACCGAATATATGGCGTGGATTTGAAGGGCAACCGCCCAGTGTGTATGAGCCCCATCAGCATACCGTTTCAAGGGCACAGGGCAGTGCAGTAGTTGAACAGCAGCTAAGGGCAGCAAGCGAATGTGATAATCCACTATCATTGTCGCAAATATCACAACGCACAAAAGAACAGGAATACTAAAAAAAAGAAATACCCGACTTCCAATGTTGGAGACAACAAGAATCATTGCTTACTGCATCACAGTAGCGCCACCACCACCCGATACCTTGCATGGCAAAGAGGCGGCGAAAGCTGCATTGCACTTCACCGATGAAATCTCATGACACCTGCTACATCCGCAGTCAAGAGGCTTAATTTCCTCCTCTGGCTCACTCTCAGCCACAAACTTGAAGGTCTTTTGCCTTAAATGCTTTCAGAGGTCGGCTGAGTCATGCTCTCACTCGCTGAAGTCCTTACCGAAAACTCGTGTCTTACTGCAGCCAGGCGGCCTCTTAGACTTTCTTGCCAAACGCCGTTGCAGTTTGCCTCGGGTTTAGCAGGCCTGCAGGTGGCCGCGCCACACAGCCTCCACGCCTTTCGTCAAATTACGAAGAGTGTGTTACTGACTGACCAAAGGACTTGGCGCTGACTTCTAACAGTTGGGCCGCATGACTTTTGGCTAAGCCACGCAGCTCCAAAACAGGCTTTTCATCCGCACTAGGATTTGAATCTGAGCCGTCATCATCATCCCCATTCCTTTCCTCGGTGGTTGAGGCAGGCTGCATGAATAACTGGCATCTTTGGGATAGGTAGGAGCAACATCTAATCTAATACCTTGCCACCGGATCATAGTTCACAAGGGCTTGAAGAAACCCAACCTACCCGTCGCATGATTAGCCTCACACAAAAATATCCTTCAAATCCAATCGCTGTTAAAAGCGAAGCTCAGGGCTACCCTGAGATATGTTGAGTCTGATGTCCACTCGTCCACCCGTTTCGACCTTCAAAGCTTGCCTCAGCCCTTGGATGGCCCTTCAGGATTCAAACATTCCCTTAGCCGCCTTAGCCCGCACACAGAAAGATTGGCTACAAATTGCTGGCACGAGTTGGCCTTCAGAACTATCCCCCCTGTCACCACCATCACCTAGGTGGTGCAAAGAGTCAGCTTTAAGCAACTCAAACTGCCCTAGCGCCACCAAGTGTCGTGGCCAACCCTGCCACTGAGAAGCTTGCTGAGCTCCCGCTGTGCAGCTTCTGCTTTCAATCGGTGGTAGTGGAGATGAGGCCTCCGCAAAAGCCAACGGGCCCGCCAAAAAAAGAGCTCAGCCCGATACATGCAAGCTTCAGAGAGCTTCACTGTATATATATATATGTATACCTATCATAGAATGTATATAGTTTAATGTACAGTAATGTGATGTGATGTGATGTGATGTGATGAAAATGTACAATATCTATAGCCTATAGCCTGCAGCCATCAAGAGTCTTTAGCGCATCTATAGCCCATAGCCATAGCCCAACTTCATTTTTGCGTTGCTCGATGGATTTCAGGATCTTTCAGGTTTCTCCCACATTAGGTCTTCTCTCTACAAAGGTGAACATGCCCCATCAAAATGCAAAGAGGTCTGAGAGCCGAGCCATTGTTTTGATTCCTTGTTGTGCAGTAAATTCAAAATACAAGCGCAACGGAGAAAAAAAGACTAGGCAAATCGTGCAAAATCAATATATACCGAAAGGCGGTCCCATCCAAAAAGCCATCAAGTGGTTGCTGATCTGCCGCTGGCACTTCCAATTGCCATACAGCACCTTGACAGCTTGCAAGTAGGGGAACTGACTGGTGAAGAAACTATTCGCGATCTTCATCATGTAATTCGGGAAGTGCTGCCAGGGCTCAAATCGCTCGCCCAATCGTAGGACCCGCAAGTTCCAAGCGTTTGGGATTGAATTCATTCGAAATGCTCTCAGGGTGCTCTTCTCCCATCTCCGAGGCTCTCCTCTTGTTTTGCTTGACCTTCTCCCTCAGACTCAGCGATGCTCAGCTGTCCCTTCCCCTTCCTCCTTTTGGTAGCTGGCAAGCGCTGTGCATGAGTCAGCCAGCTTATGCCTGTCGAAATGATAATGCAAGCGAGTAGCCTGGATTTTGCAGGCAGCTCCTGCAAACTGCAGTCAAAAGGTCAAAAATATGACCCCCTTGCGTTGAAACATGTTAAACACATAGAAATGAAATGATTGAAATGATTTTTCAAATGGTCACGAAGCACTGGTGGCTAGTGTCCTTGGAAGCACTTTGAGCCGCTTTCGGCGATGAGGCTCCGGACATCCTGCCCAGCTGGCGATCCGAAGCAGGTTGCAAATCAGCTCAAAGTGAAGCTGTGACAAATTGTGACAACTCACTGCTTGAACGCTTAACATTTGCAGTGTGCAATAGGCCATGCCTGGGGTTTGTAGGTCCATTGGGGCTTACTGGGCAGCTTGGTTGTCTGAGATGAGAAGGTCTGGGATTGACAGGACTGGCTTCTTTCGGGCTCTTCAAATCTTCTTCACTTCCACTCCGTGAGGTCATTTGCCGCAAGGATCTCCTGAATCTCACAAAGCTAACTCTTCAATTTTTGCACACATGCGCATTTATTCATATAATAAGTGTTTGATACGTTTCAAAACAGGTACCGCGCGGTTTTCTATGCACTGTGACAAACACCCCACGCCCCCAACACTATATAGATTTATAGTCTGCCTGGGAAGATACCTATAAAAGACCCCATGGTTGATCGCCCAACACTAGATTTATAGCAATCTCCTTGCTGTCCCTGGGAAGACCCTCCTAAGCAAAGTTAAAGCTTGAACAAGCCTGTCTGAGGTGGATCTCGTTATACATTTTTTCTGCACATTGATTGAGCAGGCCTCCGAAATGACTGTTGCACCTGCGCCAAATCCTCGGTAGTGTGATGAAGTGGAAGCTTTGCTCTGAAACTTAGGGGCAAGAGTCAGAGAACCAGCGGCTATGTATTGTAAACAAAAGGACTGCACATGTCTTTTGCACCAAGGATCAGATCTTGTGCCCTTTCCTCGGCACTTGCCAATGAAGCAGTGTGGTTGTATTATGTTGTGTCCAGTCCAGGAAGCCCTGCAGTGAAGCATTCTGCAATCTGAACAAAATCAGAGACCGATGCAGACCTGTAGCCAAGCTTCGCATTGCGGTGCCGCCCTTGCATTGAATCCAAGAAAAGCAACTGAAAAATGATAGAAATTGGTTGCAAGGATTCAAGGCCAGCATTTCGTTGCAGGCAAGCAGCAGCTGCTACAGATTCTCCTCCTTAGAAGATTGCTCGTCAATCGGGTCCGCAACTGGTTTACTTCTTGCTGCTTTTACGTTTTTTTTGCGGCAAACAATGCCCACAAAAAAGATTGCCAGGTGGCTCTCATGTGTAGCCTTGGCGGATGGCACCCAATCACGAAGCAACTCGCTAAAATGCTCTGCTTGCGTCTTGCAAAATCCACGAGGGGTGCAACAAAAATGTTCAGTGCATGAGTTTTCTGCTGTTTGGCTTGGGCTGATTCTCTGTTTGGGCTGCCCACCTTCAGCATGTCATCCAGAAACAGCAGGTCACAGCCAAGCAACAAACTGCTGCAACAAGACCGTCGCCGCCTCTTTGATCTGTTCTTGATGCTCTTCCAATGCAGATTTCTCCTCTTGCCCTTCCTGTGCTCCTCCTACCGCATCTGAGGCCTCGACAGCACAAATTAAGGATTCAACTATTCAACTGATTGAATAGGTCTACGCAGGAATGAAAGGTGGCATGATGCGTGGCATCTGGATTTCCGTTTTCAGACTCCTGTTTCAAAATTTCTCGAGGCAAGATTACGGAGAGAGCAATACTATACTTATGTACCCAAAAAACTATTCATGCATGCACATGGATTCGCATGGCCAAGAGTATCTAAGAACTGGTGTTGCATTGAGACCCGGTACTTTCTGCATTGTCTTCATGTGTCACTAATTGTACCATCCAAATATGCTTGACATGGCTTGACACTATGACCGCGCTCATCAGTTGACTGGTGCGCCTCGGACGCCTCGGACGCCTCGGACGCCTCGGACGCCTCGGACACCTCGGACGCCTCGGACACCTCGGACGCCTCAGCCTCCAATTCGAGCACTGCTTGACCACTCCCTGCAAATGAAGCTTCCACCTAGGCCAATTTCACCAAGATTTCATATGTTTCATGCAGTGAAATGTCAAAATGTGGTGCAGTCAACAAGACTTTTCCACCACTGAAAAGCATGCGTTTCGGGATTGTCACGTCATGGGTTTTGCTTTGCTACAAATTTATGCTGTGTGAGTAGTTGCCCAAGTAGTTTGGTGCATCCCTTGGGAACATGCTGAACAGACTTGACACAGAATGCATAATTTCCACTCTCCATGTCCTATCAGATTGCCTAATGGAAACCCGGAAAAGGATATATACCCACAATAACTGCGCGAATCAATTGCGAAGGTTCAGCAGGTATGTGCGCGTGTCCATGATTCAAGCCTAACCTTGTCTCCGATTTGTCTGCTTCAAGATGTTTCAAGTCTCAAACACTTGCATTTGCATTGTCTGGTCTCCATGGCCTACATTGCGCCGTGGGACAAGCAAATAAGCAGGGTGCAAAAAATATATCATTGGCTACACATCTGTTTGAGACTGCAGGAAAGGTCCTGAATTGCAGCTCAGACACAGTATATACTCGCTGAATGCCAAGTTCCCGGAAGCCCACCAATCGTGCTGTGGACATTTTGGATTCGTTCAAATTGAAGGCACACCTTCGTCGTTCGTGGACGCATGGGAGGTGAGCATACAGGCTTCTGCTAGCACATGACAGAAATCGTTTCTTTCGTAATGGTCGCTCTGAAATATGATTGCTGGTGTCATGTGGTGGCAAATGCACACATCATGTATATAGCATATGCATATACGAGTACGTATGCATATACAGTATGTGCACACGGATTTCCTGAGAGGGGTTGCATTTTGGAGCATCAGATCTTCAGTTTGGGGAAGGTGATTTTGCGTGACAGGTGCAGCACTTCGTATGACCTGGCGTCACTTTTTCGTGGCAGGCGCAGCACTTTAGACAGATGGAGTGGAAAAGTCGCAAAACGCATTGGTAAGAGGCCGTCAGCTCTGCACTCAGCTTTCCATGTTTGAAGGAAGTCTCGCAAAAGTGCTTCGTTTTTGATGTTGTCAACTTCGAGAATGGCGGAAGTCTCGCAGGACTGTCTCGTTTTTGGTGTTGTCAAGTTCAAAAAGTGAGGAAGTCTCACAGAATTGTTTCGCTTTGACGTTGTCAAGTTCAAAAATTGCGAAAGTCTCGTCTCGCAGAATAGCTTCGTTTTCAAGCTTTTAGATAGACAGATAGATAGATAGATAGATCGATCGATCGATGGATGGATGGATGGGCAAATAGATAGATAGACAACTACAAAACAACTACAACTACAACTACAGCGACACTACACTACCACTACAACGCAAATACAAATACAAATATACTAGGCTACAATACACTAATTACACTACACAAATTACACTACACTACACTAATTACAGTACACTATACTAATTTGACTACAACTACAACAACAACAGCAACAACAACAACAACTACTACTACTACTACTACCACTACGACTACGACTACTACGACTACTACTGCTACTACTACTACTACTACAACAGCTGCAGCTACAACTAAAGCTACAACTGCGACTACACTACATTACACTACACTAATGATATTACACTACGCTACACTAGGCTACAACTACGACTACAACTAGAGAACTACAACTACAGCTACACTACGTTACACTACACTACACTAGCTACATTACACCACGCTACACTAGGCTACAACTACGACTACAACTTAGAGAACTACAACTCCAACTACACTACAGTACACTAATTACACTACACTACGCTACTCTACACTACACTAACTGCAACTACAGCTACAACTACAACTACCGTACTTCACACTACACTACACTAGGCTACACTACAGCACACAACACTACAGCACACTACACTGCATGTCATTTCACTACACTCATTGCACCACACCAAAACAACAACTGCAACTACAACTACGCTACACTAATTACACCACACTACACTACAACTACAACTCCACTACGCTACAACTACAACTACAGCTGCACTACAACACACTACATCCAGCAGTTGTGGGTGAGGTGACCACTGCAACCATTGCAAGCACTCCAAAAAGCACAACTCCAACCACCTTTCCGTCCACCAGTGGATTCGCTCTGCCATCCATGCATCACAACAACTCACCTCTCCTATAATGCCCTATCTTTGAGACTTCCGCCACCGCCTTGCCCGGTACTACTGGTAAGATGTCTAAACTCCGTTACACGGACGATATGGCAAAGAGGTAATTCAAAAATATTTATTAAAAAAAAAGAAAAAGATGTCAAGAGCGTCGAGATGTGCACAGAGGAGAGATGTGAAGAAGGTAGGGGTGTGAAGAAAGTAGAGAAGTCAAGAGGTGGAGATGTGAAGACTGTAGCGATGGCTAGAGAGTAGCGCTGTGAAGGAAAAGGGATGTGAAGAGAGCAGGGGAGTGAAGAGAGTAGGGAAAGAAATTTGTCAGGAGAGCAGAGCGTGTCAGGTCCCAGGCTCCTGAGCTGTCTCAGAAAGAGGCTGCTCTCCCTTGTCTTTACATGCTTTTCCCTCTCTCGAAACTTCCGTCACCCGGCTTGCCCGGACTCTACTTGTATGGCTGATATGGTTGCTGCCGGGAAGCTTGCGCCACTTGAAGTCTGAAGAGCCCAGGCAGCAAAGCCTGTGCCAAACTATGCCAAGTTCATAAGAATGCTCACCAACGTGAACAAGTTCGCGTTTGAAGACTCCAAAATGCGCAAACATCTCTCTCTCTCTCTGCCTGGGAAGTAGCCGAATGTCAGCATTCCGATCCCTGTCTTCAGCTTTTCCACCATAAAAGAAAATACCTTCTTTCTTCGAGTCCCCGTGAAAATCCTTGCCGGCCAGGTAGCATAAAAAGAAATGCAAAGACCTAGTATCCAAGGTATCGTCTGCTCCTGGATGCTGTTGAGAGTCAATAAAAAGTTCTACAGTGCGACCAGCTCTCTTTATGGTTTCTTTCAAGTGGTAAATCTCCGGATGGAGGATCTTGCTCGGCTTCGCATATACACCTCCACTGCAGCGCTTTTATATTCTCTTGCCGGAACAGGGGGATAGCCTGTCTAGATTATAGCTCAATCTCCTTAAGCTGCCAACTTTTGTCCAGAACCGTGCTCAATCTGTCGAATGCTGAATGTGACTTGCAGGCTTGGACAACATGGCGGCATCATTTGTATATTTGTAGGAAATCAAGCCACAAACAGCCAGTAAGCACGCACACTATTTTCCTTGAGCCATGAAGTAATAGATACATTACAATGGACAACAGACACTACTTTACAGGGAGGTATGGGGAATACCAGATAGTACTCCCGTAAAAACACCCCCCGTTTACCGCAACTGCTTGGCAGTTACGGTAAATAATGTGCCTGTAGTCCGCCGCTGCAAATCGACCTGAGTCAATGTGAAAATGTTCAATGACTAATCCTACACCGAATGCGAAATGGGCTCGTTTGCAACGGATGTCAAGGTGATGGACGAATGCTCGAATGCAATTTGCATGCTTCTTTTACGCCAGAGTTGGCTCGAGGTTGCACACGGCACGGCCTTGGCTCCCGCCAGGCGTCTTCAAATGGAATGAAGGAACAATACCATTCCTCTATTATCATCCCAATCGGACACCATGGCATGGAAAAAAACTGTACAGCCATGAAAGTGCAAATCGATTTGAGTCCTTGCCTTGAACATCCAATTGTATGGCTTGAGAAGTTATGGATGATATTTTAATTCGTTCAAACTGTGCAGAAGTTTGTGCATAGAAGTTCACATGAATGGAATAATGCATAATGTGCGTCAAAGCTTTGGTTTGTTCAATGGGCGCAATGCCTGCCAAGTTTGTCATAGACAGGCATGCCTCCCGGCAAGCAAATTTGAAAAGGAAAGATATGACCTAAGTGTCAATGCGAGTCATCCCATAGTTCAGGTCCAGCGCCAGTACCAGCCTCGCTGTTGATTCCAGTACCACGTGTAGCGATAGCCCTGAACCCAGAAGGAATCTCCTTCAAAGTCACCGTAGGCCACACCTCCCGGTGGGCTTCTGCCTTGCTTGCCCTTCCCCTTCTGCTGTCCCTTCCCTTTGGTCTGTCCTCCACCTTTGTGATGACCTTTTCCACCACCACCGCCCTGGCCGTAAGGACCGCCGCGAGCAGGCTTGCCAAGATTCGGTTCAAACTGCTCGTGATGGGGTCGTTGATGTTCAGGTTGGCTGATGGCTGCACTTGCATGAGGAAGACTGACCTCCCGGTCGTCGCCGGTGGTCTCAGACTCCTTGTGCGTCTGTTGGGAGGCAAAGTTCGACCATTGCAGCTTGCTGAACTCCACCAATTCTTTCGCGATCTCTTTGGCATCTGAAGCATCAGGCACAAAGTCACGATTGCCCCATCCATAAACAATGGGTAGAGGTCTTTGCCTTGGCTTGATGAACTTCGCCACGTAGACTGCGAATTGGCCAATGTCGAGAAAGACGCCCCGATGCGACACAAACACCTCGGTGTGAAGATCCAAGGGTTGGTCGGGCTCCCGCTCCGACGATGGCACAAAGATCAACTTGGTGGCCATCTCAAGCTTTTCACCAAGAACCTGAGCTTTGGTGCGCTCAATGGTCGGGCTCACGCAGCCAGCCAAACGCTCAATGAAGAGCAAGGCTTCCGGCACCAAGTTTTGATTCGCCGCATTGAACTGAAAGAACGGGTCGCGGACGAGTCGGTCAACAAGGTCTTTGAAGCCCCTTTTCTTGAAAGATCTCACGTAGTTCTTGGCCATATCTCTCAAGTTGCCATAGGTGCTTCTGGTCCGGATGGCTGTCGAAGAAGATGATGATCCCTTCTCCGGCTGCCTGGCTACTCTGCCTCTTCGCGGGTGGTTGAAGATCACCTTGTCCATGGAGAAGGGCACTCCTCTGGTACGGGCCATCGCCTCCCGGCGGGCAACTTCCGTGGCGATGTTGGCATCGGTCACGGGTTCCATCTGCCGGAAGCAGCGCGGGCATTTCAAATGCCCATCCATCATCAGATATCCACAGATCGGATGGCCACAACGTACCTGAGGCGTGTCTTGGATCTGGTTGTAGGAAATGTCCTTGAATTGCAACTCAAATCCGTGTCGACCTTGCCCTCGACTCCAATTTCCACCACCGGGTCCATTCCGTCCACGACGTTGGAAGCCACAGGCGTCCGTGCTTGTCATGGCGGCCATCTTTCCAACGGTGTAGCCGGGCACCAGCTGAGAACCTGATGCCGGCTCACCCTCCCGGGTGGCAGTACTCTTCTCGACTTCAATGTCTTCACGCCTGGAAAAGGGGAGGAGCTTGCCGAACTCAATGCGCTCTTTGATGCCTTCAAAGTTCAACTGGGCATTTTCCATCAACATTTCCATGCGGCTCATGAGAACATCCGTCGGATCAAACTCGGCCTTGGCCTGCTTGAGGACTTCCTGGTAAGTCTTCCGATGGTTGACATAAGCCCTGTTGATAAAGAAAAATTCGCCCGAACGCATATCAAAGGCGTTGATCATCGGCTGGTTCGAGATCCAGTCTGGCGACAGGATGGCCTCGTCAGTCGCGAAAAGTTTGTAGCCCATTTGCATCATGAGCTCCATGTCAAACGCGATGGCGATTGGCCTCCCGGCCCGCGTACCTTGCAACTTTTTCATTTCCGCTTTCCAGGGCGGAGTGGAGTTGAAAAAGTTGTGGGCTCTGCCCGTTTTGTACGGGAATCCGCCAGGGATCAGGCCGTGCTTGATGATGGAATTGAAGGCGGCTTGGTCACAGGTGTGATACACCACTCTGGGGAACTTGTGCCACACAGGCGAGCCTTCCGGCATCGCGGAGAATGCGGGGTGGACCGTTGGGTCGTCGATCTTGGTCTGGTCGAAGTTCTCATCAAAAGTGAACATCGTTTTGATCATGCTTGACATCCCCCCTTGCTCCACGAGAAAGGCCCGATGACCCTGAATGGCCCTGATCCTCACTGGCGTCCACCTGAGCTTTCCGGACGACAAGCCGTTCACCTGGACTCTGAAGCGACGCATCGGAGAGTTGCGCACAACCATCAAAACTTCTTCTTCTCGAAGGTGCGCAAAATCTCCTTGGAGATGCCTCACCAATGCCTTGAAGTCCATTGACAAATCAGTCCTCCGAATCTCAGGTGATGGCCTCCTGTGAAACAATCGATGGCCACGGAGGTAGTCGGACATAGCATGGGAAATTGATCCGAGCCTCCCGTAGTCCACCTTGCGCACAGGAACTCCTGCCATGTTGTCCGGCTCAATCCAAACCAGATCCTGTGCTGAGGCAAATTTCGACGTGTCAAACTGTTCAGCACTTGGCCCATGTCCCTCATCCACAACCTTCAATCTCTTTGGCATGGCCTTCTTCTTGGGCTTGAGCTTGGACGTCGGGTCAGAAGGCGTGGCTCCCGCCGACGCAGCTGCAGTGGTGTCAGTTCGCCATGTCTTTGCAGATGAGGTGCTCTGAGCCATGTCAGTTTTCCACGTCTTTGCCGATGACGAGCTCTGGGCCATCTCCGTCTTCCAGGTCTTCGCTGATGCCGTACTCTGGACCATCTTGTTGCCCTGATCATCAACATCCATGGGCTCCGGGTCCCCCCGTGCATCAGACTTCGAGGCCTGCATAGAAGAGACCTTGTCGATCACGGCCATGTCGTCATCGTCATCATCATCAATCGGCTCTGCCTGCCCCTCCTCAGCGTCGTGGAACTCCTCTTCATCGACAATCTCCACCGAAGCCACCGTCTCGAGGTCGTCAAGGTCCAGCTCCTTTTCGTCTTCATGTACTGGGTCACTGGCCACGACTCCCGGCGGGCGTTTGTCATCCTCAATGAGGTCCCACCCTTTGAAGTCCTCATCTTCATCCTCAGCCGCATAGGTGGCATCTTGCCATTCTTGGTCGTGCTCCTCTGAAAGGCCCTTTCGCCTTGCCAAAATTCGATCATCCATGGTGAGGGCCTGAACTTTGACAGCCTCATCGTCCGAATCAGCGTTGTCATGGTGCATTGGTTCCAATGCCTGGTCCTCTTCAGGGATGTCACGCAACCAGGACTCGACCTCCCGGTCGGCAGAGGCTGTGGCGCTCTCCTCAGCTTGAAGCACCCAGTTGAAAATCTCGATATCTGCATCCAACATGAGCTTCTCAGGATCAGGTCGCTGAGGAAGATCTTTTGGAGAGGATACATTCGAATCGATTTCAAGCTGGTACGCGGCCTTGAGGATGGTGAGGTTCGGGTAGTTCTTCTGCTCCTGGAGATCGTCAATTCTTGGGAGCGTTCTCAAGTGATCGTCGACGCTGATGAGCTTGAGGTAGGCAAGGTGGCAATCAGCGACGGCTTGGAGGAAGTTGGTGACATACTTCCGGTTGATGTCGTCGTCTTCCAAATGCACCTTGTCATATCTCACAGTTCTGGCAAGCATCAAGGTGGTGTCCAAAGTTTGAATACCATGGTCCTCTCGAAGTGCCCTGATGTGGACCCGCATGGTCTCATTGTAGGCTGACGGGAGAGCAAAGATTTCCGCGTCAGCGTTCCCAACGACCACGATGTCCAGGATCCGAGGCTCATCACGTTTGAGCTGGCCCAGTTCGTTGACGGACCGCTCGACTCTTGCCTTTTGCCGCTCACACCAGTTGGCCGTGACCTCCCGGTCGGCAGCAGACTTGTTGTAGGCAGCCCTGTGGATCCAATGGACACCTCTGTAACCCCCTTCGCCAAACACATCATTGCCGGCCCACCCCACGATGACCAACACCGGCAAAACCGGGCGACCATGTGCACGATTGGTGGACTCGATGTCGTCGATGGCCTCGGGGATGTACTGCACCATGTGATTCAAACCTTTGCCCCACAACATTTTTGTGTAAATGCCACGGATGTCTCCCCAGGGCTTCAAAAGATCGCCTCCGGAAAAACACGAAGCCTTCCCTGCTTGGGGGTCAGGTACCAGAGCAAGAGATGAGTCCGATACGATCAGCAGGTCGACCTCGCCTCCCGGCGGGTAGGGGCACATGGCCAAAAACCCATCGGGCGTGTTCTTGTAGACTTCCGCGAGCGTGTCGTATGCCCCTTCAGCATTGCCACCACCCAGCATCGGCTCGACGATATTCGCCAGGGGTAGGCGGCATCCCTCCATCTCTCGCAAGAGCACCTGTGGGTCGTCCCACGTCGCAACCGCAATGGCTGCCTTCAGGGTGTTGACCACACTTTCCCATTGGGTGATGCGCTCGAGGACGGCGGGCCTCCCGGCAACCGCACAGGCCTTGGCCATCTGGATTGCACGAGTCAACATGACGAAGACGGGAGAACAAAAGGGCGCGATGAGTGCACAGCAAGTTAGCTTGAGAGCGGGATGCTGTCGGGTAAGAGCTTTATGTATGGCGTCTGTCATGCGGAAAGTGTATTCCTCCGTTTTCTTGAGTGCAATACCTCTACCTGGAGCATGACGCCTGTTGCATGTGCATTGGAACTTCGACAATGCTTTACCGACTCCAGCATGGTTAGTGGCCACTGTCCAAGGTTTCTTCAAAGGATCATTGTCTTGATTTACCATTCCAAGGGCACATCCATCAAAATGATATGCAATCATCCCATAAAAGTTCAACAGCTTTGCAACTTTGGTCAATTTCCAATATCGACATTTTCGTGGCCACTCGAGTGCAATGTGTACTTCGCAGTTCAACATCCGAAGAAACGATTTCAAGGAAATCCAAAGTCGGTCAAACTCTCTGACATGTTTCAACACCTTTTCACGTGCACTGGGGTTTTTCATGTTGATATACGTCCATGGTGTACCCCCCGTGCACGGTAGGCTGATCCATATAAATGGTTTCACATCACCTTTGAAAGAGTTGACGTACTCTGCAATCCTCATTTGGTTTTCGACTTCGTTTAGATCAAATTCTTCAGTGAACTGTAGTACTTCACAACCTTCGGACCACTTTCTGTTGGTTTGGCTGAGTTTGGACTCGGGATGACAGCAAACTTCAACGATCAGTCTCTTGGTATCAGACTTGGCAGCGGGTCCCCCCGTGCTTGGTGTGGCAATGATTGGAGGTGTGATGGCCTCCGACGCCGACGCCAAAGCTTTCGGTGGGGTAATCTTCTTGGTGGGGGTCAATGCAAGAAGTTTGACAGCTAGTTTCCATTTCTCTGCATTAACAAATGGTTTCGTGAGAATGTCTGCAGCTTGGAGCATGCTTGGACCATGGACTAGCTTATACCACCTTCTTTTAAACTGTTCCTCCAGCCAAGATAGATTAACTCGCTGTGTTTTGTCTGTATGCCGGAAAGTGGGTGATTTTCCGTTCTCAAGGATTCTAATGGTGGCCTGATTGTCCTCTACAAAAACACCTTTTATCGACCGTGGGGAAAACATTGAGATCATACATTCTCCCTCTTTCTCACGTCCTACGAACTCGTAGTCGGTGATGGCTTCACGGATTTCGACCGATTCGATGTTGTAGTCGGACTCGTAGGGACCATAGACCCTGAAGAAAGTCTTGCCGGTCCACTCCCCGTTGATCGGGTAGTCAACTTTGACCTTCCAATTGTCCTGCATGAAGTCAACCATTCCGTCCTTTAGCATCACGGTGGTTCGAGCACATCCGATACGCTTAAGGTTAATGGGTGACTTGGACATGTCAACGGGTGTGAACAAATGTGACCTTGGTTTTGTATGGACTCGGATGAGTAATCTTCTACTTCTCATGAATTGCCAGTATTCCCCATTGGATTCTTTTTGGGTTTCAATGTCATGCCTTGGCAAACCTCCCGGTATGCTGTCTTTTGGTGCTCTCTCCCCCCCCGCGTTCTGGAGGTATGCCCACAAACCGGAGGAAGGTAGACCGACAGCTCTGAGGGATACGTTTGCACTGACAACTTCACTTTCGGTGCTTGACATTGCAACGGCAGTTTGTTTCTTACTGAATGCTGTGAGCGGGAAGTAGGTATTGGGTCCTACAAGGACTAACAAACAACCACTGGTGGATCGATTGTCGTACTCCCCTGCATGGTCTGCATCAGCAAACAGCCAAAGCCTACATTCACTAACCTTGTCCCCTATGAAAGCCCTTTGCTTGTGATCCAGGGTGGAATTAATGTAACAAATAAGTCTGTGCAGTGCCTTATCGCATTCCGCACTCCATTTTGTCACACGAGCTGCTAGGCCTTGGACGGCGCGCAGCAAATCGAAACGTGCCATCCTGGCTGCAAATAGCACTTTCATAAGGACCCTTGCGGCTATTGGAGCCAATACGCCTTTGGTTTCTTTCTCATCGGCAATGGGCCGTGCAATTCTTTCTTCATGACATGGTGTGGAAACTTGTTTCAAAGGCTTGGCATCCCTGCCCGCAAGTGAAATGTAACGTTCAACACATGATTTGAGGAAAGGCTCCATATCATATGTAAATGTAGTCACCGGCTTTTGCATGCAGGGTTGGTTCTCAAACAGTTGGTCCATGTAAGAGAAACCTTCCGCTCTAGCTTTCTTTTTGGCTCCGGACTTATCCCTCTTGATGGTGGCCATGGCAGCCTTTGGATCTTTGCATGATGTTGGGAAGAAGTATGTTGTGCCAACCCATGAATCATTGAGACTACCCCCTTTGTTCACGTTGGATCCAATTCCAATAGTATCCCATTGCTCAACTTCACTTCCATTGTTGTTACATGGGATTGCATTCGTGAATCTAAATGGGGCTAGTTGGCATGACTTAACCACTTCTTCATCGGGCAAAAATAGTTTCTTCCTTGGCTGCACGTGGTGTCTCATGTAGACATCGTTGACGGTGTCGAGCTCCCAGAAATCCTGAGTCCTGTGGCACGCGGCGGCGGCAGGCGCGGCCGGGTCGGCCAGTGACTTGTCAAAGACATGAGCATAAGGGTGATCCTCGACCTTGAGCTTTACGTTGTGTTGAGCTACATGGTCGCATCCAAGATATCTATTGACTTCCCCGGGAGTGTCCATGTCAATCTTCGATGCAATCAAACTCCATCCCTTTGACATGTTTTCTTTGGGACCGGACATCTTAAAATCGTCAACATACACGACAAGCAACAACTTGAGCTCTGGATGGAAAAACACCGAAGGCCACCCTTCCGGGTCTGGCATGATAAAGCCCACTAGTTTCAACATGGCTTCACAGTACTGTTCCCAGAGTCCCCCCGAATCGGGGTGACCGTAAAGAGCGATGCGAAGCAATACAACTGGTCTAATGAACTTACCATGCCACTCTTTGGGCCATCGATCGGGTGGCAGTTCCACCCACGTCTCCACGCCCTTCCATAAGGCTTGAGTGTAAGCTTGTACTCCATCATTTTGTTGGGTTATGAATCCCGGTTGAGCTCCGTAGGCATCTACTGCTTTACCAGCTTCCATGGTGGCAGGCGAAGACCCTAATTCCGAGAACAGGGCAACATCGGCACTTTCGTCCTTTACGTTGTTGCCTTGAAATACTGTTCTTCCTTTGAATTTTCGGAGTTTATCTCCTTCGGGTAATTCACTTCCCTTTTCAACGCAAATCTCAAAGACCTTTCCTACATGGACCTTCTTCCCAGTCTTCTTGGCTTTGTCGGCAATGACCTTCCATTCGGCCACTGTTTCATATTGCCAGGCCTTCTTCTTTACCAGTTTGTCCCATTCTACATCTAAGGCTTGTTGGGCTTTGGGATTGGCTCTAATTTCCTTTTTCCCCACTGGCCTAGCCACCAAAGTGTTAACGGCTTTCTCCCCAGATTGGATTCCAAGCCTAATACACTTAACTCGATGCTTTTGAGGGTTCATCTGGCAAACAGGCATAGCTGGGATGAATTCGTAGGATAAACTTTCATCCAATTCATTTGGCGATTCCTTGAGAGTTCCGATCATGGGTACAGCTTTCACTCTTTTGGCGCGTTTCTTTTCCTTTTCTTCCAGGGCTAATTTCCGTTGCTCCTCTGCAATCGATGCTCTTCTTTCTTTTTGAGACATTGCTTGCCAAACAAATGGAGGGATGTCCTTTGGTTTGCTTGAATTTTTGTATTTTCTTGCTTTAAATCCACCTGCGTCATAGAATGAGGGGTCATTAGTCTTGATTCTTTCGAGTTCCCCTGTGATCGGGTTGATTACCTCGACTTCGGTATCAGGTACAGCTCCTCTGATGGGCTCGTCCACACGGTTCCTCAGGTCGATCGGCTCTTTTGAGAATATGGTGACGATCACTTCATGAACCTCAATGTCTTTTTCAAGGTCTTCGACCGGAGGATCAATCTTCAAGTTTTCTTCGTGGACATGCCATGATTCATCATCTTTAATGCATGTTGTCCGAAACGGAAAATCGGCTGCATCAAAGTCGGGAGATGGACCTATACACTGATTGTCGATGATCCGAACATTCACCTTGCAATTGGCGTATTCGTACCATGCTTCCTTGTGATCAACATGCTTGAAAAATTCCAACCACCCCTGGTGATAGACTGCGGATGCACTGGATTGTTGTACAGGCTGTCCAGCTTCAATGTCAGTAATTGATCTCTTGACTGGGCCTGGCTCCCGCACAGGCTGAGCATCTTGCTCTTCCGGTGGCGGTAATGCATCCTGCTTATCACACAGCTGGTTTGGTTTCAAGCTACCGTCTCGGATGGCATCGGCACGTTTGCGACAGGGAAATTCAATCCTCTCGGGTACTGAAACCTTTAACACCCTCAATACTGTGACGGATTGGTCAAAATCTGCATCATTGATTTGCTTTAGAGAAGCTACTGCAAATTCTTTTCTCCAATGGAAGCCTGGATGGATGACATATCCTAGGAAGATACCAGGTTCAGTGGTCGGTTCGAACTTCATCTGTTTCTTTGGTTTCTTCCGAGGTCCATTCCAATAGTCCACCTTACATCCAAACGGGATAAGTGGTCCTTCGAAGTCTGTCCCAAACCTCAGTTTCCATGGTGTGTCCTTTCCAGTCCCATCTGGTGCCGTGTCATGCATGATGCACCAATGTCTGGCAGCATAAGGCCAATATCCATGGTGTAAGTCCTGCTTGAAGTAAATTGGCACGCGTTCCTTCCAATGTGGACCGCACGGCTCGTTCGGCAATGGCATTGGATGTCGAAATGTAATCTTTACTGATTTGATGCCTGATCTTCATAGCTCTCATAGCTGCTACAATTTCTGGGGCATTATCACTGTAAAAGATTCCAATTTTCTCCAAGTCATCAACGAAATGTTTCATTGCCAGTGTGGTGTTGGAAGTGTCACGGCGTGCAACGGGGTAAACATATCGAAAATCAGTGGCAACATCCTTAAGTACCATTGCGACCCTATCTCCATCAACACCGGTTTCAGGGTCCGATTTGGCAATAAGATAGTCACCTGTGACATGATCTCCAAACTTCTTTGCATCGACCATGGATGATCCTCCTTTAGAGTAACCGGGTGGCTTGTACATCTTGGCCTTTGTACAGACATCACAGTATGGATTCTTGGGAATATGGGTAAGCATGTGTCGTTTACTCTTAGCTTCAGCCTTGAGTGCGGCCTTACCCCTCTCCCTACGTCTTTCCATTTCCGGGTCACGACGGACTTCATCCCTTGAATCATCAACATCATCAGGCTGGACCTCCCGGTCAGCTGGTGCACTGCCTTCTTCATCGGAGGGCGCATCGGCACCGGGATCGCCTGAGATGTCAGGTACAAGGTCGTCGTCAAACTTTGATGAATTACCTCCTACAACTGCAGGTTCGTCATCTTCATATTCTTCGTCGTAAAGGTCTGGTGACGGGGGAGAATCCTCCTCTTCTATGAAGCCTGACTCGGATCCTGATGAACTAGCCATCACTTTAACTCTCTTCATGGGAGAACCATTGTTGCTTGATTTTGCCACTGTGGACACACTTGGTTGATTTGATTTGGAACATAGATATGGGACATAGTCTCTGACCTCAAGTTCAATGACCTTCCCATCAGGTGAAACTAATTTCGGCTTCTCATTCTTGGAGCCCCTCCACACGAAGTCAAATCCATCCTCAACGCACCTGAGTCCAACTGATAAAACAGGAGGTGAACTTTGCACCAGGTACGGTGACACGGTAGCATTCAGCTCTGGGACTTTGACCTTGCCCTGCTTCATGGATGAACTTTCCCCATTTGCAGTGATGAGACGGATTGGATTGTCGGAAAAGTAACCATAATGATCCGGTACATGGTGATCAGTGAGTAAATCTTGTGCACTACCGGTATCAACAATCCAATCGATAGAGGCTTCGAAACATCCATCAACGTACTCCTCGGATTTGGCAGGCATCGCAACTATTTCCTTTGGAATACAGTGATCACAACCAAACATGGTGTCACATTCATAGTTGCATTTGCAGACATAGTTCATTAACGAATTCTTGACTGCTCCTGCCAACATGTTCGCTGACAAACATGCGTCCTCTACGTCTCTTCGGTCAAAATCAAACGGATAGTTGATAGGAAAAGTTTTCTTATATCTCCTTGAAGCTGGATTGATAGGCTCAAGGTCCCCCTTGGCAATGACTTGATACACATCGTGATTGGTGTCAAATGTCACTGCTGGGCAACTGATCACATCAATGGGTGGCATAAGGCATGCATTGGATACGGATGCTAACATCGAGGCAATCAGGCAGACGGCTGCTGGGGAAGCTTTGGGAGTGTCAGGCTTGCCTCGATTCCCCTTTGGGGAGCGGCTATTCCTGGGACTCCTTGATCCCTTCTGCTTTGGCGAGCGGTCCCTGCCTTTTCCTGGACTTCTGCTGTTCCTTCGTCTGGATCCTTTCGAGTCATTGGACGAAGGCCTGGCAGGAGTGGCAGCACGAGGAGACTTGGTTTGCTTACCCTCGTGACTAAACCTACAGTCATTGCCTCTGTTGCATCTTCCCTGTTTCCAAAACTTGCATGGCTGCTTCTTCTTGCTCTTATCGTTCTTACCCCTTGATGATGATCTGCCACGGTCGGATGAGGGTCGTGATTGACTTCTGTCTTTCTTTGGTGGAGGCTTTTCATGTTTGAATGGGCAGGCATCATTCGTGCAGGTCCCTTTATTCCACTTGACACAGTATCCCTTTGGAATGTACCCAGTCTTCTCACCCACAGCCGGAGCTGCGCTGGACGACGAGGCACCGAGGGTCCTGGCAACTCGTTCACGATTGGACTCGAGTCGCTCCCTATCCAAGTAGCGGCGAACTGCTGTCACTAGGAAATCGTAGGACTTCTTTTCGGTCCCATCCTCAGCACGATGATATTCCTGCAAGTCGTGTGCTATTGCTTTACTGGTCTTGACTTGGTTAAAGAACAGAGTCTCCAGAATGCTAATCTCAGGAATCTTGGGGATACCAGCCATCACTTGATCCCAATTGCTGATGAATCCGCGTAGGTTGTCACCCTTAAGTTTGACACTGAACAAATCCTGTAGTGAGTAGGTCGCTCCATGCTTGATGTTTGTACTGAAATGTTCATGCATCATAAACAGTACTTGACGGCCCCTCACATAACGATGGTTTGTTGCTTCAGTCTCTTTATAAGTGTCAACCTTTCTTGCGAAATCACCTGTGAGAATATTGGTGAGCGCGGACAGCAACTTGGCATCCAGTGTGGTGAACTTGCCTACGTCACGAAGAGCCCCTATTGTTTGGCCTTCTTTCCAGGTCTCACTTATCCAATCAAATGCTTTATCAGGGTCAGTAGATGCTGACATTACAGCTTCCCTTGTGCGAATCCTCCAATTTCTGTATGACTCCGCATGGGGAAAAGCTGGAACTTTCACAGTGTCGGCTTCTTTGACCTTGTTCTTTTCATGTGACTGGTCCCTGGAACTGCCGAACATGGCTCTCATGCGACGGATGAATCGATGGTCACTATCATCAGAATTGTACCCATCCCCGTCTCCATCATCATCATCACCGTCCCCAGGCCCACCTCCCGGTGGGCGTCGGCTCCCCGGAGGGGGCTTCTTCCCACGATTGTCCTTACCACGTTTGCTGTCGCGATCTGCCTGTGAGTCCCTGTCATCATCTGGAGGGTCAGGTCCTGGTGGCTTTCCACCTGCATCCGATAGTGCAACACTTGTTGGTGGATACGTTGGGGACCTAAGACCGGTTATCTCAGAGACAGGATCCTTATTATCCACTGGTGCATTTCCTTCCGGGTCAAGCATTTCCCATATATCTTGGTTGGGTTCCGCTGGTTTAGACGCACTTGCTGATGCAAATGACGGCAACGGTGCAGAGTACTTGACCTCAGTGGACGGCGGTATCATGGCAGTGGCGGTCTGGACAATTGGAATCGGCATTGGGCCTATTGTGTCAAGGAGTTTACTCATCCTCATGTTCATGGATTCGGTTTGCAACTGTTGGGCCTTTATTTGCTCACTCTGTTGCTTGATGATGGATTCAAGTTGGGACATCTGCATCTTACGATGTTCATCCTGGCGTTCATAGTGATCCCTGAGTGATTGGATTTGTTGTTCCTTCGTTGCATTTGACTGTCTGGCATTTCCGTCTAAAACCCTTTTATATACTTCCCCTTGTTGGGCCAATTCTTCACGAAATTGATTTTCCCGACTCTCTGCGAGCAACATCATCTGTTGCATCCGGGCACTCGCAGCTTGTTCTTCTGCATGGAACCTACCGCTCATTTCGGACATCATCGATTGCACCATGTGTTCAGTGTTGGCTAATGCCTCTCGATGACGTGCTTCGGCAACCTGCTCTACCATCTGTGTAATTGCAGGGTCGTGTGAATTCACGTACACTTCATTGTTTTGTACCTGTCGTAGATTCATGGTGTTATTCACCTCAGTCATCTCATGGTGGTGTACCTCGACAGTGTTGGATTGTACATGATGTGAGCCGGCAGGCATGCCCTCCCGGGATGCGTGAAAGTCATATCCACGGTGTGAAAACCTCTGGGCTCCACTTTGGGGCACAACGGCGCCTGGTGGAAGTGGGACACGGACCTCACGTTTATCACTGCGGGAGCGTTCTGAAGGGGTCTGGGAAGTTGTGTGACTTGGTGCATTGTTTCCAGTTTGGCCATTGTCTGCGTCCTCGATCGCCATGGCTTGATGGATCCCGGAATCGCGCGAGCCCTCTGGAGATGGTTTTCCAAAGGGGGCAGACATTTACTTACAAAAGGAAAGTATCTGGCGATACGGCTGATAACCTATATTTGTAGGAAATCAAGCCACAATCAGCCAGTAAGCACGCACACTATTTTCCTTGAGCCATGAAGTAATAGATACATTACAATGGACAACAGACACTACTTTACAGGGAGGTATGGGGAATACCAGATAGTACTCCCGTAAAAACAATTTGCAGCCAAGGGGACGGTTCAAATCTGTGCCAGCAAGGCCTGAGAGGACAAACCGTGGCTAAGGTTTGGTGGGAACCTTTGCCAAAAGATTCCCCAAATAAAAAAGGGTAAACGAAGCCAAGGCTGCCACCACAGCGGTAGCAACCACGCACCACACCTTCTGGGTTTAGCATGGGTACAATCAGCCATTTGAAGGCCTTCGAAGCAAGGGATGGATTGCTGCAAATCAATGCAGAACATTTACGATTCACCACAATTGCCTTGCCCCTTGCCTGCCGCAAGGCTTTGGCTTCAGCGGCAGGTGATAGCAGGAAGGACATAAAGCCATGCCTTGCTTTCGTTGCTGTTTTGGAGGTCTTCGCATGATTCTGAAATATTCCAAAGCCTGGAGGCTTTGGAGACTTACATTCTTTACAGTACCAATGAAGCAACAAGGCCATTGACAAAGCAGTGCCAAGCGTCATCATCCAGGAAGCATTTGATTCTCCTGGGTGGACTCTAGCCGTAATCACGGCAATACCTCCAGCTGCAGCTGAAACACAAAAATGCTCAATGCTGTGTCCTGCTGTGTAAATTCAATGAGGCACTGCGTGAGTTCAAATTTACCCCTGGCTGCCTCTGTCAGTAGGAGAATCCGGTGGATCACAATCCACATCAAGCACTTCACAAGGCAAATCTCCTGTGCCGCCCCGCCACATGTGAATGTCAACGCTGCCAATGAGGACTGGCATTAAACTGACCCAGTGTCCCGTCCTATGGTGTGGCACAACCTGTTGCAGTCAGAAAACACTTCGAATAACACTCACTGCATCTCATTGCAAACAATGGTAAGCCTGGTAAGGAAACATACAGCCCGTGTTAGGCCGAGAGACACCCTCCTGCTAAATAGACTTCCAGCATAGGGATGAGCTTCGAGAGCATCAATAAAGTCGCACAGGTGGCTGTACGTATATGGGTAGTGGTACCTGGTTGCTCTGTGACTCTGTTTGCACATTGGTAGGTTGGTCTGACAAAACAATCCGCTGTGCAGGCACGCGAAAAAGACCGTGTCATCGTCATACTCGAAGGTGTAGCTGAACGATAGTGTATACCATTGCTTCTGTCCACTCCTAAGGGCAAGCCCAGAGATACCCAGAGTTTGGGCCACACCCACCTCCCATCAAAAAAGTCAATGGTCAAGTTTGAGTCAAGTCACATCAGCGGTTGCTTCGCAGGAGCTTCGGCAGACTTCAAATAGCTGACCTGGGCTTCATCCAAAAAGGTTCCAAGCAAGAAGAATACCATGATAGCCGCTATGCCGCCATGACTCCGACAAGCGGATTTGAAGAGAAGACAAAAAGATCAAAAAGGGCAACACAGCCAAGAAACGTCCGCACATCCACGCTCCCATCCTCTGCCTGATTTCTCACTCCAAACTGCTGGCTTCATCCCTTTTTCGCCTGAGATTCACGAATGATCTTGCAGTCTTCGTGTTGTCGCCAGTATCGGCAAAGCATCACCTATACTTGTCTGTGCGCAATGCATAGGACAAAGCTAGAAACATCTTTCGACCATTTTCAACCAAGCTACCGAAGAGCGATCCGGACTTGGCCATATTCACCAAGCGGAATGTCACTTTCAAACCACAACTTCCTCCCTGCACTGCAAAGTAAAACCACTGAGTGTAGCCGTCTGTGTTGGCATCAACATCCACCTCAATTAGCAAATCTGGATGCAGGCAGGCGAAAGCAAATTGGATTTTCCAATGTCTTCCCCTTGACTTCGCGAAGTCACCGCAAAGCCATCCGCTTGTCCGAGAGGCTAAGAGCGTGTATAGGTCAGGGCCCTCACACTGAGCCACGGCCAAATTGCCGGACTCGAACCTTGTGCCAAATGGAGGGACAACTGTTTCATACTGTTTCAATTCCTCTCAGATTTCGACCTGTGACGGGGAACAGAACATCAAGCTGCTTCATGCAGTGTGCGAAAAAATTAGGATCCAAATCTCCTGCAACCTGGAAGCGATGAACAGAAAGATAGTCTAGGCAAACCATCTGCACCTGGAAAATGTTCCTGAGTGCGCCCACAGAATCAGAGTGCCTTCCTTCTTTCCAAATCGCATCAGTATGCATCAGTACCTTGCTCGACCTATCGACCTGTCATACCTGTGACGATCTGAGAGAAATGTCAATTGCGATGGCCTGGTGGGATGGACGAACGCTGGTATGAAATGTCTTACGCGAGAAAACTAGTCAAATACACTATCACAGGCGTGTCAAGGCTGGTGTATGGCCACTCGGCCACTCTTCTACGTTAAGTGAAGGCAATTTGGCACATGTACCGCAAATTCGGCTCAATTCGAGGCTGAATGTAGTGTCATAAAAAATTGCGAGAGACAAAGCCATGTAGGCAACACTTTGCAGCCAAATGAGGGAAAATTGCATAAGAGAAGGTAAATCTGTGAATCCGTGAAGTGTTCCAAACTACAAATTCTGAAGAACGCTGCGACCGTCCATAGCACAGCACCGAAGGAAATAAAGTTTACCTTGTGAAAAAGACTTTTAATTGTGGACAGCGATTCCGGAAAACAGGAGTGTTGATCAATGCCTCGCACTTTTGGTGCGGCCAGGTTGCGAATTCCAGTCCAGTGGGTGGAACACAGGGTCCTTGATTCCACCAGTGCTGCTAGTCACAATAGGGAATGAACAGCTGATCGGAAGGAGTTATAATGGAGCTTAGGGCTTAAAGGCTTGGAGGTCGTTGCTTTCTTTTCTAGGTCAGCCTGTTTAAGCTTCTAATTTTAAAGTTCATGGGCGCTCTAGATCCTTACTGCATACTCACTTGTGCACATGACTGAACCTTTTGTACGTGTGTTTGGGTCAGGCAACTTGTGAGTTACAGACGGAGCGACATGTTGGGTCTGCCTAGCTTCCTGTGTCTCTCTCCGCGCAGAGGAAGGGCAGAACTTACGAGTCTATCGGCGCCAGCGGGGTGCTTCATATTAAATTGATTTAAATTGTTGCCCTCCGTCCCACTCCTCCCTCCCGCCCTCCTCCCTCCTGCCCTCCTGCCCTCTCCCCCTCGATCTGTTCCTGTCTCTGTCTCTCTGTCTGTCTGTCTCCAAACGCGTAGATGTTGCCTCGGTCTATCTTACTGCAAACAAGTTCGATGCATCATATCCCATATTAGTTTCCAAAAGGTACTCTGTGCCTGAAATTGCCTAAATCAAGTGTAGCATATCAGGCAAGTATCAGGCAAGTATCAGGCACTCAAACGTAGGTTTGCTACACAGTAACAGCACGGAGCGAAGCAATGTCATCTAGTACCTTTTCTAAAGTGAAACGTTTTTTCCTGATAGCAGATTCCTGCATCCCTGGTCAAATTGAAGCCAACCCAGAGTGGGAAATCCAGAATTGGTTGGAATATACCCCGACAACGCCTTGCGATTGCTGGGAATTCTGTGCTGGAGACAGGACAAATGCTGGTTCTGCTGCACCAAAAAGGACCCACGGGCGCCAAAACCTAGAAGCGCTTCCTGCCATGCAAGGGCTACCACTCCCAGAAAGATAACATTCGGATTCGAGCAAATTTACACATGAAAGCGTCCCGCTCTTATCTGCAAACAATTCAAGCACCTTGTGCCACCACTTTCTCTCTACTCATCCTCTACTCATGCTCTACTTCTAAACTCTTTGGATTTCATCATTTTAATCTGAGCTCAGACTCCCAGCTCTTGGCGCGTCGGTCGGCCGTCACATGGCCTTTTCAGCACCACTCTCTCCTCGGCCACAAAATGCCACATAACGATGTCAACGATGTCAACGACGTCAACAACGTCAATGTGTCCACGACGGTACTTGGTACTGCACAGAGCCCGCTGCATGATTTGAGCTTCTTGCTGACTCATCGTTCAGGTCCTGCCGACAGCTTTGACGCTAAAACATGCTAAAACTTCGTGTGTTTACTTGACATGAGACATCAGCGAGTGCCAAATCCGAGCGGATTGTCCTTCACTGGTCTCTTTGCATACTTGTTGGAGAGCATCTCAAGACACTTCCGCCACCTGAATCACGGTGCAAGGCTCGAAAGTCTAGTTGCTACCATTGGGACCATCAGAACTCCTAGTGAGCAATTTGAAAACGCAACACTCAAATGCCTTCACAAAGTGACATGGGCATGTGGTATTAGAACATTTCCCAACATCACATTATCTGCTCATTGGCACTTGGCAAGTGCTATCAAAACCAAATCCGCCACCCCAAAAAGGCGCTGAAGGTGCCGAGCATGTTCCTGAAGTGGTGTTCATGGTATCCCCAACAAGAAATTCCTTTTCTACAGCGTATGATCTATGCCCATTGGCTTCCTGGGCTAAGTTTGGAAATGGTATTGAATACTGTCGTCAAAAAAACTCTGCAGTTTTGTTCGCTATGTTCGAGGAGACATTGTGTTAAAGAATCTTACTGGGCGAACATGCCCGATCTAAAACTTTCACCACTTCCAGTCAAGACTTCATTCATTTTGCTTGGCTTCTGTTCTGGGAAGGTCTGCGATTTGATTCGGAATCCTTCCTGGGCACACAGATGCACCAATATATAATGAAATAGTCCGGCGAGGATGTTGATACAAACACAATCGGTTTCAGATTCCACGGGCGGCCCGGGTCTGAATAGTTGCAAACTAGTTTTCACTTTGTAACTGCACTTGCCTTGATGATTCTGTTCCGGTAGACCTTTGTCAAAAACGGACAGCTAGAGCTGCAGTGTCGATTCACAGTATGGAAGCCGTGCTGAGGCAAGGCATCTTATGAAAGTGCTAAGACATACTAAGAAGGAAACCGACTGTAGACAGTAGCACTGTCTTTCTGTTTCGCTTCCAGTCCAGCCAGGTATGAACCGATCCCTGCGGAGACCTGCCGTGCAGACTCTGCAGACTGGAGGTTCTCACCCATAAAGTTTCTGGGCATGTCGTCTACCAGATTTGCATCTTCTTCATTTTTCTTGCATGAAATTGATCAATTGGGTGATTTCAGATCGTTTGCGCCCAAAGCTATAGCTCAGCAGGATGTCTGCAGCCGCAGGAAAAGCTGAGGAACTGACCAAATCAACAAAGTTCAAGTGTCCCCTGGGCTGCAGGAGGCCAAGATCTGTAAAGCATGAAACCCCATGTCATCCTCATCTTTGCCATTTGCGAAGTGTCAACTGATATTTTCCAGCTTGAAAGCATCCCTTTTGCAACGTGAAGTGTTCACAGCCAAAGCACGAGCTCCGTCTACGACTGCCACTTCCAACTGCTGCCGAAGTGGGAACAAAATCTTGGAAGTCATTGTCACCATCTCTGTCCTAGAATGCTTCATGAACAACCACACCAAAAAAAAAGGGACAGACTGTTCCACTGGTGTTGCAAATTTCTGCCATGCCCTAAAATCTGCATTTCAAGTATCTAGACACTCCAGATTTGTACCGCATGTAGTATGCTTGTTTAGGAACTTGCCCAAGACATAAGAAAGGCTATACCTTGTCACCATATGTAGTCCAGACATCTGAATGCCGTTGATACACCATTTTCACCACGTGTATTGCGCAGGCATATGCTCTATGATGTCCTTTTTGCCCCTTGTTTTCCTACAACAAGTTATTCATTATTCACCTATATGACTATAATATATATATATACACAATACATATATATATATATGTATAATTATATATATATACACACAATATTATATATATATATGTGCTCTCTCTCTCTCTCCCCCTCTATGTCTACATTCCCATGTATAGATCTAACCCTATATACCAGATACCATGATACCTCAATTTATTGTGCGGGCCTGTATGCTATGCAGGTACCGTTGCTGTATGCGCCGGTGCACGCTATTTGGGGCTTTGTCTATTTATGTTGCATCACGGCATGAGCTTTCTTTGCAGTTCATATCAAACATCCATAGTTATGGAAGGGGCTTGTTGCCAGCGCCGGAAGACAAAGTTTTTTTCGCGCCAAGTTTGCTGTGTGTTGGTTGATACCAGATCCCAGTCCTTACACACTTCGTTTATACTACTGCAAAGCTTTGTGCAAGAGACCTTGGATATGATCCAATGCCGTAGTGCATTCTGCACAGGTCTCTGCTAAAGGCTCCCTCATTAACCCAAATGCCTCAGTCACTTCCCGTACGATAGCTCGTGTGTCTCGGAGCTTCCGGATGGGTGAGGATGTAGAAGGCGAAGACGAGGATGATGAATCTGACTCAGCCTCCTTGGTTGCTTCCTGGGATTCCTGAGAATCTGAGTCAGCCTCCTGAATTGCTTCCTGGGCTTCTTGGTGGGTTACTTCCTGGGCTTCCTGATGACTTTGAGAAAGTCCGGACACTGGCTGGGCATCAATCTTCGTATTGCCAAAAAACCGCTGGCTTGTCCTGCAAAGCCGGGAGAGGGGATGATGAAGGAGTGTCGGTTCGAGCACGTTTTTGTTCTGCTTTGAGAAGCCACTGAAGGAGTTTCTCTTGAGCTTGGGCAATCCTTTCTCAAGAAGAAGCTGGCACCCAGCCTGTCCAGTACGAAATTTCTTGCCGTAGTCCAAGAGGTACAAGTCACCACAGACAGCAGACTTCAGAAGGCGAACGTCAAGCTTCTGGTCGAAGGTGAAATGCCGAAGAATCTGGTATTCCTTGTCATTGAGCTTGCGGAAAACCATTTGCATTGTGAAGGGGACAAGGATGTCAGATCGCAAAGCCAGAGGGTCAGGAAGTTGGTTGACCTTCTTCTCCGTGATGAGCGTCACTACGCAGTCCAAATCTAGCCCGTGTTCAAGAACATATTTGATCATCTCAATGGCTGTTTTGATTTTGGTGCTGCCTTCCATGGGTTTGATGGGGATGGCCTCGAAGGAGTGTTCTGGTTCCGTTTGAACAGTCATTACATTTGCCAAAGGAGAAGATTTTAAAGTAGCCGCGATGTGGCAAGCTGTGGCGAAGATGGAAGACTTGGCTTGATGACATTCACACCTAGTATTACTAGCCTAGCCAAAACCGCAGACACACCACAAAAACTTGTATACAACACATTGCTCATGCGAATTCAACTTAAGTGATCAAGATTATATAAGAGCTCCACACCTTTTTCATTCCAAAGCAGGTGGCTTCTCCAGCCCTGTCGTTTCCCTGTCGTTTCCAGGGCACTGTGCTTCTGCCCCGGATGTATGACCGGGTGGGCAGGGAAGTAAGGGTGAAAGCTTGAGATGTCATGAAATGGAATGTCTCTCTTGCAACACCAAGAGCTCCACACCTTTTTCATTCCAAAGCAGGTGGCTTCTCTAGCCCTGTCGTTTCCAGGACACTGTGCTTCTGCCAACCTCCCGTCCTTCTCATGCTTTGTCTAAAACATCCGGGGCTCTCCAGCAGAAAAAGTGCCTTTGTCAAAATTGTGGGAATAGCTCCTGCCAAGCGATTGATCCTACCAAAAGCAACTGTCGGCATTGCTTCGGCAAAGGTTGCAACTGAAACTTCCTGCAAAATATCTCGCAAACCATTGATGAGACCCGACGGCCTCTGCGCCGCACCAGTTCTGAATCCTCAAACCTCTGCAGCAGAAACGTGGCTCCACCGGCCCTAAGGCTTGCAAGGTTATAGGGGGCCTGACGTCCATTCGCCTTCAAGGGCAGGCCAAGTGCTCGTTGCAGTGTTGCAAACCTCTTCCGCAGTGTAGAGGGCGAGAGAACCCCAGAGACGCTCGTGCCTAGGCTTCTTCTTGAAGACCGCTGTCAGCAATGCCACAACGCTCTCAGGATCAATGTGGGCTGCCTGGTGACGTGCTGCACTTCCGCGGGTTTTTTGGCTGCCTAATTTGAAGGATTGCTCCATGGACACCTGGGGCTGCATCGCAAGGCAGCACTAAGTCAGAACGGAGAGCCTGCAGTGCCTCTCCGATTCGTAAAACTCCACTCCAGGTCATGAGGAAAATGGAAGCCTCAACTGGCCACCCCCACAATAGGCAAAAGCCAAAACCAAAGATACGGGCATCGCAGGATGATGAATGCGCGGCTCATCCGTAACACAAGCAAATGCAACATCCCATGCAGAAACCAGGGAACGTCTTATGTAAGGGCGTCTGCCCGCCACCACATTGATGGTGATGAGTGATGACTGGCAGCGCTGCAGCCCTCAGTGAGAGGGTGGTCATGGCAACCCTCTTCTGTGCTGGAGCTCCGACACTAATGACCCCTCTGCAAACTGCTTTGTCGGAGCCATCAATCTCAGCCCCGACTACTTTGAAGTGCCTGGAAACCTCTATGTCTTTTTTCTTGGAGCCCAAAACGCCTTCTTTCTCATACTGCCTAATAGCTGCATCAAAAATCATCAAAACTCCTCTGAGAAGGCGATGACTTTGGATCCGCACCACAGGGGAAAACTGACAGTGCAAAGAAGTCGTCAATAACCAGACCCTGGATGTCATCGCCTGAAGGAAAAGCATGGTTGCCAAGGAGTCGCACCTCTTGGCCAAGCAAGCCAGCTTCCTCCAGCAAGGTTGAATGCGCAGCCAAGGCAAATTCAACTCCCAAGTGGTCACCCGGCAGCAAGCTCTTGAACGCAGAGAATACACGGTTGTCAGTGAGGATGGGCTTTGGCTTGAAACAACACCCAAGCTGGTCCCCCTTTTCTTCTCTACCTCTGGGTGCCGTTTTCTCCCGCTCAATCAGGCTCTTGTAGGCTTCAGTGTGTGGGCATCATAGTTGAAGGGAAGGCATTCTGTTGAGCCTTTCGGGAGTGACCGCCACCTGATGGTAGAAGTCTTTCCTGTCTGTAATGGAGCCCAGAACAGTGCACCCTGAGGGACATGGGTGCCTGTGAGGAGATAACCAGAGGGGAGATGCTTTGATGGGCCTGCCAGGTGCCTTTCACCTATCTGCCGATCTGTGGACTCATTCTTCCTTGGATTGAAAATCCTGGTGAATGCATCCTTGTGGGGAGGCTGACGGAAGAGAGCAAGAAGTCCATGAGTTGACCAAAGCATGGCAAGCTGAAGATTCTCATGTGGATCCTCCTTTTTGAGATTGGGACCGGCTGCAAGGCTGAGGGGCATGATGGTGAAGGATTTTTGGCTCCTGATAAGGGAGCCACAGCTCATCCTCGAGGAAATCTGCCATCGCCAACAATCTTGAGCCTGGAGCTGTCGAGGTTGCTATAGGGTTGGGCCGGAAGTCCAAGGCCATCTGTGGAAACCCTGCCGACAGCCAACATGCCCTTGGCCTCCTGAGGAACACTGCCCGAGAGATCTGCCGGACCACCTCCATAGCTTTCAAAGTGAAGCACATCTGCAGACTTGGCAAAATGCTCAAGTTCCAAAAGTCTTGCAATGAATTCTGAGCCTGACCTTCTTGGGACTACAGAATGCAGCTCAGGGGAATCACACATGGGTAGCAGCGCCCAAAGTCTTCTGTGCACAACCAGCTGTGACTGGTTAGGGCGCCTCCCAAGCAAGTGGAGATCCTTCTGGCAGATGCCACCATGGAGACAGTTGAGCGCAACAATGATGATATGCCTCAGTCTCTCCTTCAAAAGGGTGACCATCTCCTCCTGGATAGCTTGGGGATGCCCCTGCTGAAAAGTGCCAAAAAAAAAAGAGGCAATGGATACACCACGGAAGCTGGGGTGTTGCCAAAGCATTGCAGATTAAAAGGTTGTGCGAGGAACAAAGCAAATGGGTCCTGCTAGCTAGCACCCATCTCGGTAGTGCAGCAAGGACCTTGTGGAACGAGGTGAAGGCAGCATGGAAGTCTTCGGCTATTGGGCCTCCTCCTCCTCGCCCTGGCTCTTCTTCTTCCAGGGGCGGGCTGTCCTCTTTGCAGCTCTCTTGGACGCTGGATTTGCTGGGGCGTCTGGCTTGTCCTCCCTCTGTTTTCCGGCTATGTCGGTGCGCCGGTTTGTGATGGTGTCGAGCTCCTTGATGTAGGACAAGGCATTGGTGATCCATTTCTGATCCGCTAGTGGCGCAAAAGCGCGACCCCTGAAGTGGGTGGCCAAAGTCTTGTTGGTGAACAAGCCACTGGGAGGCCTCCGCAAGGCTCAGCAGCAGGGCTACATCCATGCGGCCATTGTCCAAGGCCGTTTGTTCGGGGCACACGGCCAAAAGTGCAATCGCACCTTTTGCTCCTGCAATGTTCTCGTTCTGAAGGCGATCCAAGACCAGAGCCACTTGCCACATGATGTCGCGAATGCCGCGGCACCTGCCATACCCTCCATACCTCTCCACATACTGAGTGGCTGTTACCCCCCCGGGTTGCCAGTTCCTGGGGAGAGGCCTCGGCCACCCTCGCCGGCTGCATCCTCCGGGCCATTGCACAAAAGACTGCATTGAAGAAGGTGCCTCTGTGCTGTGCCAGCTCCTGTTGGAGCTTTACTCGGCCCTGAGCTCCTCTGCTGGAGAAGCTCGTGCTGCTGGATGCTAGGTCCATCATATAGGGTCTCCAGTCGCAAGTGTGGCCACCAGGTGCGTAACTGCCTTTGTATGGTCTGCCTCCTCCACTCAGTTGCTCCTCCATAGCGCTTGTTCTTTCGCTCAAGGTTCGCACTTCCGCCAGTAGCTGCGGAAGAGACCTGCTCAGTTCCTCCAAAGAACTGAAAAGGTTGCTACTGTTGGGCGTGGTTTCTTCTGAGCGCCCTTTGGCCCTGCGTCTCCACCAGTACCAGGACCTGCACCTTTTGCTTTTGGCCTTCTGGGCAGCGGGGCAAACTCCGGCGCTGCCTCTTCCTCCTCCTCTTGTGCTGGGTAAAACGCAATTCTCTCTCCTGACCCTGGGTCCAGCACCCATCTCCAGGTGGCCGCTACCAGCTCTTCCGTCATGGGAACTGACAAAGGGTCGAAGCTGCCGAAAGTGACCAGCCCTTCTGCCAAGGGGTCTGCCGCTAAAAATGGTTTCAAATGATCCCCAACGTCCAATGATACATCGACCAAAACAACGTCCACAGTTGACCCTGGTTGCACAACACGCTGACCAAAAATGGTAACATCTTGGAAGCTGCCGGCAGGTAGTGTCAGTGAAGTTGACTGCCCTATCTGATCCTCCATAGCTGCTGAGAGGCCTGCTGCGCGGACCTCGTCGTTGAAGTATCCCCGCGGAACACAAAGCAAAAGTCCTGTCAGCCGGCGCAAGACAACCAGCGCCAGGCAGCGCACCACCCCATCTTCTGGATGGTCTCCCGCTGGCATCTCCAAAACATGCACTTTGTAGTCTTGAAAGAGATCTGAATTCGCTGCAAGGGGCCCATCCATGAGCTCCTCCTCCATCACTCCAGTTCAGGGAAGTCGCAAGCTGCCGCTTGCAGGTAGGTCTTGGCCACAGTCTTGGAAGGGAAGGCGTGGCAGATGGTTGTTGAAAGGCAGCCGATGTAGTGAAGACCCGTGGGGTCGTGCAGCGCTTGCAGCGCACCACACACCAGTATCTCTTTGGGAGCTCAAAGGTCTCACTCCTGCTGGGGGAGCTGACTCTGCCCTGAACCACCGCCTGGGCCCAATGTCCGGCCACCCAAGCTCGCCTTGCTCGATCAGCTGGTGTCTTGCTGGCTGATCCCAGTTCAGTTCCCTTTCTGCCAAAGAAATCCAAGAAGCAGGGCAGTCAGGAAATCCTGCCAGTATCGAGGCCCTAGTCTCACCTGGATTGGAGGCTGAAGGTGCCGGTGAGGGGGCCGTAGATGGGCCCGCCTTGAGTCCCGTTGCCTCTTGGGCTTTGATATCCTGCTGTTGAAGCCGCAGAATGTTGGGCAGATCCTCTTTGAAGTCCCTGGATGAAAGCCGAGGCAGCAGTGGGGGCACTACGTCCAGTGATTTGAAGACCGGGGAGTTGCAGGCTGAGTTCCACAACCTCAGGGTCAGAGCTGGCGCTCATGCAAGTACCTCTGGAGCCGAGCCAGGGAGCCAGAGTGAGATGCCCGGACAGGGCTGACAGAGTTGAGCCAGGTGGGACGGGGAAGACCAAGAAGATACAAAAACCCAACGTGAGCCTGTCCAGGCGAAAGGTCCAAGGAGATATGCCGATAGGAGAGCAGGGAAAGTGGCAGCACCGCAGTGGGATGGACACGCAAGGCCAAATCAATTGGAACTTACCCCAAACTGCAAGAATCGGATGGCTCCTACCATGAAAGCTTGAGATGTCATGAAATGGAATGTCTCTCTTGCAACACCAATCTGGATTGATCTGGATTACATCATGAAAACCTAAAAAAACAAAAAAAAACAATGTTCTGGAAAAATCCTCTGTGATTTTTCCACAAATGCATTGGGTGCTTCAATTGTTCCACAATCCTTATATCTTATATGATATTTATATATATAATTTTATATATATATATATATATCATATATATATATATCATATATATATATTATATATATATATCATATATCATGTGTGTGTGTTTCCTCAATTTCTTTATTGATGGCTGCTGGTGAAAGCACCATCCCCGCCTCGCTGGAGCTTCCAGATGAATCTTGGAATGAGGCTTCCGGAGGATTTTCTTGCAGCTTTCCTGCAAGGGCTGAAAAACTCTTTACTTTGATGCCTTTCAATGTTCTTGACTCATGGCCATTGTGGCATCTCAGCTCATTGCCGGCCAATATCATGCAAGAACTCACACCACTGCACTGCATTGCACGTTTGGAACCACTGTCAGGAAATACAGCACAAATCTGCCTAGCACAAGCTACGACCTTATATCCAAAATGCACGATCTGCACCTGCTGTATCTTGAAGCTCTTCCTTGTGCTCAAGCACCCTTGAACTATGCTGAGCTCGCTCGTGCATTCCCCATCACTTCTCGAACCACCACCAAGTCCTCACATGTTCATCCCTGCACAGCCCCAAGAACAAGCTGCAACGAAAAATGAAAGTCACGCGCCTCCGAGACTGCCAGCTCCAAAGTGCTCCCAAATCACCCATCGAGTCGCGGCTCGGATGGAATTGAACTCTTGTTCTGGGCTTTCTTTAGAATGAATGGTCTTTGGCGTCTTCGGTTAGTAAATGTCACTGAAACCAATACCCCACTTCTTAACTCTTCTCCTACGCAACTTGTGTTTTAACTACAGTAAAAAGCTGATCCGCAATGGAGCAGTCACAAGACAAGCAGGGAACTCAAACTTCGAAGTAAGCTCAGTGCATCAAGGCGGCTCTTCAGGAATCGCTCTCGGTTTCGTTTCATGTACTCATTTAGTGCAAAGTGGATAGCTGCAACAAGGTGCAAGTCTTCATGCCCGCCTCCGGCTAAACCTTTCAACAATTTTGCGAAGCCTCGGGGAACCATTACTAAGAAATCGTTACTGACCAGACAGAAAATTAACTTTATCTGTGGCTCCCACTTGCCATATTCTGGAAGAGCATTCCTTGGCAAGTCGGATTGATTGGTTATCAGCCTTCACGCCGTGCTCATGTGGAGCTGCTTAAGGTACTTAAGGCAGGCACATGTCTGGCCAACTCGAATTAGCATCTGGTGGCGGCGTGCTTGTCCTCGAAATTGGACTTCCCAAAGCTTTAAGAAATGACTGCCCATGGTACCACTGTCCAATTCTACCATCAGCCAAGGCAGCAGCTGGCTCTTTGAAAGACCAAAAAAGGAAAACCTTAAAGAGTCATGCCAGCTCCCGCAAAGCCCCCTGCTCAAAATCTGGTGACATCGCCTCGGGATGACTTAAGCTGCAGCAAGCAGCAGCAAGTAATGTATTCTCTCGTTGTTTTGTGGGAATCATCACTCCCACTAAACCCTTGAGGCAATGTCCCGCTCAAAGTTCCCCTCCGCCTTCAAACAAACTCATCGGCAATTGCTGACAAGGAAACGGGTGGCTATCGGGATATTGTTCTTGTAAGAATTTTCATGTTGCGGCTCATGGGGCACCAGCCTCGAATAGACGCTTCCTTATGTTGCATAATCCAGAACTGCACATGCAACTACACAAGAAACGACCCGAAAAGGAGCTGGAATGTGAGAAACACGTGAGCTGAGCCAAGCATCTGATAGTGAAAGAATGCATCGTTTAGCGCTCCGGCATGTTTCTGGGAAAGTTGCCTTTGCAAAATGGGAGGCAATGGAGGAGCACAATGAAGTAGAAGAGTTTGAAAACTGCAAGCATGGAGTTCTCAAGTGCATAAGAAGTGTATAAACTGTCGTTCGTTATTTATTTGTTCTTTGTTTGTTGTGATTCGGTGCCTTCTGGCTACTTGCCCCACAAATGTATTTTATCTGAGGGTCAAGCTGATGCAATTCATGGCTGCGATGAAGACCTGGGCCTATAGTATCCCTGAAGTTTCGCCTTGGCTCTGAATTTGTGAACATCACCAGGCATGCGTATATATAAATATACATAATATATATATATACATGCCCATGTCTTTATCGAAACATGTGCATGTATAAAATGGTGTGTAAACATATATTAATATATACATTGAAATTTCAGGAGGTTGAACAGGGGAGTCCTCAAGTTTTGAATTGCTGCGGACTTGTTCCGGGAAGAATTACCCGATGGCACAAAGCAGCAAGGAACTTTAACTTCATATCCATTTCTTTCCGCGCGGTGGAATTTACTCGCAGCAGTGAAACAGAACTGGTGCTACCTTCCGCGCGACAAGGAATTCCTGAGCTACAAGGCACGGCTGCAGAGCTGATCTCCAACGCCCAACAGCTCACACCATGTTATCCCGGTCATTACCCATCATTGTGCTCTGATCATCTCTGATCTACCAAGGGTCTCTGCCAGCGTGATGGCAAGTGCCACAGCAGATCCAATTCCCGAAGCCACAAGGGTCACCAGGCAGCAGCGACACAGGAAGCGCCGAGCTGCAGGGCCAACTCGCCACAGGCCGTGCGCCACATGAACCGCTCGCGCAGGAGCGCCATGTCCGGGCTGCAGCGGAGATATGTCGGAGCCCACCGATTCAATATCCGCAGCGACTGCAGCAGCCACTGGCTCCGCTGGCAAACAAAGCGGTAAGGCCTGAATATGCACTGAGGTCAATGCCACCCTGCCGATCTCCCAATCACATCATGTCCCCCACACCCACACAATAGTATTCAATAGCTTACAAACAACTGCATTGGGTATCACCTTCAGTTGAAGCTGTCTGCCTCGCTTGTGCTGTTTTCTTTGTCCCTCTTCTTGTTTGCCTTCCTTTGTTACAATTGGCACTGCTACTCTTGATTCGGTATTTCCTAATTATACATATTTATATATATATATATGTGTGTGTGTGTATCCTGTTGCCATGATTGAATTTCTTATAATCATTGTACATCATAACTTTCCCTTAGTTAACAGTTTGATTCAGGGCAAGGTCAAGTTTCAGATTTCGAGAATCACGTGCTCTGCCAAGCAACATTGTGCCGTAGTTCTTCAGCCATTTGCACAGCATCAGGCTGATGCAACAGACTTGCCTCATTCACTTGAAGCAACTGCGCCCTCTGTCTGGCAACTGTTCAAGACAAAGCAAACTGTGTAATTAAAATTGCACACTTCTTCGGCTACCTGCAAATCGTCCAACTGCCCCTTCACAAGGCTTGGAGCATACTTGGTCACAAAGCCATATAAGGGACACCTGGCAATCCACAATGGTGTTGGGCACCTCTGTAGCTGACTTACGAAGCTGAAATTAAACAAATGCGCTCTCACCTGTCCCTGGAGCCCTCGCAGCATGAGTAGCCGGCCAGGATTTCACAGTACACCTGAGTCAATAGCAAGTAGTGAAGTCAGTAGCGTGGAATCAGTGGCCAAAATAATTTGGGTTGCCACGACAAGTCCCCTAGGCCTCTATGCTCGTTTTGAGTAATTAGCTTGAATGAAGTGAATGTCAACAGCATGATCATCCTGCCAAGTGTCTGGATAATTGCACAGGAAGACACCACCAAGCAATGCCTTATTTCGGGCCATCTGTGTATCAAACACCGCAGCCGCACAGAAGCTGCAGCCAACTGAGGAGACAACTCGCAGAGGTTCACAAGAAGGTGGCAGAGTTCTTCCCAGTTGCAGGGCAGAAATAGCCAAGCTCTCATAGCGAACCATTGCCTGTGAAAGTGAAGGGTGACGGAACTTGCCGTCTCAAACATGCCTCAAGGCATCAAAATATATCAAAATAGGCCATGCAAAACAAGTCTTCGCACCCAATACCGTCAGGCTGAGCAGCAGCATACAATTCACAGTCACTGCCAGTCTCGTGCTCATGCCCGGGCTCATTTTGTAATGGATTGGCACATAGCAAAGATTGGATTGAGAGCCTGAGAGTGAAGCAATGAACAGGACCATTCGGATGAAGGGGGCTCTAGCCAACCCCCTGACTCAGCGGACAGCACTGGTTGCTCAGGTCCGATTTCTTTAAAAACCAAAGCGTACGCTCAACTCTTTCGGAGAGATATACCGCCGCATATGATATAATATGATATGCCATCGAGATCCATCGTGCTTCCGAACATGCTCGGATAGACATGCAGGCATGAGCAGACTAGAAGCAAGACTGTCCGAAATGTTGTGAGCGAAGTCCAGGACGGCCCTGCCCAAGTACCCAAGATCGAAAGGCAAACCTCGGCTAAGTGCAGAATGACAACCAAACAGATTCAGCAGTCCGTAAACACGTCCGCCCAAAAACAGCCACACAGCGGCACAGACTGCAAACATTACACGCATTGAATTCCCAACCTTTCCATTCACATAGAGGTTAGGGTTGAATCTGACTCTCCCGTCCTGGGCTGCGCATGGAGAACACGGCAGCTAAAAAGAAGTCGCCCATTTTGACAGCACATGACAGCACTAATTGTTAGGAAATGGTTGGTGAAAGGCACATGAAAGCACCACTTCATCCACGTCACACCACGTCACAGAATGTCGACACGAGTCAGCATAGTGCAGCCAGGGCACGCCAGTGAGAAGCTTCGCATGAGGTGGTTTTATCGGATATGTGTTCCTGAGCCACGGGGCAAATTTCAAGTATTGCTTAAGCATCCAAACATGGACATGGGCAAAGACGCTGGGGCGGCTCTTGTGATGTTTTGTTCTTGGGACTTGTTCCGTTCTTGGCTTGATGATCCAGGCCAAGCATACATTGGGTAGAACATTGCTTCCCGAGATGTTGCTAGTTGCATCATGATTAGGGCACTTTGCAAAGGACCATATGGCGCAATGTGTGGTGAAATGTCTTGCTGGCAGCCTTTTCTCTTGCGGGCTCAACCTATTCGGAACCACATGCCTCAAACACTCGTGAAAAACGGAAACACGTTCGCATATATGTGCTTGTTAGTAACATGTTAGTGTCATATGTCAAACCCATCCACTGGTCCTGCAATTACTTCAGGCGCAGGGAAATGGTCTTTATCACTCGAATGAACATGTTGCAAGAGCAGCCAGCTTTTGTGAAACGTGGCGTGTTTACCTAGGAGTCTTACTGGATTTGCCAACACGGACATTTTGCAAGAAAAAACATCGACGTGTTTCAATGAAGGCATTATTGAGCGACTATACCCTCTTGCACAAATGGAAGGGCCTAGAAGGGCCTGGAAGGGAAGCCTGCCCAAATCGATTCAATATGATTCACTTGGTAGCGTCGGAAAGGTAAACTCAAAGAGGTATGGACTGCGAGCATAAGGCGTCCCATCAGGGCCAAGTATTGCTGCAACAGCCTCCGACACAGAGAGCTGCAGCAAAACATAGAGGACTTGGCAAACGCTCTGTCAAGTACGCAACTTTTAGTATGTCAATGTCATGCTGATTTCAAATCTGGATCTTCACTTCTGCACCTGGTGGGGTCTCTCTTCATAGAAGTGGTGGAAGATGCCCTGGGCACTGCTACTGAATAACAGCAACAGGCTCAACTACAGAAGGCCAAAGGTGTTTTATCCTGGTGCGTTAATATGCCGCTGTCTGGCAAGCGGACCTGCGTTTCTAGCCCTTCTTGATTTAAGGCAGCTTGTTCACGCAGAAGTCGCCTGATGGAGGCGGGCGATGATTTCGTGCATGGCTAAACATGGGAAAATATCAAAACTTGGCGCCTTGAAGCAACTACCGACAAATTTCCATTGTAGTCCTCACCCGGCTCCGAAAGGTGCCCAGTAGAGAGCATTTACCCATGGGCATGGGGCTGAACGATTAGATCCTTCGTGCCTTCTTCAGTTGCAATTCACTCTCTTGTAACCGCAAGGGAGTGTTCAATGCTATGTCACAAACAAATGCCGCGAAACCATAAGGCAAAGTGTAAGCATTGCTTGACAACAATTGGTGGGAAGACACCATGGTAGAAAATGTGAAACATGTCGCTGATGTGTCACGTCATGCCGCAAGCTTCAAGTGATTGAACCAAACCACACTGCAGCACGTTCAAGTGGCAGCATTCGAAGTCATTGTAACGTTTAAAGTTTAACGTAACGTTTAACCTAACGTTTAACAGATGTTCTTCGAATGTTCGTGGCAACGGATGTTCTTCGAACATTCTCTGCCAAACCTTCGTCCAAGCCACCATCCACGAACTGCTTCTGAGGCGAGTTTTTCGTGAAATGATGGAGGTAACCAGCCACCTAACAGAATGCCGAATAAATCGAATAATGAAACAAACACTCTAATTCTGAAGGCAAACATCTATTTAATATTAGGTGATTCAGTTTTCGTCAACGGCCAATGAGAGTAGGACCATGATTGCTGAACAAATTTGATTCCTGCCTATGTCCGTGGTGAGCGGGACCACCTGCAGTAAAGGTGAAGATTGTTTGTCGAAATTGCGTGTGGGAAATTGTTGTATGAACAGTGAACGGAGGTTCCAATCCTCCACATGGGCGGGCCATAGCATGTGCACCTGGCTGACGAAGCAAAATGAAAGTTGCATGTTCAGAATTTTGTTGTCATCCATACATCAAAAACATCAAAATGAGATCAGTCACAACCAAACAAGAAACCAGCTGAGTTTTAAACACTGCTGGCAGGCTGTCCGGGAGGCAAAGGTTCCTACAAACCCAGTGACCGTACAACCAAAGCACGGCGTATCAGATTGATAAATATGGTTTAGTGATTGATTGATTGATCGATCCATTTGATTGATTGATGGAATCATTCGCCCCATCTTCACTCCTGCTCCTTCAGTAACTCCTGAAAAGCTTCTCCCGTTTGACAATGCTGACCTGAAATCAAATATCGTTAAAAAAATGCACACCTAGAGAAATATATAATTATATATATATATATATTCGGACTGCGGTTCCGGAACTTAGTTTTGGACATTCAAAGTTTTGTGCCGATATTGGTGACCTCGATTGGACATGCCATTGAAACCATGAACTGTGGTTGTTTTCACTTCATGAGTCCCTCTCTTCGTCGTATGACTGCTTCAATATTCTGCACAGTTGCCGGCTTGAAAAGGATTTACAAGACCACAATCCTGCAATATGTTCCACGTCAAACTCTTGTACTCGCGGCGCTTAAGTGGAACTCTTGTAGCCTTTGAAAATAAATCCTCCCTGCGGTCCCTCTTAGCTCAGCTGTAGGCATATATGCACATATTGCCAGTGCACATTGCGCCCAAAAACGAAACAACATAGTGGCGGCAAGGCTACGAATTCAACACATTTGTCCCAAGACCGTGTGAAAATTGCATAAGGCGGGAAAATCCATTGAGAACAAATCCAAAGGAAAAACTGAGCTGTTGGTAGGTGATTTTCCACCAAATGTGCGGCGGCTGTTCGGTCTGTAAGTTCATAAATCTTACCCCGAACACTAAGGAAAAGCAATGTCGAATGCCCAAATACACCTGTCTCAGGTTCAACAGCGCACTTGCTTCGGCCATCAAAATCAATTGACTAATTTCGATCCACTCAACATAAATGCCAGAAAAACAATTAAATCCAACACTGGTGCAAAATGCAAGACACAATTTGGTCCTTCAAATTTGATGTTCAATATACATGTTGTTTGGAAAAAAGACAAATATTTTGATTTGTCCTTATTTTAGCCGTCGTGGTTCTGAAGCTACTGGCGTGGGTTCCGACCCACCAGCGGTGAACACCGGCACGTGGTTGGGGCTGCTATAGGGGTTGCAGGGCTGCCTTACCGAGATTCACCTTTGCTTGATTGCCCTTTTCAATTCTTTCCACTTCCCCTCAGCCTACAATGAGGTGCATTTGTTTTGTCAATTTTGTTCTTAATGTTTTCCTTTTCTGTTGTCACACAACTGCATCGTCGCATCCTGTGAGCGCCGTTGCGGGCGGTATTTCGCAAATAGTCTGGGTCCAAGCGCTCCGTTTGGGAGTCGAAGTCATCCAAGCCAGGCATCCAAATTCCTTTACTCACCGAACTGGGCTGGTGTCTGGTGATGACATTCAGTCCTTGCAAGTTTTCCCCATGGAGCGATTTCATGATAGTTCACACGGGCATCAGCTTGGCAAATTTAGGCACCATAAGACAACCCGGCTACAGACATGTGCCTTGATCTGCAAGGGCTACAACTAAAGAAAGCTGGAGTCTTTTGGGTTGGAAGGATCTCGGCTCAAAGAATGTGTGATCACAATTCATGACCCGGTTCTCGGTCGCAATGAGAGCCGAGCAGCGACGCTAGTCAACATGGCTCTCGACGATGGCAACTACATCCACAGAGCTCAGCAGGAGATGACCGTTGAAATTTCATGCCCACCAAAAATAGCCCTGTGGGCTGAAATTCGGCAGTCAGATTCGAATGCTCATGATTGGCAAGCGCGTTCATTGCGGAAGTTCTGAAACCCGAGTGTGAAGACAGAGACTTTTGGCCCATAGATGCCAGAACAGAAGCAACTACTTGGTGAAAAGACTTCAGGTTCCAGTTTCTGATCGGGATCGTATCTACAGCAAATCTGGAAAAAATTCGGTCACGTTCCGATAGGCGCGTGGACCTTTTGACCCTGATGAGGCTGGCCTCAAGATCATCAAGATTGAGGATAGTCCTCCCGATACAAGGGCTGGTTTCCAAAAATATGTCCATCTCAAGGGATTTCTTGAGCTATTCTGCCCCCAAAGTGTCTTTTATCTTCCGGTTCAAGATGTGCACTTGGGAGAGGCGCGACAGTTCATCTACGGCAACAGTGGCATCTTCAATGCCCAGACCATGAGCATGAAGCTCACCAAGAGATTCACTGGAGCTACAGTGGCCGCAGTTGTGGAGACATGTGCCTCGCTTAGCTGGCATGTCGTTCCACTCCGTATCATTCATGTGGCTGAGCTTGCTGTTGCTATTGTAGGAAGCAACTCCTCACCAACTTTCTGCCCAATTCCCACGAACTTTCTTCAAGTTGAAGAGATTGGGAAGAGAGCCCCTAGGAAGCCAAGAACCAATAGCGAGTTCAGCTCAATCTCAGGTTCCAATGACCGTAAGGTGGAAGTCTCTACCCGGTCCTCCTTTTCCAGGCCGCGAGTGGCCAATCCATCTTCGGCCCAGTCGCCGCCAGGATCATTTATGTCACCTTTCGCATCCAGTTTGGCTGGCAAAGTGCAAGCCCTGGAAAATCGCATGAACAGAGTTAGCAGTGATGTGAAGGTGTTGCAAAAAAAAACAGGCGGAGACCCACGAAGACATCAGCCAGATCAAACAAGTTCAGGAAGGAGGATTCTCATCTTTGATGTGTGCTATCAACGAGTTGAAAGACATGCAGGAAAGAATGATGACAGCAGCCAGTAGTGCAAGTACCCCGATCCACTCACCTCTGCCAAAGGTGGCAAAGTTCTGATATTTATCTTCGATGTTAATCTCCATGTTCTGTTCTTTTTCAACTGGTCCCTTCTCAAAGTTGTGCCCTTAGCACTTGTTTGGTGGGATTGCTTCAATTTAGAACAGAACTGGCCACGCGGAGTAAGTTTTGATTTCAGATCTTTAATGTTCGTGAATAGCTTCTCTGCCTTAATTCATTTAGTTGGTTTTTTTGCACGGGTCGGATCTGTGTTCGCACTGGTTTTCTTTCTGTTTTTCTCTTTTTGTCGGGTGCCTCTTTGTTGTCTTTTGGATTAGGATACGCCTCTTTGGTCGCTACTTTCCCTCTCCCATGTTGAACAGAAGCTCTCGAAAATGTTTGGCTCACAAGGGTTTTTCATCTGTTGTTTTCGTGACTATTTCTTTCCGTGCTTCATGGCGAGGTCATTTGTGGAAAGTAAGCAGAGGCCTTTTCGTGATGGCACTTTTGATACCCCAGCGCGTTGGGCCAACCATGTCTAATGACACAACCGGCAGACAGGTCAAAATCAAAATGGATGGTGTTCCTTTGTTCCGGATGTTTTCGGAATCCTACCCTTCTCGCCCACTTTTCGATATCTACAGTCCTTGTCTCGGGTTTCCTGGGGAAGGGCCTACTGGTGCATTTTCCTTTATTTCTGTTAATGTGAGTTCTTGTCCAAAGTACAGGGATCACATTGCTTCTTTCTCAGCATATGATTCCAACGGAGTAGCAGCGATGTTCTTGCAAGAATCTCGTGTGCCGAAGAGTTCTGCTGTGTCCTTGCTGAAATCATTAATTCTTCAAGGCTGGATTTGATCTATCCTTGGGTCCTCAACCTGACCTTTCTCGGGTCAAAGGCCCTGCAAAAATTTTGAGACAGGGACACGGCGGAGTTGCAGCTCTTGTCCAAAAAGACATACCATGTGCTTTGGTGCTCAGCTGGAACAGCCCAGACAGGCTTTATCTTTTGTAATGTGTATTTGCCGGCTGGACCTGTCAGAAAGACGAGGTCTGCCATTTTGCGAATCTGTTTTTTGCTGCCTGTCAAGGTTCAATTTTTATCCTTGTTTTGTGGTTGGTGATTTCCAGGAAGAACCAGAATTTCAGCAGTGGCACAAGCCATGGTTTCCTGTACTTGGTTTGATGCGCATGCACAAATCCAATCAGTGCATGGTCGTGATCTAGAGGCTACGTTTTCCAGAAAAGGGTGGGAATCCTTGCTACCTGGTCCTTACCGAGACATTCAAATTTTGCGCGATTCCGTTCTCCCCAGGCACTGCCCTTTGCGAATCTAGAAATCTTACATGAAGATATCGCGGTGGTTCCCCTAAGGAAGAAATGGCAACTCCCAGCAAAGCCCACTAATCAGGCAGAATGGGCTGCCCAAGCTAGCTTGCGTATTCCTGTATTGCAGAAATTTCTTCCTGACATGATCGCGGCGGCTGCAAGTCACAATGCCGAGAGGCTCTGGCAAATAGCGTGTCACCTGGCTTCATCCATGCTTGATACCATTTGCATGTCAGGAACACAAAGAAACTTTGGTCGAGGAGGGATCCCAATTTTTTCCTGTGTTCATGTGGTTCCTGACATGCCTAGTCCCTGTAAAGATCAGATGCTTGCTCGATGTTGTAAAGAATTCCTAACAAAAGCTCCGTTGGCCGAGAACAATCATGACTTGCTTCTGCGAGACCAGTTTAGGTTGCTTGAGCCGTCAATTTGCAGGTAGTGTCGAACAGCAGGGCTCCCGATGCCAGAATCACCAGCATGCAGCCACTGCCCGCCAGCAAGCGGCTCTTGGGCGATGGCAAAAGAAACTTCAGATTTCTTCAAAAACCGACAAAAAACACGTGCATTCCTGGCTTCGAGGCGGATTGTCTCAAGTGCCAAAAGCTTTTAAAGATGAACACGGTTAATATACATCCTCCACAAACAAAAAAAAACTTGATATGCTGACCTCCTACATGGATTATTTGCATAACGTTCATCAGCGTGAAGACTTACCCTCTATGATCCAAAATTTCCACGAGAAATACTCACAAACCATGGAAGACATGAGTGCCAGTTGTCATCTCCCCCAACGCACTTTCCAACAAGTTTGGGAATTTGCCCAAACCACAGCCCCTAGCAGAGCTGCTGGAATGGATGCGTGAGGCATGGATGACCTTCTGCATTTACCCCCTATTGCTTGGATTCGTGTTACTATGACAATGCTTCTGGCAGAAGAAACGGGCCAATGGCCATTGGTTCTCAACATTATCTCGCTTTCGGCTACCGGGAAGGGGACAGACATTAAATCCCCGAAAGACACGAAGTGTATTGGTGTTTCTTCCTGTGTTTATTCTGTTTGGAATGAGCTGCGATCTCGCCATTGAATCCCCTGGATGTTGCGACTTTTCCCATCTAACATTATAGGCGGGCCCCTGAAAGACACATGTTTGAGTCAGAAGCTCAACTATCTTTGGATCTAAGAGATTTCCAAACTGAACCATTGCTGGTCCTTCTTGACAGAGTAAAATGCTTCGATCGAATAATTTCTGCAGTAGCGGTGTCTGCCCTAAATTCGTTGGGTTTACCTCCTCCCATTGGCGTGGCCATTCAAGGTTTTGACTCCAATCAGGTTGGGATTATGAAATTCGCGAGAGCTTTTGAGAAAAGATTGATCCATGGGTCTTCAACGCTTCAAGGTTGTACCTTGTCTATCCAGATGGTTAATAATTTTTTTTCAGTTTGGATGGCGCACCGTAATAAGACATCTCCCCAAGTTCAAGCAACTACATTCATTGATGACATGAAAGTTTGGGCAAAACGTGGGAACATTGGCATGTTGCAGTCAGTTTTGGCGGAAACAGTCGAATTCGATCGCCTTACTGAACAACTTACCAGCGAGGAAAAGTTACTGTTGTAAGTAGACGCTAAAAACAAAGAGGGCGCTTTCTCATTCAAGTAGGTCTTACCTACAAATCCAAATCAAACGCCAAAAGCCCCGGCAACGTCCACATAGCAGACAACAAGGGGGCAGCTGTAGCACAAAATCAAAGGGCAAACAAAGCAGTAGCTACTTTGCAGAAAATTGCGCAACTACCTCTTTGCAACACCCAAAAAGCTTTACACATCAAAACCAATGCCCAAACCCAATGGTTGCACGGCACTGAATTCCAAATTCCGTCAAAGCCAGCCTTGGCTCGCCTTAGGACACATGTGGTAATTTTTTTCGAACAGGCTGAAGCGTATCCAGGTCCCCGTGGTTGTTTCTTGCTACGTATGAGGACGTTTTTCTTGACACTTTTGCTGTCTTGGCAAACAACTTTTAGTCAAAATCAGAGCATTTGCGTGGACGCACCCTGAACCAACCACAAGGGTATGAAAAGAAACGGCTCTTGTCCAAAGAACAGTTGAGCAAACTAACAATGGTCTTGCTGCTGTGCTGGCATTTGTGTGCAACTCGTTGGGCCGGACACTGAACTCAGAAGAGCCGTTCTACATAGCCACTACCCCCCAAGGCAATGGTTTCTGTATCAAGGGAGGGAGCCAATCTTTCCTTGTCGAAGAACTGGACCATACGATTTTTTTATTAGATCAGGGGCCCGAACGACATGATTTCTTCGATGATCTGGATTCCATTTACGTTTTCCTGACTTGATTTCTTCATGACTCTTCATTTGCAACTAGGGATGACATGGAATTGTTTCCAAGTTTTCTTGCCGGATTTCCCAAAAGATATTCAAAGACTTAGGGCAACCCTCCAAAAGTTATGGTCGGTGCAAATTTTTGCATCCGGATGTGCAAGGCGGCCGGGTTGACTGCGTCCGACAAATGTATTGCATGTGGGGAACATGAAGACCATTTACATTTGTTTAAGCAATGCCCGTTCTATGCCCAAACCAGGCCGCCAGATGTTTTCCAATGTTCCACATGGTGTACTGGTATATTCCCCCGAAGCCAAATATATCGTGATTGGGCCCAAGAACAAAAGGGTTTACCGGTACTACCCCCCTGAAATGTTTTGTGCTTGTACCTTTGATCCAGTTTTTGAAAATGGATCGGCTTTTGCAAACAAATGGCAGCCACTTCGGACTGCTGCGTCGGCTTTCTGGCCAGCTTCTCACGAGTGGAAGGCGGTTGTCCCAGGATGTTACCAAATCTCTCAAGAACCTGAGATTTTTGCCCGTCTGTATTGTTCGACCTTTTTCAGGAGTATTTTTACAGTATATACCGATTGCATGAATGTCTTGGATGGATTTAACCGCCTGGTGGGTTGTCATGTTTCACCGTAAGTGCTGCGTCAGTTAGACAATGCAAATATAACATAGATGACTTAAATATAAATACAAAAGACAAACACAAAACCACTAACACAGATATGCTGCGATTCCAGAATGATGCAAGTCTGATATTAACAAAAATATTGATTTTTTGAAATGATTTTCACATCCTCGGTAATTTAAAAAATGATATACTTTGAAATGATGATGAAGAGCTTTGTTTCCCATTCAAACATGCTTTGTGATTTCCAGAAACATGTCTGGTGACAATTCTACGCAATTCGATTTTGGTGTACAAAAACACAACTAGGACTACAACAGTTTGCAGACGAAAACCCTGGAGAGGCACACATTTTTGAGGCTGACCTGCACGGCAGGACAAGCAAAGGCTTGGTTGGTCACGTTTGAAAGGGTGTGTTTGGCTCGGTTTTTCGGTCAAACATAAACCGCGCAAGAAAAAAACATCGAGCACTCGCATATTCTAATGATTGAAAATCTGATAAACCGTTATAGGCTATAAGTATCGACCGTTTGATATTTTCTGCCGATTTAGGATGATATATTGCAGGTCTATGGTTCATTCATACGATGTTGGTACAATATTTGGGCCAATGTTTGTACAATGCATAATCCGTACAATCTTCGTACCATGATCGTACCATGTTCGTACAATGTTCGTACAATGGCCAAAAAAGTTCGTACAATGTTCGTACAATCTACCACTAAAGTTCGTACAATGTTGTACGAACTTTTGGCCATTGTACGAGCATTGTACAAACATTGTGCCCTGAGTCTCCGAAATTAGTACATTAAGTTAGGAGTCTAACTTACGTAAATCAAAAAAATTGGTCAAAAATTGTGGCGACATCCTAAAATGATTTAAGTTGTAACCGAAATTTGAGATGCATGAAACGTGCGTTGCATTTTCTTGTGTTGTATGTGTTTTTTGATGTTTTTCAGGCAGCTTTCTCAGGCAACTTATGTGTCATGATGTGCAGTTTGTTTGTAATTCAGAAAAACTTGTGTGTATAATTCGTACTTACCTGAGTGTAATTCATAGTTACTTGAGGGTACTGAAAAATTACTCAACTGTAATTCACAATTACTTGTGTAATTCACAAATCCTTGTGAGATAAATTCATGTAAAACATTGTGTGCACCAACAACAGCCTGGGAGTTGAGGTGCCACTGTTCTTAATCCCTATGTAAATTCAAGGTATGAACTTGGTGGACATGAGATATGTTGCAACATCAGCATATGCCTCAAGTAACATCATCCATGAATAATCATCACGTTTCATCACATGAACCTTTAAAAACAATGCCATTTCTTTCATCACAGAATCACAGGTAATAAACAAGACTGGCAACTTGAATCCTCCGGTAATGAGCCAGCTGAAAACATTTGTTTGTGTATTTGGAAAGGGTTGACTACCGTTGAATTCTTGCGGCAAGTTGTATTGTCTGTGAAATGTCTTGATTGCAGTGCGTATTTGTTGTTCGTATCTTGTCCATACCCCAAAAAAAACATGTAAGCATATGAATGTGCAAATATATACTTGTCAAAAAATAGGGGTGCCCCAACGTGTACATTCTTCAATTGGGATTTAAAGTTTTGGGGCACCCCTATGTTGAGGCATCATCACTTGTACTATTTTTTGTATAGTAAACTGCTACTCGTGTATTCAGCATGTCATTTATTGAACTTGTTACGCCTGTAACCCATATGCTCTATTTGTGGACAACTGCCAGGGCCAAATGACTACTTGTGGCATTGCTTCTTTTTGGCATGCATTTGCATGAAACTAAGACAATCGTTAATTTTGATCATTTCTGGTGCAGATATGAATTCTGAATTGTGAAAGCTATGTTGGATTCTTGTGGGTATGTTCAACAAGGAGTTCCACTTCGTAATGTACATAAAAACTTCGCAAGATATAGCCAACGTGTATTTGCCTTCGGATTTTTTCCGTGTTTTTTTCTAATTTTTTATGCGTTTCTGATGATGTTCTATTGAAATGTTAGTGAAAAAAATAAAAATGTATGCAATTCTTATGCAGTTTTTTTTGAAATTTTCAACCAAAAACCATACCTTTTTGCAAAACGATAATTATGACGTTTTCAAAACAGCATACTAGCCGCATATAAACTGCACAACATTTTTTCCCCTATTGCTCATCAAAAGTTCCAAATGACTTCATCAAAATGATAAAAAAAATAGAAAGTGATAGAGCCTTGACTCGAAGTTTCTTGTGAAGTTTGTAAAATCTACATATAGCGATGTCTCAAAATGAGGTGTCCTTTTTTGCTCTTCAAAGTGATATTTTGGGGGGCAAAAAGTACACCTCACCCTGAGACATATCCAAATTGAATCCAGGACAAAAATCAGCAGACATTCATAGTATATACAACATATATCCATGGGATATTCAACTCATGATTAGCCGAGAACAAGTTGAAACACCATTTCCAATTGTGTAACAAGGTGGCAACACACCAGACAACTTGCAGTCATCAGCGATACATCATCTCAGGCAAGGAGTGATTAGAATTATCACTTAAATGAACGTAGTTCAGATACATCTCAGTGAAGGGAAACATGTGTTAAGTAAATACTCACATTTTTTTCAAAAAAAACAGTTCAAGCAAGATACTCAAGTAATGACCTCAAGTAAACATTTCACTAACAGCAACACCAAATGACGACGTCTATGCCAGCTGACCCCCCCCAAAAAAAATTGGATTTCACAAGCTGATTGATCAAAAATGGGCCTTTGCCCTTATACGGCCAACATGGCAACCAACTCAAAACTACCAGCAATCAAAAACAAGGTATGTGGACAGAAATACCTTTCAACAAAAATCATTGGTTTCAGTTTTTTCCACAATGCTTTCATGCATAAGTAACATGCATCAACTCAAGTACAGTCACAGGCAGCACAGTGAATCATAAGAAGGAAGAAGGTCACATAGGTCACAGGTTCAAATTATTGAAAATTTAAGACGTAGTTGTTCAAAAGAAGGAAACAAACCCCTCATCCGTTCGCACAGTTTTTCTCACAAGTAAACCCACTGGACAAACCTTACATCAGCAATCGATACACGCATGCAAATGCAATAAAAATGAGCAAAAAAAAGTTTGCGCATCAACATTGATACAAATTTTGCACCATACCCAGGCGCAAAGAAAAACAGAAAACAGATATGTAACATATGTTCATTCAAACAATAAACACTTAAAAGAATAGGTATGAAAGTGGTAAGTTAATTTAGGTAGGTAAGGTAAATATATTTAGGTTATCAGAAAATGCACTAGTAAATGTGTGCCCTAAATTTAATCAAATTATAGTGAGTTTGGTTGTAGGTCAAGTTACTAATTTAGGAAACTTCCACAAATTTTGTATATCTTTGCGGTTTGAAGGGAGGAATGATGAAAAATGCACTGAGGTCACAATAAATATGCATTTTGCGTGTAATACCAAAATCAAAACTTGAAAAAATAAAACACGCCCACTCATACTCCATCATTGCCACAAATGGTCTGCACATTGGCCCAAATTTATTCAAATTGTGCCATCCACTGGCTAGAGAAGGTGACAAAAAAATCGCTGTCAGCAACACCATTTGGTGCTTTGATTTTTCTGAACATGATTTGGTGTAAAATTGTTTTTATACCCAAAAAAAACTGTTACTTTGAGTTTGAGTTTTAAAAATGCTAAATTCCATGCGTTTTGTTTTTTAAGTTTTTTCTATGCTGCCCCCAATTTCCCGAAATCCCCTCAACGGTATCAGTAATCCAAGGCTGATTTGTTTCATTTAAATGTTCTTGACGCAACAGTGTGCATGTGTTTTTTCTTCCTGATCGAAGCTGTGGTGCGGTGCGCTACGGGCTCCGCGGCGTGCGAAGCGCGGCAGAAGGTCGACGCCCGTGACCACGCCCGTTCGACCCTGATCGCGACATGACAAACTACGCGAATGAATTTTATGAAGGAATCGGATGAAATTTGTGAAACAAAACAAGTTATTTCGAGTTTGAAGGCTTCCAATCCCAATCCAAATTTATCCTATACACATCGGTTTCCCTGCTGTATGAATTTTATGTTGCATGATGCCTCACTGGAGGCCCGAAAACTAGCAGGCACTACAGTACTAATGTTGTACCAAAAGTTGCTCACCTGCAAGAATAAATTAATGAACTGATGAAAATGATGGTGGGTAAGAATGAATTTTATGATACTGCTGACGACGATCTTATGAGGATGACGACGACGATGACGACAACAATGATGATGACAATGCTCGAGAGGAAGATGAAAATGGAGAAAATGAAGATAAACACATAAAAACCTGCACCTGCCCCAACACCACCTGATGATGGTGATGCAGAAGTTTGTTGATGAAATGTTGAAAATTTATTATTGAGATGATGACAATCCATGGTCCAGGGGGCAGGTGTAGGGCGCATCTAAGAAGAGGCATCTAAGAAGAACCGAGGGCGGGTGCAGGGGGACCAGGGCGTGAGTGAACCTGGGCCGGCCAGAGAGGGGGGCAAGGGAGAGGTCTAACTGGAAAGTTTCAGGGTTTCCAACGGTGCCTGCCTAGTCCTTGCTAAAGCTAGAGCAACTTCAGGTGGCACAAGCTAGTTTTCGTGACATCCTTTCCATCTCACGAACTCAAGCGGTTCTTGTGCCCTGAACACTTTTAGAGAACAATCACCGCTATTTCATCGAACTATATTTTTGAGTTGCGGAGTGATAATGCAATGTTTCTCAATAAACCTTTTTTTTCACGGTTCCTGTGTGGAGGGTGGACAAGAAGTATCAGCGTGATTATTAAGATTCAAACACAAACATGAGTATCATACTTGTCCACCATTGACAATGTTTTTTTCTTATGGTTAAGTTTCTGTCTTCCAGGATAAATTATACTGATCTGTCCTGATGATGATTTTCCCTGCCGCCATTTGTGAGTTTCTGGGTAAATGCGCTTGCAAGATCCAACTAATTTACCCCAAGACCCGCGTGTTGCAAATGCACCTATGTATGTGCCTGTTGAAATTTACAGACTTCCGGTGTCGAACGCGCGTGAACATGAAAGGAAAATCAATCCTGAACGTGTGACGATAGCGACAAATGACCGTGGCCATGACATAAAATTTCGTGGCGGTGTAGACGTTGTACCCTCCTGTTCCTTACGTCAACCTCTCATCTACGTTGGCTGCCAGGGCTAGATGCCTCGAATTTTTCACTTTCAGCTGCGCGATTCATGTTTCCGACTGTTTGGGTTCTACCGTCGGCCTGGGGCAACAACTATAGACATGAAACAAAGACGCATTTTATGTTTTGTCTTCGTTTTGTTTCGGGGTGCGCTGTAAGATGGGATGGAGGAAATACATGAACTTTGCGGCGGTCATCCCCATCTGTAAGGAAGTCCGCTTTGCTAACACGTTTTCAATTTTGTGAATTCGTCACACGATGTGGTTTGACGAATCACAAGTGGACTGCAAAAATTGAATTTCATTCAATTGAGGCTGGTGTTTGTTTCAGCGTTCCGGACGCAAACATGTTATATAACGGCAAAAATTCGACCGCGGCGATACTTCGTTCCTGTCAAACTCGAACGTGTGAATGAATCGAATTTTCAAATCCATCAAATGAATTATATAGATGGTTGCCCTTGTCCGGTGGTAGTGAATTGAAAATCAACCAGTGTTCTCCGCAAAACCAGAAAACATTGTGCTCACAATGCGTCACCTTGTGACCACTTTGAGTCCGGGCCTTACACGCTGTTGTGAAACCAATTGTTTGTGCCACCGCTTTCCACGGAACAGCTCGTCAAGCAAAAGTGACCACTGAAGAGATGCATTTCCGTAATTTATTGCGTCCGGTGGTTCCGCCATCGGTCGTATCATGTGGACCCTGCCTTGTAGCGCAGCGTTTGCTCAAAATGATTCCCAACAAATCGGAAAAATCGTAACAGATTTGCCACACTGTGAGTTCAACCAGAATCAACGCTGTTTTCCATATTTTTAAATAACTATTTTGCCTAGTACTGATCCATTCGGGTTCCCACTTGTCTCCTGCTCTTTCCCGGTTTCGTTCCAGTTAGATCTTATGTTTTTCCTACACGTTTCGTATTTTTGTTTTTACCTATGGGGTTTGCCCAGCCGTTTCTAAAATGTTTCCTAAGTTTCGTTGGCCGGTTCGCAATTGTTTCCTGGTTTTGTTTTTGCCCACAAGGTTGCCCCATGTTTTGTCAAATGTCCCCCATTTTGTTGCAAGATCCTGCCCAATTTGTTCCCTAATTCTATTTGCGGTTGTTTTTTACTTCATTTTTCCAACAAAAATAAAAAACAAAATGCAGCCCACGAACCCGAATGCAGTCACGTAGAACACTTTTGTGAAACAAATCTTTTGAACAGTCTTGTGCATTTTTCCCCTGTTACCGTACCAGTGCACAGTAGACCGTGGAATGCGGAAGAGGGCGGAGTGCAAAGTGTGGAATGTGGAGTGTAAAGTGTGGAGTGTAAAGCGTATAGTGTAAAGTGTGAAGTGTGAGTGTAGAGTGCGGAGTGCACAGTGTGGAGTGTAAAGTGTAATGTGTAAAGTGTGGTTTGTTCCCAACTTTGCTCACGCAGGGCTGTGAGTTTATGTCCAGCACGGGGAAGAGCAAAATGCGTGGGGATGGTACAAGGTGTGTCCGGAAAAAAAATTGATTCCAAGATGGCCATAGCTTGAGATAGGGATGTCCACACAAAGCGCATTGCTTGGGTGTGCAACGTTTGCCCAAGTAGGTAAGGACTGCATGGAGACAAACACATATAGCCTCGATGTCCAGAACATGTGTGGCACATGAAAAAAAAATCACCGGATGAAAATGAAGGGCAATCGAAATAAGTGATGATGTAGTGCTGACGATGGCAACTTGATTCGTCATCATGGGCTCTGGGAGGGCAGGAGACGAATAAATCCAGGTTGGTTTGGTGTGCAGCACGTGCCTTTGCCTTTTAGCCAAATTGGCAGGATAAGGTTCAATTAATGAAGAACATGTGCAACACTGGATGGCAATATGTGACACTGCAAGGATAACAACAAGTTGGACAAGCGCACATGATACTGTCATGACATCACTGCAAAAACACTGCATTTGTTTTGTTGTTCGTTGTTAACCTGTTTGGCTGAACAGGGCGACGCTGGTTAAGAGGTCGTACACTCGGACGAACGCTAGGTTGAAGTTTTGACGCTCAAGATTCACACAGCATCGTCCCTAGATAGAACTTAAGGTACTATCAGAGGGCTGACAGTTAACTTAAGTTCTACCTATGAAAACGCGTCCCCACCGCAACCTAGCGCATTGCTTGTCGAGTTTCACGTACGGGGGTTAAGACGGAACGAAGGTTCACTGAAAACTCAGCGGCACATTTTTTTCCAAAAGGGGCATCACAAGAATCACATCGTCTTCTCCTCGCCATGTTGAGCTGAAACAAAACTGGTCAGCAGGTTGCTGCTGCCAAATCTAACTGGGTCCCAATGACCCACTTAACCACCAGCAAGATCGTTATTACGGGGAGCTGGATTTAACTCTATCGGGAAAGATAGGTAGAAACGCAGCTCCTACGCTCGCTCGGACGTGTTCAAACTTGCCACTTCCGAAAGATTTTATTTCACAACCGGTTCACTTATGCAAGCACTCGGACTCCACGTTTCTTTCCAGTCAGGGATTAAAATTCCAGGGTTGTGTGGTTCAGGCCCCAATCCATCTTTTAGATTTCTTACTCACACCAAGACAACTTACCGGACCAACTTTCGTCCGTAAATGGCTTGCCACCCCCGGGCCAGAGAGAAAACATAAAGGGTGCTGGGAGAGCGAAGCCATTGGGTGAGCCAATTTTCTTGAGGTGGATGGCTCCACACAAATGAAATGAAATAAATAAACCCGACTTCTTCAAGGGTTTTGGCTTCACCTGCTTCTTGAATCCCCATCTTAAGGGGGCGGTACAAATAAATAAGTACCCGTGCCCTCAATAAGCAAACCTCTCTCCCCATCTTTCGGGGAATATGGATAATCCCCCATCTTACGGGGGCGGCTCCTGTTGGACATCAAAGTCCCCCATCTTACGGGGGTTGCTCCTGTTGGACATCAAAATCCCCCATCTTACCGGGGCTGCTCCTGTTGGACATCTGCATGATTCCCCCATCTTACAGGGGCGACACGACTCTCATCATGGCGTCAGTGCGAAATGCCTCACTGCCGAGCAACTGCTCCCTTCCATGCATGTAAGGGGGCCATCAATGGTTTGAGCCAGACCAGGACCTGCCCCGTATATTACAAACCGACCGTGTTCCTCATACATATCCATAGCATCACGTAAGCCACTTATATTACATAAGAAAGCACACATACCACCCATATACGCGTCGCGTCAGCACCATCTCCTCTTCCTCCTCTTCCGCCTCCGCCTCCTCCGCCTCCTCTACATTCTCGACCACAGTGTTGGCTGCCGGACCTCCACCGCAAGTTCTCGACCAGAGCGTTGGCTGCCGGGCCTCCACCGCAAGTTCGCCACCACAGTGTTGATCACCGGACCTCAACCGCGAGTTCCGGACCCGGTGTTGGCCGCCGGACCTCAACCTTATGTCAAATAGAATGTCAGAAGATATGTCAGATAGAATGCCAGGAAGACATGTCAGATAGAATCTCAGAAGAATATATGTCTGAAGATGTGTCAGGTGGAATGTCAGAAGATATGTCAGATAGAATGTCAGAAGACATGTCAGATAGAATTTCAGTAGATATGTCAGATAGAATGTCAGAAATATGTCATTAGAATGTCAGTAGTTCTGTCAGATTGGCAGGAAATATGGTAGATAGATAGAATATCAGAAAATAGGCCAGATAGAATGTCAGAGAATATGCCAGGTAGAACGCCAGAATGTATGTCAGGGTATATGTTACGGTGGGGATCGCTCGAAGCAAAGTAATTCAACTACCTTTACTGTAATTATTTAGGTATATGGCAGCTGCGGTGATGAGTGTTTATTTGTTCACTACTGGTGATAAGTATTTAAGGGATGGTATGATACTTTTTGCGATTTCTTGATGAAAATCACTGCAGACAGCCTTGCAACATTCAACGCAGAAGGTCAGTTGGCCTCTTTCCGCTACTTGTATGTGATTGCCGGGGATTGCCTTTACTTACCCCATGGGTCGCTTGTATGTGAAAAAGCGACCGGTTCCCACAACACGAGCATCAGGGTCGCATCAATGCTCGTCAGGAAGCACCATCAGATGGCATTGGATTTTATGAAAATCATGTATATACCCAATGCACCTAGGCTTGTATACATGCTTTTTGCTTTCCCTTTTTTCTTCAACTCAGCTTTGGAAGTGGAAGCTATCCACTCGTACCATCAACAGATGAAAATATAAAGTAAAGCTTGACAACTTAGACTTAGACCTGGAATTGTTTTGATTTGGACCTCACGTGAGGTCCCCGATTTGCAACGTCTTCTCGAGTTTGGCTTCAGAGGCATTTGATACGGCTGATGAAGGTGCTGCAAGTCGTGAGCCAGATGTCAAAGTAGAGCGGGATCCAGATTCAGATGCATCTGATGGCGATGGTGTATGGTCTGTTGGGCCAAACAAAAAACTTCCGGCTCCTTTGCAAGATCGACCAGAAACTTAGGTTAAGGCAGTGACTGGCCCCCCAACAGAGGCTGGCTTGTTTTGTTCCGTCCAACGCCTTCATGGCTTCCGCCAGGTCGTTACACACGTTCAATCGCAGCAAAAAGATGAATTGTAATTATAATGCAAGGCTGTCTACTTGTCGATAGCCACAAAAGTCCTGGTAGTGGACCTGTACGCAATCCAGCGAGCTGTCCCAGCAAGAAACCAAAAAAACACAACCAAAAACAAAAGAAACCAAGCAAACAAAAAACACACAACCACAACCAAACCGAAACAAACAAAACACAGAGAAGAGGGATCACTACCAGCAATGGGAATAACATGCATGATGACATCTTGTGTGTCATTATGAGAATGGCCACCGAACAAAAAGCAAAACAAAGAAAACACAGAAACACACAAAGGGGCCAGGTAGGAGGGTGATAGAAGCAACAAAGCTCAATGCGGAAACCAGGGATCCCCCCAGCCAGGGATCCCACTTCTTGGTGTTCTTTTGGTTGTCTTGTTTTTTCTTGGTTTGCTGTTTTTTGTTTTGTTGCTGGTTTTTTGTTGCTTGTTTTGTTTGCTGGGTTTTCTTGTTTGTTTTTGTAGTTTGTTTTGTGTTTTTGGTCTTCTTGCTGGGATTGCATACTGGACTGCGTACAGGTCCATAACCAGTACTTTTGTGGCTATCGACAATTGACAGCCTTGCACGATAATCTCAATTTATCTTTTGCTACGATCGAACGTGTGTAACGACCTGGCGGAAGCCATGAAGGCGTTGGACGGAAAAAAAATCCCCGAGATCACAGAGAGCAGCCGTTAAGGCATAACATTCACCCAGGCACTTCGAAGCAAACACCGACAACGCCGGGTTGCAACGAGAGTGGTGAAAAACGAATAAAAGGTGAAACAGGAGGTGAGACAGGATCTATTGTGGCCCAGGGCCAAATCTGCAAGCAGAACAGGATCTGCCAGAAACTCAGGGTGCAAGCAGAACAGAAAGCAATCTTGGACAAGAGAACAAAGAGTCAGCAAGGCGTGATAAACAAGAAAGCACAAGACAGCAAACTGACATTACAAGTGAAACAACATCCCACCAATAGAATAATACTAAAAGGCGTTTGGTTTGCAAAATCAAACGTTGAAGCAAGTTTGGTCGAGGTCACCTAAACCTCAGCTTGGAAGGCGGTTTGAGGTCACCCAGAGGCCAGCCGGCCCCTGCAGCGTGTTGGATCCGAGAAGGGGTTTTGTGCTGGGGTGAGGTTCCTGTGTAGCTCGCTTTCTGCACCCGTCACTTCTACACTTCCTAGCATGCGCTGTCTCCCTTTCTCCTCCGTGCTTTTTTTTCAGCTTTTCAATGTTTGACGTGGACTGAGATCTAGGTGAGCTCCAGACCCAGACATAAACCCCAAGCTGACTTCTGCAAACCTCAAGGTAACCTCGGAATAACATCAAAAGGCGCACCGGTGTTTAAGGTGTACCACACCCCTGGTGTTTAAGGTGAAACACACTGGTGTTTAAGGTGCACCACTTTAGGGTGAACACACCGGTGTTTAAGGTGTACGCCACCGGTGTTTAAGGTGAACCACACCCCTGGTGTTTGAGGTGAACCACACGGTGTTCAAGGTGTACCCCAGACCTGGTGTTTAAGGTGAACCAGACCGGTGTTGGTGTTTAACGTGCACCACACCAGTGTTTGAGGTGTCCACGACCACGGTGTTTAAGGTGAACCACACCAGTGTTTAAGGTGGTACCACCACCACGGTGTGTAAGGTGCCCCCACCTGCAACCATGAAACCTCCACCTACGACCCTTCCAGGTCACACCTACGACGCGGAAATCCCGCACATGGAGGGAAGAGGGGAGTTGTGTCGCAACACAAACGCGGGTCGGGTCAATAGGGTTTTTCGGCTTATTATGCACGCTGCCTGCAAACAAAGTCATTTGCACGCAAATAGCAACGCTTTTGTGCTCTGCAGTCGAAAGCAAGCGAAGGCAAGCCAACTGCAATGACCAGTCAGGACAAGACTCTAAACCTGCGCCAGAAAAAGACGTTCCCGCAAGCTGCCGCAGAAAAAGGTATTAAGTTCAGCGCAATGCACAGAACTTGTCACTTCTGAGCGAGCAGTGTTCAAAAACCTTTCACTGGGGCTCCCCGAGTCACTGTCTTTAAACCCACTCGCTGGAAAGCACGCTGCCAAGCCAAAGAGATGCGGTTGCAAGTGACTGTACATGCAAGAGCCCGTTCGAGTCGTAGATTTTTTTTTGTGGTTGCCTTTCAGCGGGTCAACGGTACTTAAGTCTTACTTTCGAACAGCGGGAATCGAACCACCACCGGTCCATTACCAGCGCTTTTGAGGCTATCGACGAACGTTCACTTTGCCTAGTAATATACAGTCGCTAAGATGTTGTCGTGGTAGGGCTTTTGTCGCTGGGTCTAAATTGCATCCAGTTGACAATAAAGTATTATACCGCTTGGAACATCTCCACGCGGAGTGCATCTCCTTAGGCTTATGCTTTCGGGCTGTGGTCACAGTAATGCTTGAGCAGGTCAGACGCACCTACAGTTCAGTTTGAGCCACCCTGCCCGATAATTCTCCCATAAAACTGACCACTCATTACTTAGAAGTGACATCGCAGTGGGTAACCAGCATTAACAAGGACGGACGGCCTTTCACTGTTAACACCATGTTACTAGCAACTGCCTGGTAGTTATTGCTGACTTAGACCTCTCACAAGAATGTGTATTTCTTCCGTAATTGGACTCTAATCTTACCCATCAGCTCACTACCTCATCTATACTTACCTCCCACCAATTTAGTTCATCATGTTTTGATTGCCTTATTGGATCTGTCAGGTTAATGAGGGTTGCTCCCAGGGGTACCCTAGGTAGCAACCCCCAATTAAACGAGTTCCATGACGGCATTTTAACACTGACCTGCCCGTGTTGAATAGGTTAAGACATAGTCTATGTAGTAGTAAACTAGTAGAGGCATTAGTTGCTGACTGGTTGCCCTCTCAGTGCCCCATTGGCAGTCGTCCAGTCGTCGCCAATCTGTCCTATGTCAATCCCAGCCCATAGAATGGGCCTCCCATGATGAACCCAATATCAGCCGCCCATTGAGCATAAGATAACCTTGCCGGGTAGTATACAGTTGCTAAGATGTTGTCGGGTTAGAGCGGTTGTCAAATAGTGTTGGGTCCAGACCACATCTAGTCTACAATAAAGTATTATACCGCTTGGCTCCACTTTTCCCCGCAACTTGTGTCTACCTTGTTTACGGGTTTACAGAAGGATCCTGGCCTTCACTCAGGGGAATGGGTGGGGGAGGAAAGGAAAAAAAAAATCCTACGGAACGGATCTCCTTCTTATACTCGGACCCATCATCGTGGTCATAGCAATGCATGAGCAGGTCAGACGCAACTCTAGTTCAGTCCGAGCCACCCTGCCCGATGATTCTCCCATAGAACTGACCACTCATTACTTAGAAGTGACATTGCGGTACCAGTTGGAAGAAACCATTGATGACCTTGATGATATCGGGTTGGAAGGACAAGTGCTAAATGGCATTTTACGAACCGCGCACCGGGAGCTGTACAGCTTCATCACCCGCTGTGACCAAGCGATGCTGACGACGGAACAACGCAGCCTGCAAATTGGTACGCTGGAGTACCCAATAGCACTGTACAGTTAGGGTTGAGTGACCTCTACGCGCAAGAGTGCCAACTTGGCTCCAGGGAACTGTCACTGCATTCCACATGCCTCAGCAGAAAATAGACGGCCACGCACCGCCAGCACGGCAAGGAGGGGATTAATATGGACAGGGAGCTCCACAATTTACTGAGCCTTGCTACATAGCCAGTGACCGGCAGCAGCAGTTACACTGGACCTCCAGTGGACCGTAGAAAGCAACTGCAGAATTTGACGGCTAATGTAGGCGGCGTGCCCACCGCATGTAGAACCTAGGTAAGCTCAGTATGATTAATAGATACTCCCAAACGATCTCTCCCTCCTGAAGTCGCCAAACATATGCACTGCCGTTGGGAAGTAGCCAGTGCCCTCGCCGCCCAATGCGCCTAATAATCTTTTGTTAAGGGAACTTTGAAGTCCGCCGTTGTAGGATGTCTGCTGTTCCCAAGGGTACCTTGGGTAATGGCGAGGGTTTCAACTACTTTTCATGGTGAGCTGAGCGATACCCCGAACCTGTGCCCCCATGGTGTCACGTGCCTCATCCGCACCGAAAAAGCCTTTGAATTGCCCCGCATGCCAAACGACAGCAAGCAGCTGAGCAGCTCCGTTGTGCTCTGGAAGCTTTCGGTCGGCAAGTCATAGCGCTTTTGTCCTGGTCGGAGCATTTCCGGAGCACAAGGCATTGGTTTGCAACAGCTTGTCTTTGTTTGTGCAGTTAACCTGTCGCATGCTAGCAATTATCCCCCTTGCCTAAATATATCCAACCTGACCAGTAGATGTAGCTGATTAGGACCGCCCACTATGCTTAGCATTCTCTCCGTACTTGGAATGTAAACATAACCCATCAGCGCACTACCTCATCCCCACTTGAGTCTCCCGCCAATGTATTGTCCAACCAGCCATTGTCCGCCCCATGGAAATCGACTTGTTGATGGCAGGTGCTCCCAGGGGTACCCTGGGTAGTAACCCCCATTAACCTGAGTTCTACGAGGAGGTATGACACTGAATATCACCACAGTGCAGTAACAGCGTAAGGATTTGACATTCTGCCGCCACAGCCCATTCAGTTCCCCCACCACGCAGGAAGCTAGGAACAGTCGGACAGCCAATAGGGCCCATAAGCTGTGCGACACCCAGAATCCGTGTCCCCTTTGTGCCGCATGCCAGACGAAGCCCACTCCATGCTGTGCCTTTATACCAATCAGCCAAACATTTCCTCAATTTCTGTCCGGTTGATAGTTCCCATGTCTCTCACTCACTATTTCTGCCTAACCCTAATCAGGACATGATTAACGCATCGAGTAATACTAACTGCCGAACAAAATGGACAGAACGCATTGTACATAACACTTTTGCTTTATTTTGCTATTCCTTTGCATCAGGTAGCGCTCAAAGTGCATATATGTTTGCGTCCGTGAATTTGGGCTAGAGCTTACCCGCCTCCGTGTCTCCTGTCCATCAACCTGCCCGCGCCAGGACGTCCCACTGAGCTCTGCGCGGCATATTTCGGACCTTCTCCATGCTCAGGGCAGCACGCAGTGCAACTGCTGACCATGTTCGTATCTTACTCCAACAGTTCCTCTTCTTCCATCGGGTTAAAATTGCGGCCACGAGATTGCAGTACCAGTTGGAAGAAACCATGGATGACCTTGATGATATAGGGTTTGACGGACAAGTGTTAAACGGCATTTTACGAGCCGCACACCTGGAGCTATGCAGCTTCATCGCCCGCTGTGACCAAGCGATGCTGACGACGGAACAACGCATCCTGCACACTCTGGTACGCTGAAGTACCCAATAGCACTGTACAGGTAGGGTTGATTGACCGCCGCTCACGAAGAGTGCCAACCTAGCACCAGGGAACGGTCACTGCATTCCGAATGCCTTAGCAGAAAAGAGACGGCCATGCACAGCCAGCACAGTAAGAAAGGAATTAATAGGGACAGGGCGCTGCACTTTTTCCCCGAGCCTCGTCCCATAGCTAGTGCCCGGCAACAGTAGTCACAATTGATACTTCTTAGTGTAGATCGCATGTAGAAGGCGACTGCGTGAAAGAATGGTTAACCTAGGCGGTTTGCCTATCTTATGCAGGGCCGGGGGTAAGCTTAGCACGATCATTGGCCCTCCCAAACCTTCCCTCCCTCCTGCAGTTCGCCGAACATATGAACTATCGTCTTCAGAGAGTAGCCTGTGCCCTCACCGCCCACTGCGCCTGAAACATCTTGGTTTCATAGGAACTCTAACCTCTGTCGTTATAAGGTTCCTGCTGTTCCCAAGGGTACCTTGGGTAATGGTGGGGGTTTCAACTACTTTTTTATCTGTGATTCAACTTAGCTCGCTCACAATATTGAGAACGCAGCCCCTGCTCACAATATCTAGTAGGCCATCCCAACTGAATGTTGCTAAATCCCTACTGACAACGCTCCCCAGCGCCCTTTATGGTTAGCATTACCCGAGCCTTATGAGCACATGCCCACCCGTCCCCAGCCCCAGTATTGGGTATATCACTGTGCACACACCTGCCTGCCCCACGCAAATAATCAGAGACACCTATCTCAACCTGGACACAGTCACTGACGAGGACCCTGCTCCGCTAGATCTCTCTCGACCGCTTCGCTGTCCAAGCCACTTGTCGCCCTGTCCTACCACCCCGGCTACCTGCACCCTTCCCACCCCCCCCCCCCCCTCCCCTGCACATGTCTTCCACAACACTTTTTGTTTACTTTCAATACAACCCTCCATATCAACTGACAACACTCTACTGCACAAATTTCAAAGTTAGGATCTGGGTAGTCCTTCTTGTTTAGTTGTCTGATCCAAGCATTTATGTCATACGTTGTCAGCAGCCTGTGGCTCGAATTTTGGTGGAGGATACCGGCACCTGCAAAGCCAGTGTTGCATAGGGTCCGCCCCCTTTATTTTGTTTAACTCTGCCTGACCCATTTTGCGCTAGTGCCGACGCGGGGTTCCCGTTGTTTGGCTACTGAACTCAATAACGATTGACGGCCTTTCCCGTGCACTGCGCAAGCACCTCCATTGCCAGAGTTAGTGCAACCACTGCAGGATACCTGTTGCTGGTATGCCGAAACAGACACACTTTCCATCTGGCCCACCCAAGCGCCCTCAGCAAACCAGCGAGGTGAAGCGAGCGAGATACCGTCTAATACTGGTTCGAGGGTCAGATCTTCGCTGGCTGAACCGAGATCGCCTCCAAGAAGTCAAGACAGGCCTAGCAGCTCAACATAAATGGATTCCTGTTCAGAATCTCCCGTTCCCGGAAGTTGTCCTGTATGCCTACGCGGCTGATCGCACACCCTTTCCCACATATGTGTGCCTGCCTTCAGGACTGTACAAGGCGCGCACTGGGCAAGTTGTGGCGCAGACCGGCCCAGAGCAGGAAATCCTGCCTTTGCCAGGTATCTACTTCTTTGATGGATGGCGGGTACACCCAACGTTACCAATCGCCGGCCACCTGCCACGCACTCAAGAGGCGCCAGTCCAAGATATCGCTCTGACTGCACCTGCACCTGGTATAGAACCTACTCGGTCGCCGGAAGAAGAAGCGAGAGACATCCTTGCGACAGCTGCTAAGAATCAGGCCGAGGATGGGCCAAACACAAGGAGGGCAGCAGTCCGCGCATGCAAGTACTTAATTTTTTTTGCGTCCAACGCCTTCATGGCTTCCGCCAGGTCGTTCAACATGTTTTGGTGCATGTTGCAAATTGGAATTAATTGATTAATTAAGTCGTGCGTAGGCCGCCTGCGGTGGAATGGCCTCAAAAGTAAACTGGTGGAGGACCGCTATATAGTCCTGTGTACTGTCACATTTCATCACCAGATCGCAAAACGAAACAAAGCAACCAAAACACCAAAAACCACCAGACAAAAAATAAGCCGACGTAGATCCCCAACAGCGGTTGGTTTCAAACAGTGGTCCAACTTTGCAACCCAAGACGGATTAATGATGGCAGGAACAGGATTCCATAGCCTAAGTCTCTTCGGCGATATTTTGCCCGCCCTGCCCCGTCCCCTTTTGGACCAAAGGCAAGATGAGACATGTTCTTTAAGAAAGCGCGCATAATTGAATTTACATACATTTGGTTACAAACGAATGGCAGTATTTGCAGACCACGGTGTGTCATTAAGTGTTTACAAAATTGTGTGTGTGTGTTGGTTTGGGATTATCTTGTCGTACTTGGACAACGTCGGTCAGTTTGCGCAAGTGATTGGTGAAACAGTTGGTTTTGGCTAAATTGTCCATCATGATTCCAGAATTAGTTTCATGTCAATACTTGGTTGTTGTGTCACAACTGTGTCTGAAGTTTCATTGTGTGTTGCTGTTTGGTCACTTAGCTTTAAAAAAATCATCTACCTGGCTTCGAGAAGCCTCACACAGGTTTGCTGCCAATATTTAGGTGTTCCAAGGCATCGAACTTAATTGCTTGATGTGGCATGTGCTTTGGTAGATGCGACATCGGAACAGTTCAAACAGAAGATTTTACAGCAACATCAGAACAGGTCAGTCGACCGACGCTGTGCGCCCACTGAGCAAACGAACATGAATCGGCATGTGCGGAACCCGCCACAAAGCACCCAAGATTGGCTGGGGGATTTCCGGAATCCCTTGTGTTCCTGGAACCTTGTCTTCCTGGAACCCTCGTTTCCGGAACCTTGGCACAACCCACAGCGTATATTGGAACCCTGGGTTTGCGGAACCGAGACGCGCTGATTTATTGTCACGCTGTGCCCCCCCCTGTCAGCGATTGCTCGTTGACAGGGCCTATATGGTCCTGGAACCTTGGTTTCCTTGAAAATTGGTTTTCTGGGACCCTGTCCGTAGCATGAACCTTGGTACAACCCACGGCGTATATCCGACCCCTGGGTTGTTTCCGGAACCTCGGAACCTTGCCAGAACCCTGGTTCTCTGGAACCTGGGCTGGGCTTCTTGAAAATTGTTGTTCCGCAACCTTGTCCCTGTCCGGAACCTGTGGCATAATCCAGGAAGTATATCCAAACTGTGGGTCCGCATCCGCGGTGGTTCTCGGAACCTTGTCGGAACCCAGTGTTGCTGGAACCTTGCCGGAACCCTCGTTCCCCAAACTCTGGGTTTCCAGGATGTTTCAAAATTGGTGTTCCGGTGATTCCAGAACCGCTCGAAACCATGGTAAGGTTCCCGGAACCTTGTCGAAAGCCAAGTGTGCCCGGAACCTTCCTGGCGCCGAGAACCTGGGGATCCCGGAACCTTGACGTCCCGGAACCCAAAAGGTAGCCAGAACCCATTGTTCCCAGAACCTTGCTTGAAAGTCTGGTTTGCGGAACCTGGAACCTTGCCCCGAACCCTGGTTCCCGGAACCCTGAGTTCCGGAACCTTGCCCGGAACCCTGGTTCCCGGAACCGGCAGCGGTTGGTTTCAAACAGTGGTCCAACTTTGCAACCCAAGACGGATTAATGATGGCAGGAACAGGATTCCATAGCCTAAGTCTCTTCGGCGATTTTTTGCCCGCCTTGCCCCCTCCCCTTTTGGACCAAAGGCAGGATGAGACATGTTCTTTAAGAAAGCGCGCATAGTTGAATTTACATACATTTGGTTACAAACGAATGGCAGTATTTGCAGACCACGGTGTGTCATTAAGTGTTTACAAAATTGTGTGTGTGTTGGTTTGGGATTATCTTGTCGTGCTTGGACAACATCGGTCAGTTTGCGCAAGTGATTGGTGAAACAGTTGGTTTTGGCCAAATTGTCCATCATGATTCCAGAATTAGTTTCATGTCAATACTTGGTTGTTGTGTCACAACTGTGTCTGAAGTTTCATTGTGTGTTGCTGTTTGGTCACTTAGCTTTAAAATAAGCCGACGTAGATCCCCAACAGCGGTTGGTTTCAAACAGTGGTCCAACTTTGCAACCCAAGACGGATTAATGATGGCAGGAACAGGATTCCATAGCCTAAGTCTCTTCGGCGATATTTTGCCCGCCCTGCCCCGTCCCCTTTTGGACCAAAGGCAAGATGAGACATGTTCTTTAAGAAAGCGCGCATAATTGAATTTACATACATTTGGTTACAAACGAATGGCAGTATTTGCAGACCACGGTGTGTCATTAAGTGTTTACAAAATTGTGTGTGTGTTGGTTTGGGATTATCTTGTCGTGCTTGGACAACATCGGTCAGTTTGCGCAAGTGATTGGTGAAACAGTTGGTTTTGGCCAAATTGTCCATCATGATTCCAGAATTAGTTTCATGTCAATACTTGGTTGTTGTGTCACAACTGTGTCTGAAGTTTCATTGTGTGTTGCTGTTTGGTCACTTAGCTTTAAAAAAATCATCTACCTGGCTTCGAGAAGCCTCACACAGGTTTGCTGCCAATATTTAGGTGTTCCAAGGCATCGAACTTAATTGCTTGATGTGGCATGTGCTTTGGTAGATGCGACATCGGAACAGTTCAAACAGAAGATTTTACAGCAACATCAGAACAGGTCAGTCGACCGACGCTGTGCGCCCACTGAGCAAACGAACATGAATCGGCATGTGCGGAACCCGCCACAAAGCACCCAAGATTGGCTGGGGGATTTCCGGAATCCCTTGTGTTCCTGGAACCTTGTGTCCCTGGAACCCTCGTTTCCGGAACCTTGGCACAACCCACAGCGTATATTGGAACCCTGGGTTTGCGGAACCGAGACGCGCTGATTTATTGTCACGCTGTGCCCCCCCCTGTCAGCGATTGCTCGTTGACAGGGCCTATATGGTCCTGGAACCTTGGTTTCCTTGAAAATTGGTTTTCTGGGACCCTGTCCGTAGCATGAACCTTGGTACAACCCACGGCGTATATCCGACCCCTGGGTTGTTTCCGGAACCTCGGAACCTTGCCAGAACCCTGGTTCTCTGGAACCTGGGCTGGGCTTCTTGAAAATTGTTGTTCCGCAACCTTGTCCCTGTCCGGAACCTGTGGCATAATCCAGGAAGTATATCCAAACTGTGGGTCCGCATCCGCGGTGGTTCTCGGAACCTTGTCGGAACCCAGTGTTGCTGGAACCTTGCCGGAACCCTCGTTCCCCAAACTCTGGGTTTCCAGGATGTTTCAAAATTGGTGTTCCGGTGATTCCAGAACCGCTCGAAACCATGGTAAGGTTCCCGGAACCTTGTCGAAAGCCAAGTGTGCCCGGAACCTTCCTGGCGCCGAGAACCTGGGGATCCCGGAACCTTGACGTCCCGGAACCCAAAAGGTAGCCAGAACCCATTGTTCCCAGAACCTTGCTTGAAAGTCTGGTTTGCGGAACCTGGAACCTTGCCCCGAACCCTGGTTCCCGGAACCCTGAGTTCCGGAACCTTGCCCGGAACCCTGGTTCCCGGAACCGGCAGCGGTTGGTTTCAAACAGTGGTCCAACTTTGCAACCCAAGACGGATTAATGATGGCAGGAACAGGATTCCATAGCCTAAGTCTCTTCGGCGATTTTTTGCCCGCCTTGCCCCCTCCCCTTTTGGACCAAAGGCAGGATGAGACATGTTCTTTAAGAAAGCGCGCATAGTTGAATTTACATACATTTGGTTACAAACGAATGGCAGTATTTGCAGACCACGGTGTGTCATTAAGTGTTTACAAAATTGTGTGTGTGTTGGTTTGGGATTATCTTGTCGTGCTTGGACAACATCGGTCAGTTTGCGCAAGTGATTGGTGAAACAGTTGGTTTTGGCCAAATTGTCCATCATGATTCCAGAATTAGTTTCATGTCAATACTTGGTTGTTGTGTCACAACTGTGTCTGAAGTTTCATTGTGTGTTGCTGTTTGGTCACTTAGCTTTCAAAAAATCATCTACCTGGCTTCGAGAAGCCTCACACAGGTTTGCTGCCAATATTTAGGTGTTCCAAGGCATCGAACTTAATTGCTTGATGTGGCATGTGCTTTGGTAGATGCGACATCGGAACAGTTCAAACAGAAGATTTTACAGCAACATCAGAACAGGTCAGTCGACCGACGCTGTGCGCCCACTGAGCAAACGAACATGAATTCGGAATTTAGTGAGGGGCCACAAAGCACCCAAGATTGGCTGGGGGATTTCCGGAATCCCTTGTGTTCCTGGAACCTTGTCTTCCTGGAACCCTCGTTTCCGGAACCTTGGCGCAACCCACAGCGTATATTGGAACCCTGGGTTTGCGGAACCGAGACGCGCTGATTTATTGTCACGCTGTCCCCCCCCTGTCAGCGATTGCTCGTTGACCGGGCCCTTTTGGTCCTGGAACCTTGGTTTCCTTGCAAATTGGTTTTCTGGGACCCTGTCCGTAGCATGAACCTTGGTACAACCCACGGCGTATATCCGACCCCTGGGTTGTTTCCGGAACCTCGGAACCTTGCCAGAACCCTGGTTCTCTGGAACCTGAACCTTGTCCCTGTCCGGAACCTGTGGCATAATCCAGGAAGTATATCCAAACTGTGGGTCCGCATCTGTGGTGGTTCTCGGAACCTTGTCGGAACCCAGTGTTGCTGGAACCTTGCCAGAATCCTGGTTCCCCAAACTCTGGGTTTGCAGGATGTCTCAAAATTGGTGTTCCGGTGATTCCAGAACTTTGGCACAATCCAGGCTCTGGCTGCTCGAAACCATGGTAAGGTTCCCGGAACCTTGTCGAAAGCCAAGTGTGCCCGGAACCTTCCCGGAACCTTGACGTCCCGGAACCCAAAAGGTAGCCAGAACCCATTGTTCCCAGAACCTTGCTTGAAAGTCTGGTTTGCGGAACCTTGGGTTCCTGGAACCTTGCCCCGAACCCTGGTTCCCGGAACCCTGGGTTCCCGGAACCTTGCCCCGAACCCTGGTTCCCGGAACCGGTTCTCGGAACCCTGGTTCCCGGAACCGGCGAAACGAGGCGGCAGGGTCGAGCAGTGCCCCGGAGCACCCCGAAGGCTATGTGGGCTGAGACCCCAAAGCATTCTGCTGTTGGGGAAAAATCATCTACCTGGCTTCGAGAAGCCTCACACAGGTTTGCTGCCAATATTTAGGTGTTCCAAGGCATCGAACTTAATTGCTTGATGTGGCATGTGCTTTGGTAGATGCGACATCGGAACAGTTCAAACAGAAGATTTTACAGCAACATCAGAACAGGTCAGTCGACCGACGCTGTGCGCCCACTGAGCAAACGAACATGAATTCGGAATTCAGTGAGGGGCCACAAAGCACCCAAGATTGGCTGGGGGATTTCCGGAATCCCTTGTGTTCCTGGAACCTTGTCTTCCTGGAACCCTCGTTTCCGGAACCTTGGCACAACCCACAGCGTATATTGGAACCCTGGGTTTGCGGAACCGAGACGCGCTGATTTATTGTCACGCTGTCCCCCCCCCTGTCAGCGATTGCTCGTTGACCGGGCCCTTTTGGTCCTGGAACCTTGGTTTCCTTGCAAATTGGTTTTCTGGGACCCTGTCCGTAGCATGAACCTTGGTACAACCCACGGCGTATATCCGACCCCTGGGTTGTTTCCGGAACCTCGGAACCTTGCCAGAACTCTGACCTTGTCCCTGTCCGGAACCTGTGGCATAATCCAGGAAGTATATCCAAACTGTGGGTCCGCATCTGTGGTGGTTCTCGGAACCTTGTCGGAACCCAGTGTTGCTGGAACCTTGCCAGAATCCTGGTTCCCCAAACTCTGGGTTTGCAGGATGTCTCAAAATTGGTGTTCCGGTGATTCCAGAACTTTGGCACAATCCAGGCTCTGGCTGCTCGAAACCATGGTAAGGTTCCCGGAACCTTGTCGAAAGCCAAGTGTGCCCGGAACCTTCCCGGAACCTTGACGTCCCGGAACCCAAAAGGTAGCCAGAACCCATTGTTCCCAGAACCTTGCTTGAAAGTCTGGTTTGCGGAACCTTGGGTTCCTGGAACCTTGCCCCGAACCCTGGTTCCCGGAACCCTGGGTTCCCGGAACCTTGCCCCGAACCCTGGTTCCCGGAACCGGTTCTCGGAACCCTGGTTCCCGGAACCGGCGAAACGAGGCGGCAGGGTCGAGCAGTGCCCCGGAGCACCCCGAAGGCTATGTGGGCTGAGACCCCAAAGCATTCTGCTGTTGGGGAAAAACAGAAACACAAACACACACAAAACCAAAACCAAACAAACCAAAAAACAACAAACACAACAGAGCAGTGATGTGACAGGTTCCAGTTTATGGGTGAAAAGGATAAATTCAGGCAAGAGGTGATAGCTTAGTATCATCAGTTCATGCATGATGACAGCTTGTGTGCCATGGTAATAATGGCCCCAACCAGAAAACAAAAACAAAGAGACACGAAAAGAGAACCAGGGGCCAAAGCAGAGGGTGTGAGAAGCAACAAAGCGCATGCAAGTACTTAAGGGCTATGGTCAACCAATATGAGTCCACCATACAAGAAGTGCATAAGGCAGCCCGCACCCACACACAAATGAGCAAGGGCACAGCAGGGGCAACTGCAGATTATCGACCACAAGGAGGGGCTCTTCCAGTTGTATCCCCAGAACTAACTTCAGAGTTACTGCATTGCTTGTCCACGCTACCCGACCCATGGCCCTTGGCTAAGATCACGATCGATATGGAGAAATTGTGCCGACTCTACTTTGCTGACAAATATGCCAGGCGAACAGTCGGACTGCCCTCGCCTACACATGTCCCAGACATTGAGGCAGCGCTCCACGCGGTCCAGAAAATCCTCCCAAAGCTTGAAGCAAGGATGATTGAATTTTTGGCCGAATGGTTAGTCACCTTTCTGATACCAGCAACGCACGTATTGGAAGTGAGGGCACCTCATCTTTCCTTTATGTTGCTCAAAGAATTATACTGGTTTAGAGAACTATATCTCGGCCTAAAAGTCACAGCATCGTTTGACCGCTCCGAATCATACACGCGAGTCATAGATGGTCAAGTGAGATGCATCACTTCTGAAATTAAGCCAGAGAACCTGCAGGTCATCTGGAACGTACAGTTTATCACTGTTTTTGTGCCGGCGTGGATGATTCCTCCTGTATACCACAGCCTGCGCAGGGAAAGCATCAAGAACGCAAGTTCCGCTAGTGCAATAGGTGTCCAGTCGGTCCGCCCTACTTGGTTTGAAAACATCGCAGCACCCAAAGAGACCACGCCTTAACCAACCAAGGTCCTCAATGGCAGCAGCCAACCGCTACACGGGCTTAAGTTAGTCATCAAGGAAGAGGTGCTGCCGATGAAAGACCAACCTGAATTCCCAGCACTTGCATTACTGGCCGCGCGTGGTTTACTCGCACCAGATACATGGAAGCAGTGACCCGCATCGAGCTGCTAAGGCTCCTTCGGACTGATATAAACTACGCCAAAAACAGTAGTAATCATGTGCTGTCTTTGAATCTCGTTTTCTGTCTGTCCGTAGGTAAGTCCTGTACCATGCCATATTCTCTGACCCTCCGATCTGCCTGCGCATTGTAGTCCGCTGCACAATCACAAGCTTCTAGGTTAGTTGTTTGAGTCTTTTTTGCTTCGGGCCTTTCTATTCGGGTGCCGTTCCAATGGTTAGGTGCAGCAGTTCAAGCTGAGTAACACTGCCCTTCAGCGCTACGTGCCACTTAAATTGTTACCTTTTCGAATGAAGCATCTCATAGTAAAAACAAATGGATGACACTTCCCTGTCCACGCTCAGATGCCAGCAAATGCTGGGTAGTTATTGCTGATTCGCACGTCCCAAGGAAAGATATATCTTCTCTGCTCTAACCATAATGGTAGCCATCAGCACACTACCCAAGCACTCAACCCCTAATCTCCCACCTTGTAGCCAACCCTGCGGGTGGATGTTCCATAAAACTAGCCAAAGGTTTAATTTGCTCCCAGAACTAACCATTGCCCAATTGTCATCCGTCCAGTTTACCACATTGAAGAGGGCCTTTTATAACAATATATATGACGCACCCTTGCTCCTGATAGTTATTGCCGTGTTGGAAGCATCGCCGTGCTGAGCAACGCCTATACTTAGAGTTGTTTCTCACTATCACCTTGCCAGCCTGCGCACTATTTCAGCATAAGTTGGAGAGCTACCATCAATGTGGCTATAAGAAATTCCGCAGAATCGTCAAATGAATGAGGGTTGCTCCCGGGTGATGGACATCACTTTCCACACGACACAGCAGAAGATCAATGGCCATGCACCACCGACGCAGGACAGAGAAGTACCACGATGACGCCTCCCTCGTGCAGTGTAATTGAGCCTCTGGTTACAGAGAGACAAACTATTCGGCAATCAATTTGTTAGCTTTGTAACCAAACAAGGAAACAGGCCATCATAATTTAATGGCAAGACGTTGGCCGGAGCTATGTCACCAGTAATTAGGAAGCACCAGTCTTTCCAGCAGCTGTTGGCAGCATGTCTGAAGAGTTCATCAACCTCTGACAAATTATTGAGTAATTAAATGGTCACTCAGTATTTGCAAAAGGGCCCGCAATCAAAACCATCCATACTATGCAGGATCTCAGCTACTGGACACTGATAAGGACCAAAAGTCTGCGTGAAATGGCAAGTTCACTCCCTCAGAGCAGCCCATTGTGCGTTAAGTAGGCAGCACGTTCACAGAATTGCTTGTTTCTGCCATGCCCACGGACCATGGGAACAGTCTACTGGATACGGGAGAGGCACCTAGGTGAAAGTACGTCCCCAAATCCAAAGCACAGAGCAGCACTAACTCTATGGGCTTCCACAATCAGGGAATGGTAGCTATTGGTTTTTGTCTATACAGATAAATTTTCCCCATGCCAACCATTATCCCCCTTGCCAATATATCCAACTTGACCAGTGGATGTAGCTGATTAGGACCGTCCACTATGCTCAGTAACCGTCCGCCATTCTAAGGTACTCATATCCCATCAGTGTACCCTTGTCCCTGGTTCTGAGCCAATGGGGTGTTTATCTAGTCATTGGCTGCCCTTAAGTAATTATCTGGGTGATGACACCACACCAAATACCATTACAGTATTGTAACGGCTTAAACATTTGCCTCTCTACTACCACAGTCCAATCTAGATCTCCCAAGTATGCAGGACGCTAGGAATAGCCGAATAGCCACTAGGGCCTTAAATTGCAGTCGGAGGTGCCTCAAGTGCATACTACATCTATCTTTGTCATTGCGTCCGTGAATTTTGGCTGAGCTTACCCGCCTCTGTGTTTCCTGTCCACTACCCTGTTTGCTGCAGGACGTCCATTAGCGCTGTACAGCATTTCGGACCTTATCCATGCACAGGGCAGCGCGTAGCGCAACTGCTGACCATGTTCGTGCCTTACTCCAGCAGCTCCTTTTTGTCCATCGTGTTAAACTTTTAGCCATGAGATTGCAGTACCTGTTGGAGGAAACCATGGATGACCTGGACGACATAGGGTTTGACGAGCAAGTGCTAAGCGGAATTTTACGAACCGCCCACCTGGAGATCAGTGCATTTATCGCCCGTTGTGACCGAACAATGCTCACGACGGAACAACGCATCCTGCGTATACTACTGCGATGAAGTGCGGAGCAGCAATGTACAGATAGAAGTTTTTAACTTGGCTACGCTGAGTGCCCACCTGCCGCCAAGAAACAGTCAAGCAGTCAGCAATCCGTACTCCCTCGAAACCACCATAGAACCCCTCTAACAAGTGAGTCGTCGCATTGTCGGTATACCCCCCCTTTTTTAGTTTTTTAAAGGATAGAGCTGATTGAAACTGCTTCCCGCACTCAACCATCTATCTAAGTAGCCCCTCATGCCCTCACCCCCCGCTGTGCCCCTCACATCAGTAGGAACACGACACATGTGTCTCTCATACCCATACTGTTCCCAAGGGCACCTTGGGTAATGGTGAGGGTTCAGCTCCGCTTTCACCCTACCAGGTACTCATCTCACATGGTTCACACACTCATGACTATCACCCTCTTCCCAATATTCTGACGGCCATATATCCTCTCCATAATATGTGCTCCTTGCTGATAGTGCTCCTCAGGGTCCATCGTTTCTAGCATATCTTGCACAGATAGCCACCTCCTCCTGTCATGTGCTGCTGCCCCACCACTTGCTCCGCTCCTTGCCACTTCCTCCTGTGTCATGTCTCTACTACTGAACCACAATGCACCTTCACTCCAATCCTGTCACCGGTAACATGTTGTACATACCTCCCACCGTTGCAGTGTCTGGTATTTTGTTAATTGTGCCTGAACCGAACATGATTCACTGTCTCTGTCAGCAGCCGTTGGCTCGAACTGCGAGGACACCGCACCTGCATAAGCCAGTGTTGCCTGGATCCTCATTGACCCCAACTTCTAATTTGCTCGCCCGTTCATACATTCAAGCCAACACGGGGTTCTCGTTGTTTGGCCGCTGCCCGCAATAGCGAGTGGTTCCTGTCGTTTGGTCTAACCATACGCCACGCAATTGCCTCCACTCCGGAGAGTGCTGCCACTGCAGGGCACCTGTTGCTGGTATGCCGAAGCCAAACCCTTTCCCGTCTGGCCAAATCAGTGTTTCTGATCAACACCTACTGGACATATTGGCTGGAATGAATTGGGACATGCCAGCAGCCAGCAACGTTCGCTTTCTTGCAGTGAGGGGCACAATATGGGTAGGAGATTGCCAAGCAACATATAACTTTAAGCTGGTGGAATACCAATTGTATATCGACGAGGTACCATGGCTTATCTTTTCCACTCTTGCTGACGTCCTTGAGAAAGAGTTTGACCCTGCCTTTTGGGAGACCGTTAATTACGGCCGGAAAGAGCGGTGGGGCTTTCTTGAACCACCCTGGGATGGAAAAGTCTACGGGGTTGCGCCACCGTATACCAAAGTCCGATTATCCATATTTAATAATGTCGCTCATACCATACGTGTCGTGCAACCCTTGGTGTGGAACCAGACCCACCTCAAAGTTCATCCGAACGGAGCAGCGATCTTCCATGAGCAAAAGAGACTAGCTTTCCTACTACCTTTGATTGTAGAAGCCCACGAGTTGCTACCGCCTAAGCCATTGTTCTGGGTCAATGATGACAATACCATCCCATTGTGGAGAACCACCCTGTGGACGCATGAAGAAACTATACAGTGGTTAGCTGAGACCGGAGAGCCGTACCCACCTGAATTGCGAGATGAAATTCAGCCACGCATTGACCAACTTAAACCTTCTCAGCATGCGAAACGGGCACAACCTCCGCCTCCGCCGCTACCAACCAGGTGGACGGAGCGATCCGCAGCAAAGCAGCCAGTACAAAAACTGCAAACAGATACTCCACAGGACCCCAAGGGTACTCAGAGCACGCCACAGCAAGTGGCTGACCGAGAGCGGCAATATATGGAATTGCAGTCTATTATTCATCAAGCAAACCAACAAACGTTGGCAGATAGCCGACCAGCGGAGGCTAGGCAGACCCAAAAACCAGCCAATTTGCTGGCCGCAAGTCAACAAAGCACAGACAACGCGGCAACCGCCGCATCGTCCAATCCCAGTACAGGCGTGGTGGCAGAAGCTCCAACCCCGCAGCAAAGCAAGCCACCTGACAAAATCAGTGCACAATCATTATTTAACCGAAGACCAGGCCCACCATCGGCCCCGCCTGCGAACAAAGCACAAACGGATACCCCGGGTACCGGCGTGTTATCCTCTGACTCTCACCCTACAGCTCACAGCAAAGATGATGAGCAGCAACAACCTCCGGAACAGCCCGCAGCCCACGACGACACATCAACAGAAGAATCGTCGCCTGCAAATACACCCAAAGAATCGCCAGAGACTCAAGCAACTGACACTGCTGGTGCTAGCAGCCCTGAGCCCGCCAGCGAATCCAGGCAGGACGTCGACCTCGCCGCAGCGGACATCCCGACGTTACAGAACATGGAGAAGACAGCCTGTGAAAGAGTGGCCTTCCATGAAACGCGGCTTGTCAATGCCCGCGAGCATCTCACGCGCATTAGAAAGCGCCTTAAAAGAATGCAAGATGACCAATCACCAGGCACTCCGCAACCCTCTCCTGTTGCAGATATGGAAATGGAAATTATTGACTGACCCTGCAGACAGCTAGCACTGCGTGCACCTGACTGTGTGAAAGCACCTGATCAGTGCCATTTCTAATGCCGCCTACTCCACAGATGCGCCAAGAGAAAAGCGGCTGCGTGCCAGGATAATACCCCCCAAACCTACCATATGGGAGAGTACCCACTCAAGTATGACCCCCACAAGCCGGAGTAAGGGGATTTATGGGGATTTTTTGTCTGCTAAGCTGTCTTGGTTAGGCGTGTGTCCCAGGTCCTGTCGCCGTCAGTCATCTCAACTTCTGTCGAACTAACATGTACTTTGGACAAAGAAGGTTGCATAAACTGTCAGTGGCTCAATTGTTCGCACTGCAGCTTTTGTGGCTCCACTAGTTTTCATAGCTAGGTCAGCCATCCGACATCAATTCGCACACCAAGGTGTTAGACAAACCCTGATTGTTTTGTTTCCTACTTGTTTCACCTCCAACGAATTGGCCCCGCAACGGGGAACCCTGACCCCGGGTGCCGGGCGTTTGGGGTTTCCCTAGCCTAGCCAATCCTGTTGACACATTTTGCACTCTCTGCCCATATAGCATTCACTATTTTCGGCTGGTCACTTGGCACCTGACACCCGGGTACCGGCTGTTCAGGGTCAAGCCGGCGTCAGCATGCTGCAACAGCTTATGACATATGACACCAAATAGGTTCATTTCATTGGCGTCGCCTGACCCTGATGACTCAGACACAGACATCGAACCAGCAGAGCCAACCGCCCCAGATAACACAGTCGAGGATGTGTCAATGGACAGTGATACAGAATACTTTGACGCCCTCGAAACTGAAGATGACGCTCCGTATTTCCAACAAGGGGCCGAGCCTCCCCCAAGGGAACGGTGGGAAATTGCCGCACCTATAGATTTCTTCAATGTACAGGAGGTCACACAATTAAGCCACCAGCTTGACGAACTTTTCCTCTCGGAAAAAGAAATTGAGACCCCGCTCGGCATGGACGATATCAAAAAAAGGTGGAAATGGGCCGATGTCGGCTCTTGTCGAATGCCCCGGTCACCCCTGACATACCCTGCGCTCATGGTGGACGAAGGGAACGGCATCCGACGCCCCGCAGCCAGCCAGGTCCATCATAGAACGCTCTTCCAGTGGATCATAGATAATCTCTCATGGTTGCCACAGTATGCCACCGTCTATGTTTATGTGGACAACCGCAAACTGTCAGGCACTGATCCTCCAGCCTACTGGCCGCATTTTGCACCCTGGATCAAAGGCCGATGTACAGTAACTGGCCCCTACCAAGAGAAAACGACTGCTATCCATTTTCCCATTCATGCTGACACAGGTTTGCATCAGGTCCATTATACCTGGGCTGGTGCTGCAGCTCTGGAGGCGCTGTGCTTAATGTTCCCCACTGTAAATTTTGCACTCATCGACTCTGACTGCGTGCCGACCTCATTGTTTGAGATAGCCGAACTAATCAATCTTATGACGGATAAGGCAAGCAGAGCCGAAGCAATGCAACACAACACAATGGCCAGCTCTAACCAGTGCCCTCCAGCAGTACTTCTTGCCACAGAAGCCAAGGCTGAACTCAATGCCGGCTTGATCATAGTGACAGGGCATATCCCGACCGAGGCAGCTGATGTTGAAATGGACCAAGCAACCCCGGCAGCATTCATGCCACCGGCTGCTGCCCAAAGCTCCTCTCCGAGTGATGCACCCGCCCCAAAGGCACGACGAATAGCCCACCCTGCCAACCGCAGATCAGCAGATGACTGCGATAGCCGAGCCAGTTTCCTAGCTACAACCGCTGTGCCAGAAGACCCTGCGGAAGCAATGAGGGGCGGGCTACTTCTCACCCCCCTACTAGGATGTAAGGCTAGAACCCCGCTTGACTGGACACATGCATGGGCGATGTTGGGCGAATGGGCGGGAGCCATTGCATTCCCCATCCCGGAGCAAGGAGAATGGCCGCGTCATGGAGATGGCCGATACCTTAGACCGGACTTTGTCGAGCGGACCCCACCATTCCTTACCTGGGCGCGCCCCATTTTCGAGCAAGGTGCACTCTCCCCTATGTCAGTTTTCCCAGCCGACTTCCCCATACTCTGTCTTCCAGGAGACAAATTGTTCCAAAGCAAGGAGTTAACCATAGGGTATAGCCTGCCGCCAATAGTGCACGCCTTCCATGGGAGTAAAGTAGGCCTAGGACACCAACTCCAACAGTGGCTAAGCAAAGGGCTGCAACCGCTTGCTGTGTCGCTCATAGGAGTCGACGAGGCACCACCGTTATGGACACACCCCACAGGCTGCGATTTTGTTAGAGGGAGTAAAATAGTCGCCAAGCCGCATGTCCCGCAAAACAGAAGCCTTACCAAGACGCAGGTGTTGCTTCTCCAGAGCCTTTGGACACCAGTGGAAGCCCCCAACAGCAGCAATGACCATACACCCTGGCCCAAGGCTTGCGAGCCTGCCTATGTCTTCTGCGGTCAGCATGCGAGCCTCCAGCTCCCCACTGCCCCAATCCTCCCTCTGCTGGAAGCGCTGCAACGACGACTGGAAATTGACCCTAGCAACGCAGAACTAGCCATCAATGAAGTTCTTGCTAGCCATACAGACCCCAAATACACTGATTGGAAAATCACTGTCATGGATAACACCTCCTGGCAACTCAATGACGCTGACCCAGGGTCCCTGGACGTTCAGTGCACTGGGTTGGGTGGAGGAGAACTTGATGAAGATTGGGACGTACTGCTAGCTTGCAAAAAGGAAGCACATGTGTATGGGCCATCCCTTAGCAAACAAGACGATTGGAATGCAAGAGCTGGCACAGTAGCAGGCACTGCCCACACACAAGAATACCTGCTACTGCACATCGCTATGTTTCCCATAGGTGCACACATCTGGTGCCGTGTCTTAGGAATGCCCAGTGCGGACCAATTGCAGGCGCAGATCATCAGTCGGGCCATGAAACTGTTGCGCTTCTGTCCTATCATCCCAGCACACAGGAAACCGCCGTGGCCCGGGTACATGCATGGCCTGCGGCTTTTCACTAAGTTACTAGTTGCACATCCGCTAGTCGGAGTATGTCTGCCCCCTGAAATCCGCCCAGTAGATCTTCTGAGATTAACAGGATACATGGTAGGCTCTCTCTACATTCGAGGGCACAGCGCTGGCTCGTATGCAGGAATGGTATGGGAAACCATCCTCTCAGAATTCCCAGACGTCGGTGGCAAAACCGTACTAGCAGCCATTGCGCTACCACCATCGCTGCTGACGGCATACAACCTATCTCAGCTGAGAGAGATCCACCTCATTCACCATGCAGATGACAGGCTTTGCGTATGGAACCCGTCGAACCATGACATTAAACTGCTTAGGCAACGGGGCTTTGCAATTACGCATATCACAGGATGGAGAGCGTACCTCGGCACTGCACAACACAACTACTCGCATTGGACACGAGTTGCCCTCCCAGAGGGACGACCAGATATGGCGCAGTTAGAAGGTACCCCTGGAGTGCTCCCCTTCGAAGTGTACTCACAGGCTCCCCTCCGGCTGATCTCATGGTGCAGTTTTGAGCTCCCAAGAACAGCCAGAAAACTCCTGCGCGAATTAGCTGAAATGTGCGAGCTACCTGAAACCACGACACAGGCACTTGTCACCCACATTGCTGCCCATAACTCAGAGGTCAAAACTGAGCAAGAGGCAACCCAATACTTAGCCACGTTGGCAACTGTCACCATCTCGCCAAGGACCAAATTGCTCAACTATACCACCATGGTTCAACATTTCCTTGGCACCTTGCAATTGCCCATGGCTGTCTACATGCTAGACTACTACTTGCCCATGCTCAGCCCCAATGAAGGCTATAATGAAACAGGGTTAACAATGCAAAGTGCAGGACCAATCCGGCAACCATGGCAACCCATCGCCCTCGAATTCCTCTTCAAAGGCAGCGAGTTTGGACACTGGAAAGTCAAAGGCGGGCAAGATGCATTTGCGTTCCGACATCCAAGCCTGGGTAAAACTGAAGTGTTCAGCCTATTAGCCAGTGATGCGCACCATCACAAAGTCAGCCCCATTGGCACGGGTAGGCTTATCGCAATGGTAGGTACAGCAGAAGCACCAGCTGATGACGGAGATGACCTTCAAATCCTGTTTGGCTTGGTCTTAGCCATCACGCCGCGCGCATCCAAAAAAAAGGATGAGCTGGCTGCCTCCCGCATATACAGACAGTGCAACCCCAGATTCATCGAAGTTGCCTTCCTCTCAGAGCCAGCCATTGAATTTTTTGCAAAGGAACAGCTTGAAGCCCTCCAAGACTGGTATAGTGCCTCCGGCCAGCACCTGAACCCCATTGATGCGACCGTCCAGGGACAGAAAAGCCCAGTCCCAGAGACCTTCTTTCTACATACAATGTGGATGTTCGGATGTACTAAGCCTACCCGAGAGGTTACCGCTGTCGCGCAAACCCCCCCGTGCAGATACCACCTGGGATTAGGCATCTATAATGTCCAAACGGCAGTGGAAGGAATGGAGGGCAACAAAAGATCACATTTCTTACATTTGTGCGGCCAGTTGCTACGCCTAGTGCTAATTCCATGTCACGTGGAGGGTGAGCTTCACCCCTGGACCCGCTCCACTGCACTATCCTTTGCCGCTGAGCTTGACGGACATGTCTTAGGCACACCCTGCGCAGTGACCATGGCGTTGCTCACCAACCGGCTAGATCTGTGTATCCAAGGGCTTTTCGGAGCAGGCAAGTCGAAATCGATGGCAATCCTCATCCTGGCCTTGATTGAAATCGATACTACCGACAGCCTCAAAATATTGTTCATTTGTAAAGAGAACTCCGGCACTAGATCCTTTGCTGACCTCCTCCTATGGCTCGACCCCCCGTCGGGGGTGTTTGGGCGCATAGGTAGGCTAGTGGGAGACCAAGAGCGCAACAAAAGCAGTTATTCCCACACGAAATTTGATTTGATACCCACCCGAGAGAAAGAAGGCAAATGCTGAACAAGTGTCAGTTAATTTTAGCCACCGGGGGAACGGTAGCCCAGGATCTTACCATGCAATGGTCCACAATGGGTGGTTTTATGCAAGAGCTCTCCCTCCTGGTCATTGATGAAGGACAGCAGTATGGCACTGACCGCGAAATTGCAGTCATCAGCCTGCTGAGACAGCAACCCCTGGTCTTGGGGACAGGAGACTCTGAGCAGACACCTGGCGGCATTGATCGGGCAGCTCGCAACGCAAAACGATCACGACAACTGCTGCTAGCCAAAAAGCATGGACTGCGAAGCGACCGCAATTATTACATGCCAGCCAATCTTGCCGATGCAATGATCCGACTGCTGGACGGTTCGGCAAATGAAGGTTTAGCGGCTCGTCAAATCCTCAAACGAGGCCAGTCCACGTTAGGTCAGCTATGGACAAGTCACCTCTCGCCGCAGGATGAGGAAGACCTCAGGGCAGCCAGCACTGTGCTTCCAGGCCTCAAAGCCCAATTTGAAGCCGCCCAGCCAAATATGCAACGACACTCCCGATTTGTGGACTCAGAACTGCTGGCAGGTACCGCCCTTAATTTCCCACGATCCCTCGTGCGCCTTGCCTGGATTTTGCAGCATGCCGCTACCCTCCTGCCCATGGCGGGTGACATACAAGCAGTCTTAAATTCCCAGACCGCCGGAGTGAGTGACATCCATGCTTGGGGGTTAATGCTTCCCTCCAGCTCCAGGGTTAGTCCTGTGACATACCATGCAGTGGTTGCAGTGAGATATCCCGATCTTTGCAGGCAAATCAATGGCCTATGGGAACTGGGAAGTTTTGCCTCGGGAGGACTTCCCGACAAGCCACCAGGGTTCCAATTAGTGCTTTGGGATACGAATGCTAGGATTAACGGGTTGGTAGCGACAGATTTAGAGACTCTTGTGTCAGAGGTACTCGCCCCCTTCCCTCACAATGCTGGATTTGCAGATGGACTTTTTATAATGACCACAGCAACTGATCACAAGAACAACTTGAACCGCTCCGTGCTCAAAAGGGATTATGTTCGCACCCTGCGTGTCGAAACAATAGCAAATTCAGCAGGAGGAACAGCACAGGTATCAATCGTAGCTCAGCCCAGTATTGGATTTCTCAACACTAAATACTACTCCAATGGCTCTCCTACAGAAGATACTGAAGACTGCCTTGGCAGAATCACTGTAGGGCTCACCCGGTCCAAATCGTTAACCTTGCTTGTCTCTCCGCTGGACATGATGGGGCTCATGGGCATGGCGCAGGTGATTGCCACAATTGCATACGGCATCCGGGGCCTCCGGAGAGGAGAAACGACATGGAGGTGGCCAGACTTTGACCCTGACCCAGTTCAAGAGAATCTCGCACAGTTAAGCCGATGGTCACTGAACTCGGCACCAACCTGGGAGTTCCCTCCCCTTGCAATCGCCAATCAATACTACGATCAGCAAGCTGACGAAGTGAAGCGAGCGAGATACCGTCTGATATTGGTGCGAGGGTCAGACCTTCGATGGCTAAACAGGGAGCGCTTCCAAGAAGTGAAAGCAGGCTTACGAACTCAACACAAGTGGCTCCCCGAGCAAAATCTCCCTTTCTCTGAAGTTGTCCTATATGCCTACGCTGCTGATCGCACACCCTTTCCCACCTACGTGTGCCTACCCTCAGGACTGTACAAAGCACGCACCGGACACATAGTAGCACAGACGGGCCCAGAACAGAAGATCCTGTCCCTGCCTGGCATATACTTCTTTGATGGATAGCGATTACACCCGAAGTTGCCAATCCCAGACCACTTGCCGCGCGCAAAAGAGGCGCCAGTCCAAGGTACCGCTCTCAATGCACCTGCACCTGATACGGAACCCAAACGGTCGCCAGAAGAAGAGGCGAGAGACATCCTCAGTAGCTGCCAAGAACCAGCCCGAAGATGGGCCAAATACAAGAAGAGCAGCTGTCCGCGCATGCAAGTACTTAAGAGCCATGGTCAGCCAATATGAGACCACCATCCAAGCCGTGCATAGTGCCGCCCGCACCCACACGCAAAAAAGCAAAGGCACGGTAGGACCTGCAGTTGACTATCGCCCGCAAGGAGAAGCCCTCCCAGTCATCTCAGCAGACCTAACCTCCGAATTATTGCATTGTTTATCCACGCTCCCAGACCCATGGCCCCTGGACATGGAGAAACCGAGCCGGTGGGTCTCAAAGTTGTGCAGACTTTATTTTGCTGACGAGTATGCCAAGCGAACAGTTGGATTGCCCTCACGTAGGCATGTTCCAGACATCGCGGGTGCACTACGAGCAGTTTAAGCAATCCTCCCCAAACTCGAAGTCAAAATGATTGAATTCTTAGCTGAATGGATGGTCACTCTTCTGATGCCAGCCTCGCACGTATTGGAAGTGAGGGCACCTCACCTTTCCTTTATGATGCTCACGGAATACTGGTTCAGAGAACTGTACCTAGGTCTAAAAGTCACAGCATCCTTCGACCGCTCTGAATCATACACCAGAGTGATCGATGGTCAGGTAAGATGTATCACGCCTGAAGTTAAGCCGCAGAATTTGCAGGTCATTTGGAATGTGCAGTTTATCACAGTCTTTGTGCCGGCATGGATAATCCCGCCCGTCTACCATAGCCGACCAAGGTGGCAATACTGTGAACACCAGTTGAATACCTTGAAGCCTTAGTCCACCTATAAACCTGTAAACAACTTTGTCCGTTGGAATGGAGCGACCGACTCCTATCAAAGACGCCGCTGTCCATCGTCTTGCACAGTCCATCACTCAACTGACCCTCTGCCTGCGTGACAAGCAAACCCACCCGCTCATCGCCTAAATGATGAAACCAGCGGAGAGCAGTGATCCACCCCCCGCCACTGCTGCAGCCAGTGGTGCTAGTAGCAGTGGAGAAACTCGCACCACCTCACACGAGCAGTTCCAGTAAGCCACATGAGGTGATGCAGAGTACCCAAGTTTCCCATCCATGCATTCAGCCTGTAACTTGACCTAGGTTGAGCGGCGTGGTCACCATGGGGTACTCATGGTTGATTACTGCCCGCTGCGACTATCTTTGCTGTCAGCATGCCGGGGCCAGTATGGGACGGAAGGCGGTGGGGAGCGGTTATAATAATCCTTTTCTGGGTTTTTGAGTTGTTTTCTTCGGGTTGTTCCTTAATTATTGCATAGTAGTGTAGTGCGATGTCAAAGTACATCTAGCCATGGTGCCCGTCGCCGTTTGACCTTCGCTCAACCAATTTTTCGACCGGCCAATGATCTTCACCACACCTCCACATGCCCGTTCTCGACCAAGGTGGCAATACGGTGAGCACCAGTTGAATACCCTGAAGCCTTAGTCCACCTACAAACCTGTAGACAACTTTGTCTCTTGGAATGGAGCGACCGACTCCTATCAAAGACGCCGCTGTCCATCGTCTTGCACAGTCCATCACTCAACTGACCCTCTGCCAGGTCACTACCAGTGAAGTCGATGATGCCACCAAACTTCTAGAGAAGGCCCGACAGAAGCTTCAAGGAATCCAAAACCTTGAGCGGCTATACGCCAACTCCGTCAAATTGGCTGTATCTTGGATAGCTGTACCATATCTACCAGTTACAAAGTAACCCAGGCACAGAAAGCCATACTACAGCTTCACCATACAGCCAAGGGAGCCAGCACCTCGTCCGAAGAACTCAATGCACAGATATCACCACGCACTGATGACGAGTACAATCTCCCATACCATGAAGACGAGTTGCAAGAGCATTAGCACAATGATGCCTACCAGAACCAATTTTGATGCAGTATGATGATTGGAAAAGCAGTTCTGAGCGGACTCTGAGTGTGCCCTGAGTGCCGTAGCCTCGATGTTGACGGACATGTTTTAGGCACACTCTGTGCAGTGACAATGGCTTTGCTCACCAACCGGCTCGATCTGTGCATCCAAGGGCTCTTCGGAGCAGGCAAATCGAAATCGATGGCAATCCTTATCCTGGCCCTGATTGAGATCGATACCACCGACAGCCTTAAGATATTGTTCATTTGTAAAGAGAACTCCGGTACTAAATCTGTTGCTGACCTCCTCCTATGGCTCGACCCCCCGTCGGGGGTGTTTGGGCGCATAGGTAGGCTGGTGGGAGACCAAGAGCGCAACAAAAGCAGTTACTCCCACACAAAATTTGATATCCACCCCAAAGAAAGAAGGCAAATGTTGCACAAGTGTCAGCTAATCTTAGCCACCGGGGGAACGGTAGCCCAGGATCTTACCATGCAATGGTCCACAATGGGTGGTTTTATGCAAGAGCTCTCCCTCCTGGTCATTGATGAAGGCCAGCAGTATGGCACTGACCGAGAAATTGCAGTTATCAGCCTGCTGAGGCAGCAACCTCTGGTATTGTGGACAGGAGACTCAGAGCAGACACCCGGCGGCATTGATCGGGCAGCTCGCAACGCAAAGCGCTCCCGACAACTACTGCTCGCCAAAAAGCATGGCCTGCGAAGCAACCGCAATTATTACACGCCAGCCACCCTTGCCGATGCTATGACTCGACTGCTAGATGGTTCGGCCAATGAAGGTCTGACGACTCTTAGTCAAATTCTCAAACAAGGGCAGTCCACTTTAGGCCGGCTATGGACAAGTCAGCTATCGCCACAGGATGAGGCAGATCTCAAAGTAGCCAGCGCTGTTCTTCCAGGCCTCCAAGCCGTATTTAAAGCAACGCAGCCCACTATGCGACGGCACTCCCGTTTCGTAGAACCGGAACTGCTGGAGGGTGCTGTTCTCAATCTTCCACGGTCTCTTGTGCGCCTTGCCTGGATCTTGCAACATGCCGCTACCCTCCTGCCCATGGCTGGGGACATACAAGCAACCTTAAACTCCCAAACCGCTGGTGTGAGTGACATCCATGCTTGGGGGTTAATGCTTCCCTCCAGTTCCAGAGTTAGTCCTGTTACATACCATGCAGTGGTTGCAGTAAGATACCCCGCTCTCTGCAGACAGATAAATGGCCTATGGGAGCTAGGCAGTTTTGCCTCGGGAGGACTACCAGACAAACCACCAGGGTTTCAGCTAGTGCTTTGGGATACCAATGCTAGGATTAACGGTTTGGTAGCGACTGACCTAGAGACTCTTGTGTCAGAGGTCCTCACCTCCTTCCCTTGTAATGCTGGATTTGCGGATGGACTCTTTGCAATGACCACAGCAACTGATCATAAGAACAACTTGAATCGCTCCGTGCTCAAAAGAGACTATGTGCGTCCTTGCGTGTCGAGACAATCGCCAATTCAGCCGGAGGAACAGCACAGGTATCAATCGTGGCTCAGCCCAGCATTGGATTTCTCAACACTAAATATTACTGGGGAGGCCCCAGCTGGTGGGCCTGGTTTTGGCAGCTTGCCCGACTGCTAAAAACGGAGTTGCTGTTACTCGTGATTATCAGGCATCTGCATCTTAGACCATCTCGTAGCAGTGTCTCGTAGTTGGGCTAGAAGACTTGTAGTCGATCGTTTGCAAGCTTTTCTTTCCAAGCTCGGGTTGTTCTCGCCAGACGCGTTGAAGATTTACAGGACCAGAAGAAGATTTTATAGCGTTGCTGATTGGAATTGCCACGGCAGACTTTGGGCTGCAGTGAAATACGCGCGGCGCTGTGAAACGCAGTGAAACGCACAGTGAAACGCGCACGGCGCTGTGTAACGCAGTGAAACGCACAGTGAAACACACAGTGAAACACAGCGCGAAACGTTGTAATTTACAATGGTTTTGCGTTTTAAGTAGAAGCAAGGGCTGCTGCATTCAAAAAAGTCCTAGCTTTTTTTCTTCCCGCAAGCACGAAACGTCGTAAATTACCGCGTTTCGTGCTGTGTTTCACTGTGCGTTTCACTGCGTTTCACAGCGCCGTGCGCGTTTCACTGCATTCTACAGCGCTGCGCGTATTTCACTTTCTGTTTGCTGTGAGTTGGGTTGGAGGGGCAGCAATAGTGTTAGGAAAGCGTAGAGGCGTAGAATGCCCCCTGCCCCCCCATGCGGCAATGTTGGACAAGTACCTTGCTTTTGTGACAATGAAGCATTTTTAGCGTAGGCGTCCCTGTGGAGTAGTTGGTAGGGCGATGTTCTTGACGTCGCGGACAGACTACCGGTGGCGGTTCGATTCCCCGCTGGTCCGCAGGTAAGCCTCAAAGTGTGGTGACCAGGCGAAAGCCAATTGGCGCCGTCCACAAAAAAAAAGAAGCATTTTTAGCGTATTCTAAGCCCATGTCAGCCGCTTGTTTGTCTTGGGCTACGATTTGCATTGCGCCTTGTGATTGTTGTTTCGGTTGGATTCGCTTTGGTTATTGGGCCGGGAGAGGAGAGGGTTCGGATGATTGCAATGTTTTGAATCATGTGCAAAGCTTTGTGGGGCTTCGCAAGCCTGTCTACGCTTTGAGATCCGCTTCTTTGTTTGACGAGAAGTTGTGCAGGCTGTGTTTTGTCATCGCTGTCACAGTAGCTGTCAGACTTTAAAGGACCGAGGCGCATGAACTTTGCTAGACTCAAATAGTCGTTGTCCGCATTCTGCGGCGTACCACAACATTGCACGATGAGGGGAAGGGAGCAACGTGAGCATCGGCCAGCAAAGCGGTTGGAATGTCATCCATGACAGGTGTTCAAGTGCTTTTAATGTTTTTGTTTTTGGATTCGAAAATGGCCAAGCAACAGCTTCAAAAATGGGAGTTGAAATTTGTCACAGAACTGGAGCCATTGGAAGGGGCCTCCCCAGTCTGTCTTTTTGGTGAGAAGATTGGACTCTTGTGGAAGAATGTTTGGTTGCATGTTCTGAAACTTTGAAAGGATGAATGGCTCGGTTTTAATTTGAGTGTGGGTCCAGAAGTTTTCGTTTCAACGTCTATATTGAAATACGAAAAAAACGATTCAAAATTAGCTCCCATTTTGGGAGCCGGAAAGCGACTCCCAAAATGGGAGTCGGCGCCGTTGTTATTGCAAAAGTAAATGAGGCGTGGCGATTGCCCCCATTTTGGGGTCAAGAAACGACTCCCAAAACGGAGGCCGCATTGTGTGTTTTTTTGAAGGTATTGCTTGGCATTCGAAAGCGGAATTTGATAATTTGCAAGCGCAAGTTTTTGAATTCTGGGTTGAACCCTCTGTTGGCAAAGTGTGTCTCGCTTAGTGCAATTCAGGACACATAAATAGCATTCTGCTGCGGCGTTCCTGCACTGTCTGTCTTTTTGGTGAGAAGATTGGACTCTTGTGGAAGAATGTTTGGTTGCATGTTCTGAAACTTTGAAAGGATGAATGGCTCGGTTTTTAATTTGAGTGTGGGTCCAGAAGTTTTCGTTTCAACGTCTATATTGAAATACGAAAAAACGATTCAAAATTAGCTCCCATTTTGGGAGCCAGAAAGCGACTCCCAAAATGGGAGTCGGCGCCGTTGTTATTGCAAAAGTAAATGAGGCGTGGCGATTGCCCCCATTTTGGGGTCAAGAAACGACTCCCAAAACGGAGGCCGCATTGTGTGTTTTTTTGAAGGTATTGCTTGGCATTCGAAAGCAGAATTTGATAATTTGCAAGCGCAAGTTTTTGAATTCTGGGTTGAACCCTCTGTTGGCAAAGTGTGTCTCGCTTAGTGCAATTCAGGACACATAAATAGCATTCTGCTGCGGCGTGCCTGCACTGGGGAGGCCCCAGCTGGTGGGCCTGGTTTTGGCAGCTTGCCCGACTGCTAAAAACGGAGTTGCTGTTACTCGTGATTATCAGGCATCTGCATCTTAGACCATCTCGTAGCAGTGTCTCGTAGTGTTGGGCTAGAAGACTTGCAGTCAATCGTTTGCAAGCTTTTCTTTCCAAGCCAGACGCGTTGAAGATTTACAGGACCAGAAGAAGATCTTATAGCGTTGCTGATTGGAAACTTGCCACGGCAGACTCTGGGCTGCAGTGAAAGACGCGCGGCGCTGTGAAACGCAGTGAAACGCACAGTGAAACGCGCACGGCGCTGTGTAACGCAGTGAAACGCACAGTGAAACACACAGTGAAACACACAGTGAAACACAGAGCGAAACGTTGTAATTTACAATGGTTTTGCGTTTTAAGTAGAAGCAAGGGCTGCTGCATTCAAAAAAGTCCTAGCTTTTTTTCTTCCCGCAAGCACGAAACGTCGTAAATTACCGCGTTTCGTGCTGTGTTTCACTGTGCGTTTCACTGCGTTTCACAGCGCCGTGCGCGTTGCACTGCATTCTACAGCGCTGCGCGTATTTCACTTTCTGTTTGCTGTGAGTTGGGTTGGAGGGGCAGCAATAGTGTTAGGAAAGCGTAGAGGCGTAGAATGCCCCCTGCCCCCCCATGCGGCAATGTTGGACAAGTACCTTGCTTTTGTGACAATAAGCATTTTTAGCGTAGGCGTCCCTGTGGAGTAGTTGGTAGGGCGACGTTCTTGACGTCGCGGACATACTACCGGTGGCGGTTCGATTCCCCGCTGGTCCGCAGGTAAGCCTCAAAGTGTGGTGACCAGGCGAAAGCCAATTGGCGCCGTCCACAAAAAATGAAGCATTTTTAGCGTATTCTAAGCCCATGTCAGCCGCTTGTTTGTCTTGGGCTACGATTTGCATTGCGCCTTGTGATTGTTGTTTCGGTTGGATTCGCTTTGGTTATTGGGCCGGGAGAGGAGAGGGTTCGGATGATTGCAATGTTTTGAATCATGTGCTAAAGCTTTGCGGGGCTTCGCAAGCCTGTCTACGCTTTGAGATCCGCTTCTTTGTTTGACGAGAAGTTGTACAGGCTGTGTTTTGTCATCGCTGTCACTGTAGCTGTCAGACTTTAAAGGACCGAGGCGCATGAACTTTGCTAGACTCAAATAGTCGTTGTCCGCATTCTGCGGCGTACCACAACATTGCACGATGAGGGGAAGGGAGCAACGTGAGCATCGGCCAGCAAAGCGGTTGGAATGTCATCCATGACAGATGTTCAAGTGCTTTTAATGTTTTTGTTTTGGATTCGAAAATGGCCAAGCAACAGCTCCAAAAATGGGAGTTGAAATTTGTCACAGAACTGGAGCCATTGGAAGGGGCCTCCCCAGTCTGTCTTTTTGGTGAGAAGATTGGACTCTTGTGGAAGAATGTTTGGTTGCATGTTCTGAAACTTTGAAAGGATGAATGGCTCGGTTTTTAATTTGAGTGTGGGTCCAGAAGTTTTCGTTTCAACGTCTATATTGAAATACGAAAAAAACGATTCAAAATTAGCTCCCATTTTGGGAGCCGGAAAGCGACTCCCAAAATGGGAGTCGGCGCCGTTGTTATTGCAAAAGTAAATGAGGCGTGGCGATTGCCCCCATTTTGGGGTCAAGAAACAACTCCCAAAACGGAGGCCGCATTGTGTGTTTTTTTGAAGGTATTGCTTGGCATTCGAAAGCGGAATTTGATAATTTGCAAGCGCAAGTTTGTAAATTCTGGGTTGAACCCTCTGTTGGAAAAGTGTGTCTCGCTTAGTGCAATTTAGGACACATAAATAGCATTCTGCTGCGGCGTTCCTGCACAGTCTGTCTTTTTGGTGAGAAGATTGGACTCTTGTGGAAGAATGTTTGGTTGCATGTTCTGAAACTTTGAAAGGATGAATGGCTCGGTTTTTAATTTGAGTGTGGGCCCAGAAGTTTTCGTTTCAACGTCTATATTGAAATACGAAAAAACGATTCAAAATTAGCTCCCATTTTGGGAGCCGGAAAGCGACTCCCAAAATGGGAGTCGGCGCCGTTGTTATTGCAAAAGTAAATGAGGCGTGGAGATTGCCCCCATTTTGGGGTCAAGAAACGACTCCCAAAACGGAGGCCGCATTGTGTGTTTTTTTGAAGGTATTGCTTGGCATTCGAAAGCGGAATTTGATAATTTGCAAGCGCAAGGTTTTAAATTCTGGGTTGAACCCTCTGTTGGCAAAGTGTGTCTCGCTTAGTGCAATTTAGGACACATAAATAGCATTCTGCTAAGCATTCTGCTTCTGCTATCTGGTTCTGCTGTCGTTCCTTCTTTCTGTTCTTCTGCGCTGGCATGCGTTCCCTGCACTGGGGAGAGTGGTGAGTCCCCTGCTGGTTGGGGGTTGGGGTCCTGGTTTTGGCAGCTTGCCCGAACTGCTAAAAACGGAGTTTGCTGTTATTACTACTAGCTGTTACTTAACTACGTCTACTACTACTACACCGTGATTAATTCATTATCGAGATCATGCAATTCTGCATCTTAGACCATCTCGTAGCAGTGTCTCGTAGTTGGGCTAGAAGACTTGTAGTCAATCGTTTGCAAGCTTTTCTTTCCAAGCTCGGGTTGTTCTCGCCGGACGCGTTGAAGATTTACAGGACCAGAAGAAGATTTTATAGCGTTGCTGATTGGAATTGCCACGGCAGACTTTGGGCTGCAGTGAAATACGCGCGGCGCTGTGAAACGCAGTGAAACGCACAGTGAAACGCGCACGGCGCTGTGTAACGCAGTGAAACGCACAGTGAAACACACAGTGAAACACACAGTGAAACACAGCGCGAAACGTTGTAATTTACAATGGTTTTGCGTTTTAAGTAGAAGCAAGGGCTGCTGCATTCAAAAAAGTCCTAGCTTTTTTTCCTTCCCGCAAGCACAAAACGTCGTAAATTACCGCGTTTCGTGCTGTGTTTCACTGTGCGTTTCACTGCGTTTCACAGCGCCGTGCGCGTTTCACTGCATTCTACAGCGCTGCGCGTATTTCACTTTCTGTTTGCTGTGAGTTGGTTGGAGGGGCAGCGATAGTGTTAGGAAAGCGTAGAGGCGTAGAATGCCCCCTGCCCCCCCATGCGGCAATGTTGGACAAGTACCTTGCTTTTGTGACAATGAAGCATTTTTAGCGTAGGCGTCCCTGTGGAGTAGTTGGTAGGGCGACGTTCTTGACGTCGCGGACAGACTACCGGTGGCGGTTCGATTCCCCGCTGGTCCGCAGGTAAGCCTCAAAGTGTGGTGACCAGGCGAAAGCCAATTGGCGCCGTCCACAAAAAAATGAAGCATTTTTAGCGTATTCTAAGCCCATGTCAGCCGCTTGTTTGTCTTGGGCTACGATTTGCATTGCGCCTTGTGATTGTTGTTTCGGTTGGATTCGCTTTGGTTATTGGGCCGGGAGAGGAGAGGGTTCGGATGATTGCAATGTTTTGAATCATGTGCAAAGTTTTGTGGGGCTTCGCAAGCCTGTCTACGCTTTGAGATCCGCTTCTTTGTTTGACGAGAAGTTGTGCAGGCTGTGTTTTGTCATCGCTGTCACAGTAGCTGTCAGACTTTAAAGGACCGAGGCGCATGAACTTTGCTAGACTCAAATAGTCGTTGTCCGCATTCTGCGGCGTACCACAACATTGCACGATGAGGGGAAGGGAGCAACGTGAGCATCGGCCAGCAAAGCGGTTGGAATGTCATCCATGACAGGTGTTCAAGTGCTTTTAATGTTTTTGTTTTTGGATTCGAAAATGGCCAAGCAACAGCTCCAAAAATGGGAGTTGAAATTTGTCACAGAACTGGAGCCATTGGAAGGGGCCTCCCCAGTCTGTCTTTTTGGTGAGAAGATTGGACTCTTGTGGAAGAATGTTTGGTTGCATGTTCTGAAACTTTGAAAGGATGAATGGCTCGGTTTTTAATTTGAGTGTGGGTCCAGAAGTTTTCGTTTCAACGTCTATATTGAAATACGAAAAAAACGATTCAAAATTAGCTCCCATTTTGGGAGCCGGAAAGCGACTCCCAAAATGGGAGTCGGCGCCGTTGTTATTGCAAAAGTAAATGAGGCGTGGCGATTGCCCCCATTTCGGGGTCAAGAAACGACTCCCAAAACGGAGGCCGCATTGTGTGTTTTTTTGAAGGTATTGCTTGGCATTCGAAAGCGGAATTTGATAATTTGCAAGCGCAAGTTTTTAAATTCTGGGTTGAACCCTCTGTTGGCAAAGTGTGTCTCGCTTAGTGCAATTTAGGACACATAAATAGCATTCTGCTGCGGCGCTCCTGCACTGGGGAGGCCCCAGCTGGTGGGCCTGGTTTTGGCAGCTTGCCCGACTGCTAAAAACGGAGTTGCTGTTACTCGTGATTATCAGGCATCTGCATCTTAGACCATCTCGTAGCAGTGTCTCGTAGTTGGGCTAGAAGACTTGTAGTCGATCGTTTGCAAGCTTTTCTTTCCAAGCTCGGGTTGTTCTCGCCAGACGCGTTGAAGATTTACAGGACCAGAAGAAGATTTTATAGCGTTGCTGATTGGAATTGCCACGGCAGACTTTGGGCTGCAGTGAAATACGCGCGGCGCTGTGAAACGCAGTGAAACGCACAGTGAAACGCGCACGGCGCTGTGTAACGCAGTGAAACGCACAGTGAAACACACAGTGAAACACAGCGCGAAACGTTGTAATTTACAATGGTTTTGCGTTTTAAGTAGAAGCAAGGGCTGCTGCATTCAAAAAAGTCCTAGCTTTTTTTCTTCCCGCAAGCACGAAACGTCGTAAATTACCGCGTTTCGTGCTGTGTTTCACTGTGCGTTTCACTGCGTTTCACAGCGCCGTGCGCGTTTCACTGCATTCTACAGCGCTGCGCGTATTTCACTTTCTGTTTGCTGTGAGTTGGGTTGGAGGGGCAGCAATAGTGTTAGGAAAGCGTAGAGGCGTAGAATGCCCCCTGCCCCCCCATGCGGCAATGTTGGGCAAGTACCTTGCTTTTGTGACAATGAAGCATTTTTAGCGTAGGCGTCCCTGTGGAGTAGTTGGTAGGGCGACGTTCTTGACGTCGCGGACAGACTACCGGTGGCGGTTCGATTCCCCGCTGGTCCGCGGGTAAGCCTCAAAGTGTGGTGACCAGGCGAAAGCCAACTGGCGCCGTCCACAAAAAAAATGAAGCATTTTTAGCGTATTCTAAGCCCATGTCAGCCGCTTGTTTGTCTTGGGCTACGATTTGCATTGCGCCTTGTGATTGTTGTTTCGGTTGGATTCGCTTTGATTATTGGGCCGGAGAGGAGAGGGTTCGGATGATTGCAATGTTTTGAATTTTGTGCTAAAGCTTTGCGGGGCTTCGCAAGCCTGTCTACGCTTTGAGATCCGCTTCTTTGTTTGACGAGAAGTTGTACAGGCTGTGTTTTGTCATCGCTGTCACTGTAGCTGTCAGACTTTAAAGGACCGAGG